>JAGFBZ010000082.1:1902500-2380000 GCA_018398805.1 Hirundichthys speculiger | reverse complement strand
AAGTTCATATATACAGGCATCCTTGTGCAGTAGTCAAACATCTGCATGACTGTTTGTGATATCACTGTGTTGTTGTTGAACTTGTCCACCATCTGCTGGTCAACAAAGAAACTCCAACATGAACATTTCAGAATTGAATGATGGGTAGTGAAGCATCAGAGGCTGAAAGCTTTTTGTTCTTTGTATCTCTTCATTTATTATGCTTTTCTTTATATAAAAATAAAAAAATATTTCTATGATTTTACACTGCTAAAAGTCCACTGCTGAAAATAGAGTGACAGAAAATGTCCACCAACTGCCCTACACTTTGGCTGCTTTGTGCTTTTTTGTTACTTCCTGACAAATATTGACTGTAAACTGAAATGTGGCTCTAAACCAGTGATTCCCAAAGTGTGGGCCGCGGCCTCCTGGTGGGCCGTCGTGGTACTGCAGGTGGGCCGTGAGAGGTCATTAAAATTAAACAAATGTGTTTTAAATCCTTGATTTTTTAAAAATATTTTTCTAATTACTGTAAAATCTTCATGACACAATTAAAAAAAACATTTAGAAGTAATAAAACAAACCAGTTAAGTGTAATTCTACTGTCATCTTAACTTAATATAACAGTTTTACCTATATTTATTGACATCTTACATTAACATCAGAACGTAGCTTCCAGTCCTGAATGTTGATCACAGTTGTGATTAAAGGTTCTGGTGGGCCGCGCAGATTTTTCGCATTTCAAATTGGGCCTTGGTATTCTGAAGTTTGGGAATGGCTGCTCTAAACAGTATAAGCAGACACTTAACTGCTACAAAGAGACACAAATTAAAAACAAAGGCATGCTTAATCATTAAAAAGCATAGTATAATGACCATGTAGAGAGGAAATGACAATAAAAGCACAAGAAAAAAACAAAAGACCACATAAAAGAATTCAAAAGTGACACAAATTGACACACAGAAAACTAGAAACCAGGGAAAAAATACATACAGGTGAAAGAAATACCACCAAAATATGGAAAATAGAAAAACTAAGTATTGATAAAGAGATAGAAAATAGATACAACTACACCCAGACTTCAGCACTGACTCAGATAGACCAGGAGACCAAACTTCAACCCGACTGCCACCAAAAACCAAGAGTAAGACCAAAAACTCATATCTGATGTAACTGTAGTCATTTTGATGAGCAGCAAAGGCTCATTTCCAACCCAAGCCCTGAGATGCATTTATGCCTCATAAACTGGACATAAACTGTGTTATGGTTTTCAGATTAAATAAAATGTAAAAAGTGCTAAAAACCTGTTCTTATCAGGCAAATAATGTGATCATTCCTCAAAAATGTCTGTTTCAGTCTCACTGGCTCGTTGCGGTGATGGACGCAGCTGGAGCTGAAGCCAAATGTCATACTGTTCACTTAAACATGCAGCGATTTCCTCCTTTTTTTTTCTTTTTTTTTTTTTTTTTTCCGTGACACCACCAGCATCTCCCGGAGCTTATGCGTGGTTAAGACCCCAGTCCACCCGCTGACTTTTTTTTTTTTCTTTTTTCCCCGGTGCCATTGAGAGGAGCAGCTGCTGAGCCTATGGCACCGTGACCAGCGGTCCAAAAAATGAGCCTGCTGCGCGCCGATTGGCCAGAAGCGCTCGAATGATCTGCTCGAAGTTCGTCCTGACGGAGCGGCTGAATGAGACTGAGACCAGAGCCTGTCAGGGAAATCAGGCAGAGGATGGGCTTTATGATGGCTGTTGTTTGAAACTGCTCTGTATCCAGCGACTATAACCAGTCAGCGGATGTGACTGAAGCGCGAGGACAGTAGAGGAAACCTGGATGCGGTAAGTGTGTAATATTTGTCATCTTCATGTTGTGAGCTAGCAGCTGAACAGCAGCCGCCCCTCAGACTATCTGCCATCATTGTTAGAAAAAAAAAATCCTCAGGAAACAAGTTCTTAGATTTTCTTCTGGTGATTCAGTGTATTTTGTGACCAGTTTATAGAAGATGAACTTGATTAGTTGTAGGAAAACCAAATCATTATCCCTTGCTTTTTTTTTTTTTTTCATTGTGTGCTTGCTTTGTTGTATTTTCAGTGAGATGCTTGATCAGTTATTCCAATTGGTTGTCGGATTTCATCATCAATGATTAAAGCTGTTGCCCCCTGCTGTGTTTTACTTCAGTTGTGTTTGCAGTGTTTGCGCCTCCACACCGCCTGCAGGCCGTCTGAGGACCATTTTAACACCCAGGTGCGAGACTTTGTGGCCGTCTAGGTTTTTTATAGTGTGCAGGTGGACCCAAGCCAAAGACAGTAGCAGTGAGGATGGGAGGTGGAGGCCAGCTAAAGGAGTCTGGAGAGCCAGGCAGCGGGAGAGATACAGGTGTTTACACCTGGGAGGAGGTGCAGAAGCACTGCAGCAGGAATGATCAGTGGCTGGTCATCAATCGAAAGGTTTACAACGTCACCCAGTGGGCCAAAAGGCATCCCGGAGGGTTTCGGATCATCAGTCATTATGCTGGGGAGGATGCCACGGTAAATATGCTTCTTCATCTTGAATAAAAGAATAAACCTGCCTTTCTACTTTGTGGTGCTGACGTATAACCAAAACACCAAATATTACCGAACAGTCGGCTACATTTAGGCTTTCTGAAGATCAAGTGACACCAAAAACATACGATAAGCCAACCTCATTTACTTTTCTTCACACTTCTCCTAGGAAGTTCATGCTCAGCACTCCCCTTTTAATGGGCTACTTCAAATGCATATAAGTTATTAGATCCCATGAACATGAACATGTTATAACTCAACTGGATCTTTTGCAGATATCCACAAACCAGTGCTTATTAATTACAATTAAATCCCCCCTGGAATAAATGTCAGACTTTTATGTGTTTATGTGTGTACTATGTGTACTTTTAAATGTTTACCATTAAGGATGTTGAACTTCTACAGTAGTACAGTTTTGAATGGACTCTGTAACATAATTCCTACTGTCAATTTATATATTTACTATCTAATATATCAGTAATCCCATTATAGACATCTAAAATTGTAAGTGATGCAGAGTGAATGGAACAGTGACCTTTGATCAGTGATGAGAGTGATGAGTAATAACCACATGTAGTGATGGCAGTTATCTGTAAAGGGTCATTCTGACCAGTTATGAGTTAACTGCTCTAATGTATATTGACATATGCCTTTAAAAAGGAGTATTAATGTAATATCTTATCTGGAATTATCTGACATTGCATTATGGGTGTCTGGAATATTTGTTTTATTTATTTATTAATTCATTCATTTTCTTTAAAATATCTAAGATTAAAATGATTACTTATCACCGCTGGCTTATAGATATCTGAAATGGGAGTTTGGCCCAGTAGAAATTGTGTTTTTGTTCCACCTAAAGCTGTTCTTCTCTCCATCACAAAAGTATCAGCGTTCACCCCGTGAGACTTACATTTCTGATTTCTAAAATTGTCTCTGTGGGGTGTGTTTGAGGCCAGCAGAGTGTGTTAGCGCCTCCTTGATTAACTGTGCACATCGTGCCTCTTTCTCTATTTGCCAAATACGTGTGAGCCATTGTCCACTCGAGCGGTTACTCGTAAGAAGGCAGTGTTGTCCAGGAGAAGTGCCATCACAAATATCTAACAGGCATCTGCGGATGAGAGTGAAGACTTGTCAAATTAGATGGGTTTGCATCACTCTCCAAAGCAGTATGGATAATATTACGTGTGTGAATTTTGTTCTATAGCGAGAGGCACTAGAGGTCAGTAGGTTTAACTTTTTAAATAATAAATATCACCATGATACTTCCCTTCTGGATATTTAAATGAGGCCAACATTTATATATATATATATATATATATATATATATATATATATATATATATATATATCTATATATATCTATATATATATATATATATATATATATATATATATGCATACAGTGCCATTATGTATATATACATGTTATTTTTAGGAACTGAGACCTTTGTTTGCCTTTGTATAAGGTTTTGAATGCCTTCTTATTTTGGTTTGTCAGGAGGCATTCTCTGCTTTTCATCCCGATCTAAACTTTGTGCAAAAGTTTCTGAAACCTCTGCTGATTGGAGAGTTGGCAGCGACAGAGCCCAGTCAGGACCGAAAGAAAAATGTGAGTGTTTAAAATCAAGTCTCGCTGTTTACAAACCTGTTAATGAGTCTTGGTGTTTCAAAACAGTGAATTCTGGACAAGTATGTTTTGGGAGCTGCCTTACGCCGATGTTGAGTTCCTCCATCCATCCATCCATCATCTATGCCCGTTTAATCCCATGCAGGGTCACGGGGATCTGCTGGAGCCTATTCCAGCTCTCTTTGGGCAAAAGGCAGGGGTACACCGCTGGACAGGTCGATGTTGAATTGAACTGAATTGAATTTCAATTCAATTTTATTTGTATAGCGTCTGTTACAATGCCAATCATCTCTAGGCGCTTTACACAGACCCAGAGCATGACCTCCAACTAAATATCATTAATTAAAATTATAATGTTATATCCAAATCAAGGATAATGGCAAGTAAAAAAGGGAAAGAAAAAAAAACTTTAACCTTTAAAAAAATCTGGTTCATATGGGGGGACCTTCCTGCCGAAGGCCAGCCGGGTAAAGAAAGAAAAAGAGAGAGGAGACAGGACACAGAGAGGAGAGCATGCAAATGACTGAACAAAATGGCTATATAAACAGATACAAGTAGCAGCACTGAGATGAGGTGGTCAAATGAAGTATAAATACCAAGCGTGTCACTTGTATGGACAGCATTTGCAGCTTGATTGGACATTTTTGATTGGACATTTTTCTTCTTTTCTGCTTCCAGTCAGCAATCATCCAGGATTTTAAGGCCTTACGAGTGCAAGCAGAGAAGGAGGGTTTGTTTCGAACGAAGCCTTTCTTCTTCTGCCTTCACCTGGGTCACATCCTGCTGCTGGAGGCCCTCGCTTGGCTCATCGTCTGGCTCTGGGGGACAAGTTGGACTCTGACGTTACTCTGCTCAGTGATTATGGCAACGGCTCAGGTCATTTGAAAATAACTGTCAGCTGGTGGAAATGTTGTTGAAGAACTTAGAGAAAAATCTCTAAAAGCTAATTTTCCCTCTTTTTTTTCCCCTTCCAGTCACAGGCTGGCTGGCTGCAGCATGACTTTGGTCACCTTTCTGTCTTCAAGAAGTCCAAGTGGAATCACCTGGTACACAAGTTTGTCATCGGACATTTAAAGGTAACATTTCAAAATTTTAAATATTTTGATTTTTGTGCACGCAAACATTAAAAAGACTGTTTTCACAGGGAGCCTCAGCAAACTGGTGGAACCATCGACACTTCCAGCACCACGCCAAACCCAACATCTTCAGGAAGGACCCTGACATCAACATGCTGGGCATCTTTGTACTTGGAGCCGCTCAGCCAGTGGAGGCAAGTCACTCAAAACAAGCTTGTTCATATGAATCTTGAAAACATTTACATAGCCTAGCAGCTCAACAAGTCCTTTACTCCTCTCTGTTACAGTATGGAGTTAAAAAGATCAAACAGATGCCGTATGATCACCAGCATCAGTACTTCTTTCTAGGTAGGTTAGTTTACAGCCACCAGAAGTGAATATAGATTAACATGAAACTTTTCAGGAATCATTTGTTATTTCTCTTCCAGTGGGACCGCCGCTGCTCATTCCAGTTTACTTCCACATTCAGATAATGAAGACCATGATTTCCCGTCATGACTGGGTGGTAAGATGGCAGCATCAGCGTGGAAAAGTGCTGTTTATATAAACGTGAATTTAGTGTGGCATGAGCGTATCTGAATTTAAAAAAGAGAGACAAGTGAGATACGGTTCTTCTTGACAGCTGAAAGGTTTTTAGTGACAGAAATGAGTTAACGATAGCAACTTTCTTTTCCCTGGAAGGATCTGGCTTGGGCCCTGTCATATTACCTCCGCTACTTCTCCTGTTACATACCCCTCTATGGTCTTTTTGGCTCTTTGGCACTCCTCAGTTTTGTCAGGTAAATGTTCTGAAGGACATTTAACACATACATGTTCAATATCACTTTGCATTCGAAGTTTATGCGTTGTGTTTTAATAATTAAACCAGCCTTTCATTTTGGCTTGAAAGAAGAAAATAAGGAAATAATAAAAAAAGACAGATATTCAAAGGTCAAAGGCATTTAGTCATTTTCATATTTGTCAGTTTACTGATCTATTTGTTATTAAAGCTCATTAAACCTCCTTACCAAGATAATCCCTCTTGTGAAGTCATAAGCTTTAAAAAAAAAAACACTTTTTAATCACACGCTTTAACACCGTGTTCACATGAATGTTTTTTACTTACTTGACAGATTTTTGGAGAGTCACTGGTTTGTGTGGGTGACTCAGATGAACCATCTTCCGATGGAGATTGATCACGAGAAGCACCAGGACTGGCTCACCATGCAGGTACCCACTAATTATGAAATTAGTAATGTGTTGCTACTGTGGAAATTTACTTTACAATCACCTTTTGTTCCATATTAAACCATAAAGTGCATATAAATGTGTAGGATAGGAGATGCAGCTGTATAGAAAACTGGGTGAATATTAACTGATCTACTCTTGTTTCATTGTCTCTCCCAGTTACAGGCCACCTGTAACATTGACCAATCCTTCTTCAATGACTGGTTCAGTGGACACCTCAACTTTCAGATTGAGCACCAGTAAGTCATATGATTGGGTCTCAGGAGAGAGCTAAAGACTATTCTTTTTTTTCTTCAGAAATTGGCAAGACAAGAAAGTTGGCAGAGAGGGCGGGGGGGGGGGGGGGGGGGGGGGGTGCATGCAGCAGAGGCCATCAGGCCACCAGTTAAGCTACCCAGCTTCCCGGCATTGGTTTCTAAAACGAGGGCTGATAGACAAGAACTGCCAGGATGACTTCATGGTTATCTCTTCGTAGTAATTCTTGAAATGAATTTCACAAATTTACTAGTAACGCCGCCATAATTCGTCTTTACAGATAGTAATTGTAAATGCAATGCACTGTGGGTAAATGTTGACTTATTTACTGTATTCACATGTTTCTGATGTAAATTGTGCCACTGGGCTCAAATCAGTGGAAAAAAACCATCTGTGCAGTCCTGTTGCACTATAACAGTTGTGCTGTAAGGTCCACGTGGAGTAGGTGGCACTGTATTCTGCGATAAGGAAGTAAAGTTTCATAGATCAAGTTCAGACGGACGATAAAACAATGATCACAGTAACACTGTGTTGTTGTGGAGCATTATAAAAGTAAAGCTATTGCAGACAGGCAAGTTCAGACACTAAATAGGCAGCAAAGTTTCATAGTTACCTATTTACAGTAGCTCACTGAAAGCAGTGCTGTTAGTGTGTTTCAATAATGTGATGGATATCTCCTGTCTCTTTTGTTTTCCTCAAGTTTGTTTCCTATGATGCCACGTCACAGCTACCACCTGGTGGCCCCACAGGTCCGTGCGCTGTGTGAGAAGCATGGAATTCCTTACGAGATGAAAACTTTGTGGCAAGGCATGGCTGACGTTGTCAGGTAAATAACTCGCTGCAGCAAAGCCAAGAATCACAGTCGTTGGTCCAACTATGCTGCAAAAGGAGTCGACGTGCTGACTGAATAGATATAATGTAGATGTGCTCATAGCAGAGTGGATGTAACTGTAACTCCTCTTTTGTCAAGTATACACTATACTGCCAAAAGTATTCACTCACCCGCCTTGACTCACATATGAGCTTTAGTAACATCCCATTCCTAATCAATATGACGTGGATCCACCCTGTGCAGCTAGAACAGCTTCAACTCTTCTGGGAAGGCTGTCCACAAGCTTTAGGAGTGTGTTTATGGGGATTTTTGATCATTCTTCCAGAAGCACATTTGTGAGGTCAAACACTGATGTTGGCTGAGAAGGTCTGGCTCTCAGTCTCTGCTCTAATTCATCCCAAAGGTGTTCTATCGGGTTGAGGTCAGGACTCTGTGCAGGCCAGTCAAGTTCATCCACACCAGACTCTGCCATCCATGTCTTTATGGACCTTGCTTTGTGCACTGGTGCACAGTCATGTTGGAAGAGGAAGGGACCAGCTCCAAACTGTTCCCACTAAGTTTGGAACATAGAATTGTCCAAAATGTCTTGGTCTGCTGAAGCATTCAGAGTTCCTTTCACTGGAACTAATGGGGCCAAGCCCAGCTCCTGAAAAACAACCCCACACCATAACCCCCCCTCCACCAAACTTTACACTTGGATCAATGCAGTCAGACAAGTACCGTTCTCCTGGCAACCACCAAACCCAGACTCTTCCATCAGATTACCAGATGGAGAAGCCTGATGTGTCACTCCAGAGAACGTTCCTCCACTGCTCTAGAGTCCAGTGGTGGCTGCTTTACACCGCTGCATCTGACACTTTGCATTGTACTTGCTGATGTATGGCTTGGATGCAGCTGCTCAACCATGGAAAACCATTCATGAAGCTCTCTGCACTGTTGTTGAGCTAATCTGAAGACCACATGAAGTTTGGAGGTCTGTAGTGATTGGACTCTGCAGAAAGTTGGCGACCTCTTCGCTCTATGTGCTTCAGCATCCACTGACCCCGCCCCCTCAGTTTACGTGTCCTACAACTTTGTGGCTGAGTTGCTGTTGTTCCCAAACACTTCCATTTCCTTATAATACAGCTGACAGTTGACTGTGGAATATTTAGGAGCGAGGAAATTTCAGGACTGGATTTGTTGCACAGGTGTCATCCACTCACAGTTCCACGCTGGAGTTCACTGAGCTCCTGACAGCGACCCATTCTTTCACAAATGTTTGTAGAAACTGTCTGCATGTCTAGGTGCTTAATTTTATACACCTGTGGCCATGGAAGTGATTGGAACACCTGATTCCCATAATTTGGATGGGTGAGCAAATACTTTTGGCAATATAGTGTATGTTCTTGAAGCCTTGGTCTTTTCCCTATTGCAGACAAAAATGGATAGATTCCTTGCTTGATAAACAGGTTGATATTCGACTGACAGTTTGTCCTTTTTTTTTCTTTCTTACCCCCTTTTCAGGTCACTAAAAACCTCAGGGGATCTCTGGCTTGATGCATATCTCCATAAATAAAAAGCAGTCAATAAGAAGAGAGAAGCTTTTCTTCTCTTTTGCATTCAATTTGATTGTATCTGTGTTACTTTGAATATCCAGTTAATCATGTTTGATATATGCCTTTCTTTTGTAGATATTGAAAGGAAGTCTGATTTTGCTTTCAGAAGTGCAATATTTTTCATGCACGCAGCATTTTCAAGTGTCTTAATCAACACGAAGGGTGATATTTTTGGTAGAATTGTGAAAATTGAATAATTTTTAAATGATTCATAAATTGTTCTAGCTTGTGATATGAGTCGAATAATATGGCATGACATTATGTTGACAACAACAACAACAAAAAAAAGGTTTACAGAGTTCATTTTTTTCAGTGTATAACTTTTTCCAGTTTTGCAATTGTTTGTTCAGTACACAATAAAAAATATATGTTAATTACTCTTGGTCCTCAAGTATTAATACAAAGAAAAAAAAAAAAAAAAACAGTTTTGTGCTTTAACATTTTCAGATATAAATAACTGAAAGTGAAAAAAACACTGGATTGGAGATGGATGAAGTCAGTGGGCAAAATGTAACAGGGTACGATAAAAGATGATCTGCTTCTAACCAGGCCTGAAATACAACCTCAGATGGACAGCAACACATGACATATTACTACCATGTCATTATTCATTTAACAAAAATACTGAAACGTTGTGTGAAAAACTGAGGACACCCCATCATTGTTTGAAGAACCATCAAAGTCATTATTTTCTAAATCATAGAGTCAGGATCTCATATTGAAGTGAAGAGAATTTTGTTCTATCCTTCTTCATGTTTGTTCTTTTCATTTAGGTTTGCATGTATTTGTCATATACAAGGCTGTGAAACAGCAGTTTGAGGTCTGGACTTTGACTGTGCCCTTTGAAAACACCAGTTTTTCTTTCTTTCTTTAGTTCTTTCTTTCTTTTTTTATCATTTATTCTAAATAATAAATGAAATAAATGATTGTGGGTGTGCTCAGGAGCATTGTTCTGTTCTGATCCTGTTAAGAGACCCAGTGCCAGCCAAGTTTGAACTGTCTTAAACTGTCTCGATTCTAAAGTGCAGGACAGATCATTGTTAAATTGATGTTTGGACTCTCTCTTGAATTCTCAGAGAATTCAAACCTGTGTGGAAGTCGAGAAGATACGAGTCGACAACTTCTCACAGTGCAGACACAGAAGCGTGTGTCCCTTTTATTAAATCCACCGGTCAAAACTGAACAAGAAGAATATGGCGCTATCCATAACAGAACATGTGTCCAAAAACGTCACAGCAATTAAAGGGACCGCAACACATTAAACACACAGACCAAGACACTAGTAACAACCTGAATAAACACTGTATGGCAATGCTGCGACCAACATATCTATGCAGGTGAATTATGTACACACACACATGGATGATAAAGGCACTACACCTGCCCAGATTGACTGGCATACACAGAAACTTCTTTTAGATGATTGCTGATGTCTTTCCTCTTTGGTATTGTGTTAGAATACACCTGAATGTGGCTGAAAACTGCCAAAGCTTCTGCTTTTATATAAAACCTTTCTAAGTCATCAATTGATCAAGTTTCTTGGATTAGAATCATCTTATTGGTGATTACCCTCTTTGTTCTTAAGAAGGCAGTAAAAGTGTAATTAGTCAGTACTAGTCAGTTAGTATGAGTTTCTGCCAAAACTCGAATTAAAAAGGATAATATGCCACGTGCTGTTGTTCATTGTGATTAAAGATTAGTGTAGTTGCTCTTTACCATCTGCTGGTGGAAGAGAGAACTGCAACTGACGTGGACGATGAATTGAAAGTTGCATCAATCTTGATCCCGTATCTTGTATTTATGTTGGGACAATCAAGTCTCCGTATGTTTTCCAGCACTTCTCAAAGATTCTTAGTGGGGTTAAGGTCTGGGCTATCTATCTGACAGTCCGTATGTAAAAGAAAATAAAAGTTTGAGTATGATAAATTCCAGCTCTGTCATCTCAGAATACGCCTGTGTCATCTGGGAGGACAGAGATCTGGTTATCCAGTATCTTCACAGTCAGCTGACCTATATATATGTATATCTAAGCAAGGCTAAAATAATGGCTGAGGCCAGTTAGACTGAAATAAAGAGTTAGACTTGTCCGAATTTTAAGGTATATTTTATTCCATTAACAAGGCCAGTCAGTCAGACACACAGCAGTGTATGTGATAAAATGACAAAAGACTGCATCATTGCATAGGGTTTTAACCACAAAGAGAGAAAGTTCAACCCTGACCTAGATTTTATCACACTAAAATGTCATTTGGTGGCTCCTGACAAGAGATACCAGAGATACACTATTCCATATCAGCAATGATTTCATCAACTTACATCTTTTCCAGATCATGTCTTCCAGCATGACTGAGCATGAGGCTACTCAGTGCACTGGTTAAGGTAAACTAAAGTGTTTTATTTTTTTCTTTTTTAAATGACAGGCAGCATGTATAATATTCTATATAATGAATAACATAATTAAAAAAGTACAGACAAAAGGGGTTAAAAATAAATGAAAGATATTATGAAACAATAAATTAAGAAAAAACAATTTCCTCTAATAAATAGGTCAAGATATGCATAATAATGGATAAATCAAACAATGATAACAACAATAATAAATTGTTATAAGTAAACGTCACTATTTAAGTGATAATAATGTACCAGTACAACATTGCTTCATGCTGATACTATATTTTATTTAATTGAGGTTTAATTGCTGAACGTTCTCGGTGGTTTATAATAATTTGAGCGCTGACTTTGCATTGATATATTTGGATTGAGTTGTGTGCTCTTAACTATTGAATAAGTCTACATTAGCCAGAGTCAGAGGTTAGAGGGATGCTGCCAGTGCTCGGAGTGACTTTTAACCTAGTTGGACAGTCAAAGACAAACAGACACTAAATTGGCTCAAATTGAAGCATATGAAAGCTGTTTTATTCCTTTTTTTTTCTTTTCTTATCGGCTGGAATAACAGATCCAAGGATTAATTTGAAACAAGTCTTTTCCAATGAAATATTTGATGATCAAACAATGTAGTGCACTAATTTCTAAGAGTGGCCATTCGCATCAGTCTGAAACTTTCACTGTGAGATGGAGCCTCTGAAGCTGAGAGACAACTGATGAACTAGTAACCTCAAACACGACCCACTTAGTTCCCACTTAGTTCCTTACAACCATCAGCATCTCCCCGATAATATTTCGATAATCATCATGACCCACATCGCGGCGGCAGCCTATCAGGGGAACAGTGAGGAAGAGGTTTGGTTTCGTGACATTTATAAAAAGGGATCCGTGCCGTGCGGGAGCAAACTTCAGCCGGTCTGTTGATGAGACTGACGTCAGAGGTGAGTCAGAATCTGGATGCTGTAAGTCCGAAATGTTTGTCAACTTCAAGCCGTGGTCCGGAGCAGAAAAGCCAGACATCCGTCAATTTACCATTATTGTTCAATAAATCATCAGCAGAAAAAAAAATAATAATACGCTTATCTTGATTCGTTCAAACTGAACGGTTTTAAACCCTCCTATACATCTTTTCACGCTTGATTTTACCTTATGTAGATTATGTGCAGCTCCATCAACTGCTCCAACTGAAGAGATACACAGTCTCTTCTGAGTGCTGCTCTCTTTACTTTTCCCCCCTAAACATCCTCTGAAATGTTGCTGCAGGCTCTTCTGGTGCTCAGGTGAATTTCCAGCAGGGAAGATGGGCGGTGGAGGTCAGCAGACGGATGCGGGCGGCGGGAGAGCGGGAGAGATACAGGTGTTTACACCTGGGAGGAGGTGCAGAAGCACCGCAGCAGCACCGATCAATGGCTGGTCATCAATCGAAAGGTTTACAACGTGACCCAGTGGGCCAAGAGGCATCCCGGAGGGTCTGAGGTTCTTGGCCAGTATGCTGGGGAGGATGCCACGGTAAATATGCTTCCTCTTATTAGCGAATATATTGGCACTTTTCTTTTTTTAGAGCAAAGCTGCTTTTTGTAGTTGTGCTCCACAATGGTGTTCTGTGAATAGTTTTGGTGGTAAACCCAAGAAAGCTTAGTTTGCTCCCTTTGGCTGTTTGTACTTGTCTGGCACCATTCACTTTTCCTGCCAGCAGCGCCGTCGTAAAGGGGGGGAAGGTGATGAGGGCCCACAGCCCGCTGGGGCCCACACACAGCCCCCAGTAGACAAAAATGATTATGCATACACTGAACTAATATATATTCATACGAATGACTTCGAATTAAAACGAAGCCACAAGTCATACAATATTCAAATTTTAATAATTTCAATAACCCCCTTGGCCCCTTTTTAAAAAATGGTTTGGTCCACACCGCTGTTCCTTCTTCCTGAAGTGAGCGGAGCGCGAGCGAACTCCAGCAGGGTTAGGATGGCCCCCAAAAAACACAAGTCCGGACACCAAAAAAGACTTGAGAAGGAGGTCAGGAGTAGGAGCAGCAGAGCAGGGGCCCAGGATATTAAAAACTTTTTTTTTTTCTGTGAATGGTGAGAGTAAAACTACCGAGGGCGGCTGAAACAATTAGGCTACTTGTTCATTCACTTCTGTCTGTTGACGGGGCGCAGGCGTTAACTGTCACCTGGCCGCGCTACACTCTGGACAAGTCACCAGTTCATTTAAAAGAATAAAAAAGTCGCCAGTTCATTGTTGAGTAACGGTTCCTAGAGTAGCTATGACTGAACGTTACTAATTTAGGGGCTACAGTCAGTGACTGTGTTTCACACATATCACTGTTGGACAGCGCGCGCCCACTCAGAGGCTGCATTGAACTGTATTATGACGCATTCAAGTTCTACTCAATAATTACGAGCATCTGACGAAGGTCAGTTACGTTATCATGATGTGTTCAAAGTCGTCTTGTAAAATGTGTTATTAGTGGGACATTTGAATTGCCTAAATACCAAGAAGTTAAATGTTCAAAGATTTGTTGTTGTTGTTTGTTTTCATAGCAATATAAAATAAAAGACACCATAATAGCTGACAACAAAAAAGTAAAAAAGACTATTAAGAATTTTGGACTGTTTACACTGACTTTTGAATGGTTTAAAAATATTTTTTTCCCCGAGAATGTGAAGCTGTCCACCTAGAGCTATGGTACTAAGAAGCCCATTTAGATTTTGTTCAAGAATAGATTAGTTCTGCATTAGTTTTTCCATGAAACATAACATTTAATGTTTACAATATATATAATGGAACAATAAACCTTTATGCTCTGCTGCTCCAGAATCAGCAGTGGCTGCTTCATCTGAGTTTGACCCCACAGCAGATGCTCCCCCCCCAGCAGTCCAATCATGCTTTTGATGATGAGTGAGTGATGTAGACACTGGTTGGCTGTTTTGGTTTATTAGTGAACAGCTGTACCACTGGTAGTGACTAAGACATTAATCAACACCTTGGCTATTTCAATTATATAATAGCAAAATATAGGCAGATTAGCAATTATATATATATGTGTATATATATATATATATATATATATATATATATATATATATATATATATATATATATATATATATATATATACATATATATAAATGCAAGTCATAAAAAGAAAATGTATTTGCAATCAGAGGGGTAATAACGTGTTGCTAATCAGTGAAATGAGAATAAGACAACTAATAATACAAAATTTACATAATGATACTCTGACTTGCAAAGTCGTTTGTCGTAAAAAAGGAAACAAATTGAGTGTATTACAACCAATCTGAGAAAGGAAGCATGTAATGACAGAGGGCCAATCACACTTGTATCCACAAAAAAAAAAAAAAAAAAAAAAAAAAAATCCAAAAAAGCAGATGAGGAACTCCAGTGAATGACTGTTGACAGTTTTGCAGTAAAAACTTCTGAATCTCAGGTTTGGTACATTTTCTACCAGTGATAATGGCTGTGACTTTGAGGGGTACCAGACTCATTTAGGAGAGACTTTTTTTTCAACATTTATGGCAGGGGTGGGCAAATTCAGTCCTTGAGGGCCAGTGTCCTGCAAGTCTTAGATGTTTCCCCTGCTTCAGCACACCTGATTCAAATAATGGATTGTTGACAGTCTTGTGCAGACCTTGATGACAAGCTCAGGGTAATCCATTCATTTGAATCAGGTGTGTTGTGCCAGGGAAACATGTAAGACGTGCAGGACCCTTGAGGACTGGGTTTGCCCACCCCTGGTTTATGGGTATCAGGTCTGTTCACAGATATTTTGGGGGCAGATGCTCAAGGCAATAAAAAAAAAAAAAAGCTTAAATGACACATATAAAACATGATTAGGGCTGGGCAACTGTTATTTAAATTTTACTATTAAGGTATCATAGGTTACCCATAATTAGTGAGTCTCTGGTGAGGCAATTGTACAACATTTAACAAAGCACTTGACTGGACAATCGGACAGAGGATGCAAGTGGATTTAATCTCCAGCTGTATACAAGCAGAGATCGTCAGATACTCACAGCTGCGTACAGGACAACAGTTGTCAGCAAAGACAATGAATTAAGGAAACACAGTCATTTTAACCAGTTGTTATCAACAGTTGAGCCTTGAGCTACATTTTCTTAGCCGGCCTTAGAAAACCCTTGTGGCGCCTAAGTTCCTGATTAGATATTCTACATTAGATACCAAGGAAAATAGGTCACAGTGACCTGATGCAGTTTTCAATCAGCAGCAACGATTAACATTTTTAAACGTGATTAATTGCATGATTTCCCTGATTAATCACAATGAATCGCATTGTATATGCAAAACCAAATAATGAATTCAAAAGTAGTGTAAAGTGTACTTTTATTTTAAATGTTCTGCTGCCATATGAACTAAAGTGCCATAACATTTGTTTTGCAAACACCTTTAACATCAGCACTTCTCAGTAACACATATTTAGTGTAAATCTCATCTTAAAAAATGTAAAATAAAATAAAGGTTATTGCCACTGTCAGACCATTAAGTCATCCTGATTTTTATGAAAACTAAAAAAAGCCTACCAACAAAATCCTGAGCCACAATCATAACATTAAAACAGGCAATTTCTGAGGGAACAGCAGAAACTTTTAACGGGCAGTTCAACTTGACATTGGTCACAAATAACCTTGTTTCTGTTGAATCCGCTGTCTGGGAGAACTTTAAAATGAAAATGTCCATGTGAAAGATCTGTAACTTTACCATCTCCCAGTCTGTTTCAGCTTTTCTGCATGTTTTTCTGTCAATTTTCTTCCGGTTCTGCAGAAACCAGAAACAGACTTTTCAAAACAAAAGCATGTGAGCAAAATGCATTAATATGCGATAAAATAAATGTCAGCATTAATAAATTAATAAGTTAATATGATAATAACGCAACTTTGTTGCAAAGTTACAAGATTTACAAAATTGTGACTTTTTGACAAAATTTCTCAACGTTTTGTCGTAAATTCTTGGCCTTTGCAGAATTGTACATTTTGTTGTAAAAATCACAAATTACTATTGTAAAATCACAACTTTTTGACTTAATACTGCAGCTTTTTGCCTTAAAATACGGACTTTTGCAAGACTGCAACTTTGTGATTTTTGATATTTGCAACGTTATGGTCAACAAGATGTTTTTGTTGTAAAATTGCAAATTTTTTTAATATCACATCTATTCGTTGTGAAAAGCGAATCTATGTCACAAACTATATTTTTTTTGATATTGTGTCATAAAATTCATACATTTTACAAAACCACTACCCAAACTGCAACAAAAAAAATTCCCAACTTTAGATAAAATTGTGATGTTAGTAGATTTCCACGGTTTCTCTGTAAAAATCACAAATTACTGTGGTAATACTGAGACAGTTGCAAAAAAAAAAAAAAAATTTACAACTTTTTGATGTAAGACTGTTTCTTTTGATTGTGAAAGTCTGCCAAAAGACTGGACCTAAACAGGAATGAAGAGTAATATCAGTAATAACGTCCTTCTGGGTAAAAATGAACATCTAATGAGTTCACCATGACATTTGCCTGATGTACAATGATCAATTCTGACATCCAAAACATCTCTTCAAGCAAAGACAAATGACATTAATTGTACCAGCTGAATACTGTCCCAGTTAATGATTTGAACACACCTGCTCAATAACTTTAATGGAAAGTTGTGTCCAAGCTTTTGGCTGGTACCATCTGCTGACCAATCTCATTCATATTTGAGATATATTAAAGGAAGATTATACCATTGATTAGAGATCAACTGATTATCGGTCGGGCCAATTATCAGCGGCTGATATTAGGGCTGAACGATTAATTGCATTTGCGATAATCTCGCGATATCATAAAACGAGATTTTCTAATCGCAAAGGCCGCGATATTACTGTCACGTGATCTGGCGACGTCACATGACTTGCGAGTGAGCCCAGCCGAGCTGAGCAGAGCAAATAGTGTTGTCAACTTAGCGACTTTCCAGTCCCCTCTAGCGACTTAATTTGTAGAAAGCGACTAGCGACAAATCTAGCGACTTTTTCTGGTGATTTAGAGACTCAAGCGCACTCAAACCGCTAGGTTTAGGCCGCCTCGCGAACCGCGCTTCTCTCTCTCTGTCGGGCACAGTGCACAGCCACAAACACCCCGCCCGCCGCGCGAGACAACTCGAGCTCCCCCCCCCCTTTTCCTTGCAAAAAATCTGTGAGCTCCCGAGATCTATACAGAAGAATCTTTCTGGCTAACAGTGCCATACTCATTTTGCACTTCAGTATGTTGTGTGCTGCTGTTACTGAGTAAATATAATATTTCTTTTAGTGTTCAAAAAGTTTTTTTTTTGAAAATGTCCAATTGGTTACAGCAGATATTTGTTCTTTATTTTCCTGTGTGATGTTACTGACTGGAGATCAGTAAGCTTTATTTTTTCTATATCTGTATATTTTATTTATTTATTTATACACTGTCCTGTCAATCTCAGACAGTGTTTAAGAAGTGCAGTCTACACGTTTACATAAATGTTACACATGTTTCATGAAACGTGAAAAGTTAGATGTTGAAGAGGTAAAGCCACAGATTTGTTTGCTTTATTGTTGCAATCTGCACTTTAAATAAATCTGATATTGTTTATTATGACAGTGTTTGAAAAATACATGAGAAGAGGACCTTAAAAATAATCGCATATTAAATCGCAATCGCAATTTTGAGGAAAAAAATCGCAATTAGATTATTTTCCAAAATCGTTCAGCCCTAGCTGATATTCGGAAATTTGACGTATATCAGCATCGGCTTTTTTTTAATCCGACCTGCCGATATGAAGAAATCAATTTAAAACTGGGTTATTTCGGCTGGGATGCAGCTGCGCCTCTCTCTCCTGCCTGATGTCTCCTGCATTATTCACCTCGCCGTCTGATTGGTTAAGCGGCAGAGGCACAGCCTCCGAAGAAGAAGCTGTTATCACACACAATTCAATTCAATTCAATTTTATTTGTATAGCATCTGTTACAATGTCAATTGTCTCTAGGCGCTTTACAGAGACCCAGAGCATGACCCCAAGCAAATATCATTAACTAAAATTATTATATTAAATCCAATCAAGGATAATGGCAGGTAAAAAAACCCGCTAAACACGCTCAGGCAGAGCTGCGAGAACCGCCGCGAGAGCCGCTGGGAACAGCTATATGTCCTGGCGCAGCTGTGCATCTTGGTGCGTCTTGGCGCAGCTGTGCGCACAGCCGCTGCTGAGAATATGTTCTCGTGGCTCTGCCTGAGCATGTTTACCGGGACCGCACCAACTATCTGGGACTTTCAGGTAGCCGATAGGAATTGTCTGTGTAAGAATATTTTTACCTCCGCCAAGGAGGTTATGTTTTTGCCGGCATGTTTTTGCCAGCGTTTATCTGTCTGTCTGTTTGTCTGTCTGTGTACAAGATAACTCAAAAAGTTATGGATGGATTTTGATGAAATTTTCAGGAGTTGTCAGAAATGTGAAAAGGAAGAACTGATTTCATTTTGGCTGTGATCCAAAAGAAATCCTGGATTCTGGATCACTTTTAAAATTTTCGATAACATTGCGGTCAATTGGGCCGGAAATTTTGTTTCTCAGTATCTACATTAATTATTGCCCAAAACTCATGAAATTTGACTCAGGGATAGACAATGGAAACCTCTATCAAATTTCAGAGGCTGATCCGGACCTGATCCAGAAGGCGTATTTTATCGCAATCTGTAAATCGCTATATGGGAGAACTGTTGTGCTTGGCGGAGGTCTGCGCTCTCTGAGTGCTTTTCTAGTTAAGAAATGCTTTCCTGGAAGCTCACTGGCTCTATTTTTTCTGAGCAGTTTGTTGAAACTTCTTGGAGTACAAAAGAAATGATTAAACCATTTTCTCCACATTAGTTAGAGCTAGTTATGTATCAGTGCAGAGGTGGATGGAGGAAGGAAGAGGAGGAAGCTCTACAGCAGAGTCCCAGACGAGCTGCCCATGAGAGCTGCTCTGATCTGGATGCAAAGACGCTCCATAGCAGTTTGCGGGTACCGCAACCTGCTCTTAAATGCAATGGCTACTGACGCACTGATTGGTTTAACAGGTGGAACGCCCTAACCACTCCCATGCATAATATATGCATAATATAGTGGTTAGCGCAGGTAAGATCGTGGGTTTAGGGAGGTGGAAGATTGCGTTCTCCTCCTGCTACCCACTATCCCTTAATAGCGGCTTTAGGAGGTTTGGCGGAAGATCGGGCCCTATGTATTAGCAATGGGGAAAATACACCGTACTTTCCGGACAGTAAGCCGTTACTTTTTCTCACGCTTCGAAACCCTACAGCTTATGCAACGATGTGGCTAATGTATAGATTTCATGCCATCAATATGTTTTTCCCCGTTAGAATGAAATTACCGAACTGGTCACAGTGGACCAATGAAACTGTTCAATTAAATCAAACACACTCACACTAAATTCTTCAGATCAGTCATTTCGGTATGGGGTTCCAAGAATGCCAAAAATATATTCAAGTCCTCACTGTTTATGTCGATTGGTCGTTTGTTAAGACGTTTCCCTGTGTTTATTTAGCTTTCAACAGTACTCTGGTTGTGACATAGCTCTTTTAACAACTACTTTGTCTATGTAGATTGCTCACTTGGCTTAACGTTTGGTTGTATCTATTCAACTTTGGTTTACACTTCTGTTGTCTCCTTACACTCACTGTCTGAATGTGTCACCTGTTTGTCTTGTTATGATGCGTCGTTGGTACATGTTGTTGCTATCCATCATTGGTACGTGTCGTTGCTTTTCGTCATTATGATGTGCCGTTGGTATGTGTCGTTGCTGTGCATTGTTATGATGTGCCGTTGCTTTTCGTCGTTATGATGCTTCGTTGGTACATGTCGTTGCTATGCGTCATTATGCCTTGTTAACACAATGAAGAGACTTCATCTTCACAGTAACTGGGAATAAATTGGGAACACTTTTTCTATTTATATTCAGGGTAGTAGTTGACCTTTGAATCTGTCTTGTGAAGTGTGATGTCTGTAGTGTCTGGCATGGTGCATTGTAATATTCTCTTGTTGTCACGGAAGGCGATATAGCCTATATTTCCAGCAGGGGGAAAAAAACCCTTTGCCATTGTGTATGAAATGTGCTCAACAAATAGCGGTGCTTTGTCATAGCTTGCCTTAGAAAAGCACACTGAGGTTTATGCATATATATGCTTGTATTTCAATAGGATGATGCAAGATACCATTTTTTTTAGGCTGTGCTTTTTGGAGAATTTATTTTCCCTTCTCTTTACGAGTTTGTATTTGCTGTGTTATTCAGACTGATTCTCATTTTGTTTCCCAGGAGCCATTCTCTGCTTTTCATCCTGATCAAAACTTGGTGCAAAAGTATATGAAGCCTCTGCTTCTTGGAGAGTTGGCAGCGACAGAGCCCAGTCAGGACAACAATAAAAATGTAAGACTTTCAATTCAAGTCCCAGAAAAAGGTCAGACTTTTCACAAATCTGTCTGGTTATTCATCAGTCTTACAGCATTAGGATTTCATTTTAGCTTTAAAGGACTGTGTTTCTTCTTCGTTTGCTCCCAGTCGGCAATCATGCAGGATTTTGACGCCATACGGGTGCAGGCAGAGAAGGACGGTTTGTTTCAAGCTCAGCCTTTGTTCTACTGCCTTCATCTTGGTCACATCCTGCTACTGGAGGCCCTCGCCTGGTTGACCGTCTGGTTCTTTGGGACGAGTTGGATACCAACATTACTGTGCGTGGTGATGCTGACAACAGCTCAGGCACAGGCTGGCTGGCTGCAGCATGACTTTGGTCACCTTTCTGTCTTCAAGAAGTCCAAGTGGAATCACCTGGTACACAAGTTTATCATCGGACATTTAAAGGTAGCTCTTCTTTATTTGAAATAGGTTTATATTTATAGTGTACGAAGATATTAAAAAGACTATTTTCATAGGGAGCCTCAGCAAACTGGTGGAATTATCGACACTTCCAGCACCACGCCAAACCCAACATCTACGCCAAGGACCCTGATATCAACACGATGGAGCTCTTTGTACTTGGAGCCATTCAGCCAGTCGAGGCATGTAGCTCAAAGAAAACCTATTTGTGAATTTTTTTTCCCAGACCGTAGCAGCTCACCATGACCCATAATCCTCCCTGTTACAGTATGGAACGAAAAAGATCAAACACATGCCGTATAATCTCCAGCACTGTTACTTCTTTCTTGGTAGGTTTGTTTGCAAACATTTAAAAAGGAATCAAATATTTTGAAAGTTTTCCAGGAATAGTTTGTGTTTCTGTTTCAGTGGGACCACCGCTATACGTTCCAGTCTTCGTCAACTTAAGTATTATGAAGTTCCTGATTACCCGTCATGACTGGGTGGTAAGATGGCAGTCTTTGTGTGATACAGTGTAGCTAGTTAAAAGACTTTAAATTTGTTACAGTCATTCTGGCATAAAATGCATCTTTGGAGTAAAAATTATTATAATTCATTTTCATTTCATGAGGCTTGATTTCTTTTAACAAAAACTGATTAGATGTGATTCTTCTCTTCTGAAAGGACCTGGCTTGGTGGATGACATTTTGCTTCCGCTTCTACTACAGTTACATTCCTCTGTATGGTGTGCTTGGTTCATTAGCGCTCATGGGTTTTGTCAGGTAAATGTTCTTAAAGATAATTATTGCAAGGCGTGTGAATCAGTCTTCATTTTTGTAAACATGGAATCTCAAATATTTGTTGTTCATATTAGTGTCCTCAGCTACTTTTTTTTATTATAATTAAGCTGCTTTTAATTGTTTTAACAGCCTAAACAGTGAATCATATTGATTGTTCTTTGTCCTGCAGGTTCTTGGAGAGCCACTGGCATTTGTGGGTGACTCAGACGCCTCATCTGCCAATGGAGATGAATCATGAGAAGTGCCAGGACTGGCTAAGTTCACAGGTACCTGATCTACCTTGAAATATTACTGATATACCTATACTCACTGGCCACTTTATTAGGTACACCTAGCTTGTACTGGGTTGGATCCCCTTATGCCTTCAGAACTGCCTTGGGGTGAATTCCAATTTTTCCTTCAAGCCTCAATCTCAAGCCTCAATCTCTAATATGCGCTCTCCCGCAAAGTGCAAGTGCTGTCCTGATTCTCAGAGCGTCAAGTTGAGGGACAAGTTTGAGGGCTGTATCGCCCTCAATATTGAGATTCTCCGGCACCACCCTTGGGAGTAAGGCCTACCCAGAAGGCATTGCATATTTTCGCCAAGACATCTTTGAAAAGGATGGCAATTGGCAGTCATGAGTCAATCTCATGAAGATGCCCAAAGCCCACGCAAAGGAAATCGGCGATGCAGACAGCATTGTCGCTAAAATGTCATCATCGTCCTCTTCTTCTTTTTCTTCTTCCTCTTCTTATTCTTCTCCGACTTCTTCTTCTCCTTCTTCTTCAATATCATCGTCTTCTTGACAAACTGGAGGTAACTTTGGCGTAAGGCCGCCCCCCCCACAGTCTGAAGATGTAACTGCACTCAAGGGGTGTCCCATTTCTAAGTCACAAGATAGCCTTACTTACTTTAGAGCCAAGATTGAGGGTTAATGGAGGAATTGGAATTCACCCTTAATCCTTCGTGGCATAGATTTAACAAGGTACTGGAAACATTCCTCAGAGAGTTTGGTCCTTGCTCTAACAACCATGTCACGTTCAAAGTCCCTTAAATCACCTTTCTACCCCATTCTGATGCTGGTTTGAACTGCAGCAGATCCTCTTGACCATGTCTACATACCTAAATGCATTGAGTTGCTGCCATGTGATTGGCTGATTTGAAATTTGCATTAATGAGCAGCTGGACAGGTGTATCTAATAAAGTGGCTAGTGAGTGTATATCATATACCAATATTATGCTTTTTTTAAGTTGATTGCGGCTTTCAATATGTTACAATTCCAAGGTGAAAGCAGTCAGCTATTCACTTTATTTGATAAGTTAAAACCATAAATGAAAGCCATGCTATATTGTACAGCAGTCTGTAAAAACAGTCTCCAGCCTCTGAAGAATAAGCAGGTAAAGCTCTGTAGAAAACTGATGGATGTATTAACTCATTTATACTCTTCTTTCATTGTCTCCTTCAGTTACTGGCCACCTGTAACATTGAGCAGTCCTTCTTCAAAGATTTGTTCGGTGGACATTTCACCTTTCATATCGAACATCCAGTAAGTCATTTGATTGAGTTTCAGTCATATACTTTAGAACAGTGATACTCAACTTCTTCCCGCAGGCCACTTCCGGCCCGCTGGCCCATTTTGACTGGCCCACAATCAATCAATGAAAAAAAAAATTTCGGGGAAAAATCTAAATGAAGTTATCGTTAATTACATTATTATAAGTAATACTACTAATATAATAATATTACAGTAGTACTTAACAAAAATAACTCAACACAGCCATGGTGAGGTATGTCAAGACATCACGGAGTCACCTGTCTGACTCCACTCAGAGCAGCAGCAATCAACATGAGCCTCAACAAGCGCCGTGAGGTTGATGCTGAGAACCGGTACTTGAACCCAAAATGGACCAATGGTTTTGCTTTTATTTTGCCATGTCATGCAAATGCAACACCACTGTGTTTAATTTGCGTGCGAACAGTGTCGGTTGTTAAGCTCAAAAATAATACAGCGGCATTATGAAAGCAAACATGCGCGCTTCCACGCCGACTTTCCGCCTGGTAACAAAGCCAGAGAATAAAAGATTGCTCAAATTAAAAAAATCATACGCTGGCTCCACAAACATGATAACAACACAGCCATATAAGACCAGCAAGAGTCTTGCTATTTACCTTTTGCTAATGTTTGGATCAACCTATATATGTGAGTCAGACTTTTCCACGATGAATCTGATTAAGAATCAGAAAACAGGCTGACAGACACGCACCTCAATCATTGCATGCACATTGCACTCACCGCACATACACCTGACTTCAGTAAGCTTGCAGGATAGGATAAGACATGCCACCCGTCTCACTAGATTTACTGTCTCCACCAGGCCGAGGGCATGGGCAGAGAGTATGTTTTGCTCTCAGATTTTTATATTTTATTTCTTAGCTCTTATTTTAGCTGTTCCTTACTTTTTATGGTGGGAAAAAAAATGTATGTTTAAAGTGGACCAAGTCATGCAATCCAAATGAAAGACATGTACTCTGTGTATACCTATTCCCTGAAATAACTTTCAAGTAGCTGAACAGACAGATTTTTTTATTTTTATCTAAATGATGAAACTCAACTGCCATTAATTTGACTGTCATACTCCTTCACTTATAGCTATTTTTAGGTACATTGTTTTATTTTTTTTTTTACTCAGTCAGCCATATAACTACTAATTTTATTTTATAAAAGACATCTGAGACTGGGTTGTCTATCTTCAGGCAGACAGACATGTTACATGTGCTATAGTTTGTGCAGTTATGGATACAGTTGTTTGTGTTTTCTGTTGAATGTGCGAGGAAATGCAACAAATGCAGCCTTTTTATTTACATATTGTGTGCATGCACATTGTACTTTGATACATTTTGCAAAAATAAAACAAATCAATGAGAGAAGTTATCAAGTATCATTAATGTCGTGATTTTATTAAGTGGCCCCTGGGCCCTTAACACTTTTTTATGTGGCCCACAGGTTGATCTATTTGAGTATCCCTGCTTTAGAATATTCTGTGTTTTCATACAACACAATGAGGATAATGGCTTCCTCACTGTGAAGGATCAACCAATCTTAGATGCGACTGGCTGCCAGGCACTGTTAAACGGGTCCCTTCCCCAGGCCTGGCTCCAGGGTTGACCTTCAGTAACCGCTTCCTGGGAAAGAAACACTCATCCTTGTTTTTTCTTGTTCATACGAGTCTGGTAGAATAGCGCTTTGGTCTGGCCAGCAAACCAGGACCTCCAAGACTGGTTCTCAGTCAGAAAAGGGTGCAACGCCCTCTCCAGATTTGGGATGAGGGTTTCCCTCAAGTGGAGAAGTTTAAATGTCGTGGGGTCTTGTTCATCAGTGAGGGAAGAATGGAGCAGGAGATCAACAGGTGGATCAGTGTAGCGTTTACAGTAATGCGAACTCTGTACCGGTCTGTTGTGGTGAAGAGACAGTAGAGCCAAAAGGCAAGGCTCTCTCTTTAATGGTCGATTTATGCTCTGGCCATCAAGTATGGTCATGACCTGTGGATGGTGGCCACGACAATGACTCTATGGATACAAGCAGTTGATATGAGTGGGGTAACTGGATTTGGAGTAGAGTTGTTGTTCCTCTACAGCGGGATGAGCCGGTTGAGGTGTTATGGGCATCTGGTTAGGATGCTTCCCTTAGGAGGTGTTTCAGGCATGTCCAACCAGGCGGAGGCCCCGGGGCAGATCCGGGACGCCAAAGGAAGAGTTAGGGAGAGGGAGGGAAAGGACGGCCTTCGCCTCTCTGCTTGGGCTGCCATGGACAATTTATTATATTATTATGACATAAAAAAAATATGTTACATAAATACATTTGAACATAAAAGCATTGGCTGACGGTTTTTTCTCCCTCTCAAGTTTGTTTCCGATGATGCCACGCCACAACTACTACCACCTGGTGGCACCAAAAGTCCAAGCAGTGTGTGAGAAACATGGGATTCCTTACCGGGTGAAAACTTTGTGGCAAGCCATGTCTGATGTTGTCAGGTAATAACTCACCTGCAAGACCCCGCCACACTGCGAAAGGGTTTAGTGTGCTAATTCAGTAACCATAAACATAACAAAGACAGATGGTTGTGACTAAATATAAAGTCATCTTCTTTTATAAATGACTCATCCCTGTAAAATGATTACTCTTTTTTTCATTGTAAAAACATGCTTTACTACCTGCCTAACTTGCAGACCGCCAACTAACTTTTTCTTTTTTCCCTTTTCAGCTCACTGAAAGCCTCAGGAGATCTCTGGCTTGATGCATATCTCCATAAATGATCATCTGGGTCGAGGAGGGAAGAAAAATTCCCTTCGTTTGGATCAAAAAAGCTGTTTTAGCTTTGAAAATACAGTTGATCATTTTGGAATTACCTTTTCTCTTACGTAGTAACAACAGATTTGCCAAATGTTTTAGTGCCCACAGGATTTTTCAATAAATTAATCTTTAGAAGGGGTGAGGTTGAGGTAAAATTATGATTCAAATGGATTCATAATTTTTCCAACCTGTGATACGATTTGAACAGTGAGACATGGTAGTAGTTGTACTGACAGTTGAGCTATCCTGTGTAACCAACGCTTACAATGTTCATTTAATTTGTTCTGCCTAATCTGTAACTTCTTTCACTGTAACTCCTGTTTTTCTCTTTCTGTACACAATAAACAAGTTGTGTTGATGATTGTTGCAAATCTGTGGTGTGACATGAACCCGGACAAGCAGGTAACAGAGTCCTGTAAAGTCCAAAGCCAGGATGTCCAGTATCATAAATGAGACTGTTTTAATCTGGTCAAATCACCATGGTAACTTACATTGACTTTATAACTTTATAAGGGACTTTATAACCTTCTCTGGAGTAGACTTTGCTGAGGTCTAGGATTGAATTGCCTGTAAAATCCTGTCTCTTTCTTTGGTCATATCTCATCAAATCATGCTGAAACTGAACAGAGAAGTAATGAATGCTGATGTCACATTTAATCACACTGAAAACACTGGAGATGGACAGAAATTCTACAATTCAACTATCACCTTAAAAGTTAGTTATTGCGTTTATACTTACTTTGACAAACCATATAATCAACCCTTTAGACCAGAAATCCATATAGAAAAGACAACTCAACTCTCAGCTGAGAAGGTATCCAAACTCATGTAGCTATGAAATACGTCTCTAAAGAAGCTTTGTATTTCAGTTCAACTGTAGGCTTTATGTGTCATTTATTATGGACACAATGAATGCAGAATATGCTCGTCTACATTAATATATTCTGACAAGTCCATTTTAAACTGCTGTTATTCATTATATAATGTAATACGAGCGTAGAACAGCATTCTCTTCTACAGAAGAGTTAAAAGCCTGAGAACTTTCTTGCAGTCGCACCGAATTACAGCAATAACAGAACCTTTTTTTTTTACCCGTAATGTGTAAATTTACTGCTTTGCACAGCTCACGATTTCCTGCTGTCCCTCTGTTGTTTAAATTTCAGCAACCTTTTTTCTTTCTAATTTTCTTGTGAATGAAGTATTACGTACTGTAATTGAGGAAATGACATCGACCATGCTTCTTTTTATGTGAGCAAACACCTGAATCAGAAAGCTAAATATGCCCCCCCAGCATCATTAATGGAGTTACTGAAGCAATAAAAAAAGAAAACATGTAGGCATGTAGAAATACTCTTACTAAGATCGTTTTTCTTTTATTATATTCTTTTTAAACATTGTGTCCCACAATATTTATAATCCCAAAAAAGCTTTCTCAAAATCATTTCCTCATTTAATCAGAGCAATAATACGGAATATACTTCTTCATTTTTCCTGTGTGTGCCTTCTACACTGCAAGACACCATGCGGTTAAAACACATAACAATGACCTCATGCAGAATTATTTCTTGGTAAGCTTGCTAGAATGTCTGAAATCAGAGGAGGAAAAGCATGATCATGTATCTTAACATTTAATGCTGATTGGTTTTGGATAATTCCAGATACCTGTAAATAATAAGATTCCATATTTTAATATTCCTGTAAACAGTAATATGAAAACTGGCTATACATCAGAAAATGTGTCAAACATTCTGGCACTGATTTACAAATGAAATAGCTAAGATTTACTTATTTACCAGGTAATTTAGTAAACAGCTGAAATATTACCAATGCTCCTAAACCTCAACACTGCTCATATACATGTATGTTACATGCATGTCATTCACACACTTACGTGCGCACACACGCACGCGCGCACGCACACACAAAACTGTACATTAATCCATATGTT
Source organism: Hirundichthys speculiger (assembly GCA_018398805.1). Lineage (NCBI taxonomy): Eukaryota > Metazoa > Chordata > Actinopteri > Beloniformes > Exocoetidae > Hirundichthys > Hirundichthys speculiger. Next base: position 2,351,514 of record JAGFBZ010000082.1, on the reverse strand, counting down.
CCTTGTCTTGTCAGGTATCTCTTCTGTAATTTGAGACATCAAAGACAAAAGCAACATAATTTGATAAGAAAAAACTTGAAGAACATACACATGACATGATGCAAAATAAATACATAATTAAAAATGTACACAATATTTCATCATTTATGATTGCAGATTATAAAAAGCAGTGGGTTGATTTAGTAAGCTGCTGAGTTTTGTACATTGTGAGGCAGGAAAATGTCAGGAAGGCGTCTTATTGTCCAACAGGTTCAGTCTGTGGATCCAGAGTCGATCCTCTCCTGCCTCCGCTTCATAATCTCCTGCAGCTCTGATTCTCCACTGGATTTCTGTAAACAATGACGTTGCTTTAAATGTTCCAATTCTCTCTGTAAATACGACTATTCTAAACTTTTTTAAAAAATAAAAACCATTTTGTAATGATTTGAGTGTGTATTTTGCAATTACAGGCCATTTTCCCCCTCGCATTGTCAGCCAGAATCCACTACTTCAATAGTTCCTACTTTAAGTGTTTAAACTGTATTTACCATTTTATGCTGGTATTTGTTTAGATATTATTATTAAAATATATTATTCAGTTTCCACACACTCCGTTCACAGGGATGGGATTTCATTTGAAATGAGATAGACCCTGAAAGGGGCATGTATGTGTCAGACAGTATCTAATGAAAAATAATATTATTTTGACTTGAGAACAGGCCTCCTGATATTCTTTAGACCATCTACAAAACTCTGTCCTCTTACATGCTCCACTTTATAACTGTGTCCCTTCACTTTCATTCTTTCTTTTGTGTACAGTTTGAGTCAGTCTCCTTACGCTCAGGCATCGTCTTTTTGTATGAAATAACGATATTAACAATTCTCCAGCCAACACAACACCAAATTGATAATGACATCAACAATTCTTTGGGGATACGCTTGTTTTATTTCACAGTATTATCCCTACACAGTTTGGTTTCATGTCAAGAAAGAGCACTGCAGTTCAAGTGTTTGCTTTGAGAATGATGATGGAGAAGCACAGGGAAACTCAGAAGCTGCACTGTCTTTGTACATTTGGAGAAAACATACAACAGGATGCTGAGACAGAAACTGTTGTAAAGCACGAGGAAGTGGAGTGACAGAAAGGTGTGCTGGTACAGGTTATGTGAGTGCAGCAAGAAACCAGTGAGGTGTGCGAGTAGGAGTAACGGATAGCTTTCAGGTGAAAGTGGGACAGCGTCATGGATCAGCCTTGAGCCCTCAGTTCAATTCAGTTAAATTTACTTTATTTGTATAGTGTCTATTACAATACAAATTGTCTCTATGTGCTTTTCAGAGACCCAGAGCATGCCCCCTGAACAAATATTAACTATAAGTAAAATTATTAAATCTTAAGTAAAGAACAATGACAAAGTAAAAAATAACGCTGCTAGCAGAAGAAAAAGCTTTAAGCCAAACTGTGACAAGGAAAAACTCCCCTTTAAGAGGAAAGAAACCTTGAGCAGGGCCTGGCTCATAAGGAGGGAGTTTAAATATTTAAATACTGTTCAGAGAAATGGGGATCTTGAAAAAGAGGTGAAGAAGAGAGGACAGGCAGGATGGAATTGGTGAAAAGTTTCTGGAGTTGTCTACAATCAAAGAGTAGCAGCAAGAGTAAAGGAAAATGTTTACAAGATGGCAGTGAAACCAGCTCTGGGGTCTAAGGGTTACATTGGGTAGAATGGATGCTGGAGATGGAGTTGTTGGAAAAGAGAAAAAGAGGATCAACGACTGTGGATGCAACAAAAGAGGGTGAGCAACTGGTTGGTGTTACAGGAGAGGATATAGAAACAGGGTGATCTGCTGTGGCGACATTCAAAGTGGAAAGGCAAAAGAAGAAGAGAAACCTCCAGACAATTTCAGGTTAACTCGGGCAGATCAGGGATATTGTTACTTTTATTTAATTCAGTTCAGTTTTGTTTCCTGTATATAATGTAAAGTCCAAACAAATGTAATCTCAGAGTGTATAGATGAGAGAGATCAATTAAATTTTTTATGCATTCTAGTTTATTATAATCCATTTCAGTTCAGTCCAATTAATTATGATATTGTTCTCATATCTGCATGCTTGTGTTTATTGATGTAACTTGATTAGAGCTGACATAACTGGAAAAAATGCTAAGAGTGACAAGCTTTAACAAAAAACATAAGTAATCAAATCGTAAAGAGTAACTAGGTTGTTATAATATCAATGTGGGAAAAATGTCACATTAATCCAGTTTCATTAAATTCTCCCCATTTTTCATACAGAACCTGCATTTATTAAAGAGTGCAACTCTCACACCTGATGTCAGCTTATTATGTCCAAATTCAACAATTTGTCTTGAATTAACCGGACAAACACTGAAAATACTGAAAACAGTCATCTACGGAAATTACCTTTTTTTTTTCTTTTGTCTAACTGTTATTAAAACAGTTGTACACACTATGCATGCAAACACACAGACAGCTGGGAGTGACTGACCTCTAGCTGTGCTTTCTGCACGGTGACCTGACAGTAGACCCGACCACCTTCGTCTCCGCACACCGCCTTCAGCTCCTCTTTGTTCAGAGAAAAGAGCTGGGCAGCAGTCAGGATCCCCAAACAGTCAACAGTCCTGCACAAAGTATGGTTAAAAAAAAAAAAAAAAAAAAGATCGTACATATTCATTTGAATTAATGGATTGTTTCACTTAGCATAACATTACCTCCAGTAGGAAGCACATTGTAGATGCCAAGACACCTATTAACACTTCATACGGGCACTGTAAGTGCTTTAAAGTGAGCCTGTTCAAGGACCTTAGGTGTTTACTGGCTCACTGGGATAACATCGATGCTAACAATTAGACCTGTTCATTCCTTTTTTAAGTAATTTAAAGGTTTGAAACACAACAAACACCAACCTACCCAACATCTGAACACAATAAATTGGATGTGACATATCGCTGTAGCTCTAAATAACGAATAACCTGTTTCTAAACCCAATTCTTAACAGAATACTGCAACAAGATGCTAAAAATGCTGACTGTTTGAGGCACAAGTCTTTAAAACTATACTTAAAGCAGTTCTTTAAACTGAATAATTTGTGTTAACCTGGTCAGGATTATAAAGATAACAGGGTGTTCATTTTTAAAGGTTTGCCTCTCTCCACCGCGTTTGTCGTGCGAACATTTGCTACTCAGCCCTGATGAAAGTTGTATCAGAATCTTTTAAAAACACAAAGATAATGTATCAACTGAGTTTTCCGTCACTTTCAGAAGGTGAAGAGCATAGTAACACCACGATGAAATCACAGTTCCTGGCCACATTCATAATACTGTACCAAAAGCAGGTAGGGAAGAGTGTGCCGGGACATTATCGTCTCCACTGACACTACTGGGGCTGAAGGCTCCCTTTGGGCCAGAGCGTTTGGCCTGACAACTAATCTAGGGCCAAACAGGGCTAACTCTGGTACGAGACGGTGGAAGGCAAAGGTTTTCCTTTGGGAGGTTAATACGTTTTAAGAGCAAGTTTCAGGAACAACTCAGTATTTATTTCATCCACAATACAATTTGAAAAAAAAATCAAAGGAGTGCAGTGGTCATTTCAGGACGCTAGGGTTCCTCTGAGGATTAGAGAAGATGATAATGAACAAAGATAGACCGCCCTTAAGATGAAATAATAAAGCACATAAATGTGTTGGTATATCCATGGCTCTGCCGCCTGATCAGATTCAGATTTTTGTTTCCTTCTTTTTTGCCATTGTTTCATTTATTTTTTTTTTTAAACAAAATTATTTTAGAGACTGAAAGATCATGTTTCTCGGTTCTCAGCTTCACCAACATGAATAGTTTTTTTTTTCTTTTTTTCTATTTGACATGCAGTGAAGTGTCATAGACCAGGGTCAAACCTGGACCAGATGTAATGTGGACACACAGCCTCTGAGCTAACTGGCCCCCCACCAAAGTAAGTACTCACTGCTGCTTTGTGCTGTGGATAAATTGTGCAAAGTTCCCGTCTCAGTTTGAAAATGCCACAGCAATTCCACGCCAATTTCAGAAGAGATAATCAAATAACCTTATATATATATATGTGTGTGTGTGCTTATTCGAGGTGTGGGAAGGTGTTTTGATTTGGTGAAGTGGTGAGTGCTGTGGAATACTTACGATTTTGAGAAGCCTTTTGCGTTGAGCCATGCAATCACCTGCTCTGGGTTTGAGTCAAAGGTGAGCGGCACATTAGTGGCGGGTGATCGCTCTACTCGGATCTTTCTGGGTGGCTGGGCTTTGTTTGCAGTGATTTTTATCAACAGCTCATCCATCACTGTAGCACAGAGACATGATTGAAGTGGCAATTAGCAACAAGACTACTGTTTAAAATACCATAAACAACACTCTTTAGTCTGAGTTGTTTTTCTTTGTTGCTTTCACTCACTTTTGTCATTGGGTGGACCTGGGTGCAAGCTGTCTCCATGGATTAGAGTCCCAGAGGGTGATGTCCTGTAGCCTTTCTGCACACACAGTGACAAACACAAAGTCAGTTGACAAGAGAATAACCACAGTGTAATTTCAAAAACATGTTTGACTTCCGTGTCAATGAAGTTGATGCATTTTTGTCCAGAAGCCAAAAGTAAAAATACATGTGTGGGGTTATTGCATCCATTTGTTGCTGCAGGGTTGTAGTGCAACCTTTTTGCAAGGGAGGGAATGTTAATGTTGCACAGTTTGTGAGAGTTGCAAAAAAAGTTGAGCAGATCCTAGGACCAATCTGCCGTGTAATAATAATACACGGTGATGTAGCGCTGTGTCCCCTCTGTTTGTGTTACCTATGAAGGAGAACAGCAGTGGCTCGATGAGAACAGCTTTTTTTACAGTGGTATGACACAACCACTTCTGTTTTCTTAGCATCCCTTTGTCTCTTTTTTTTCTACAAGTACAAATCTCTTTCTTCCTCTTTAGGAGTCATCACAGCGGATCATCAGCAGAACCAGTCATTTTCATCTTACCCAGTCTTCTACATTTACCTCTGTTACACCAAACCAACTGCATATCCTCCTTCACCACATTCAGAAATCTCCCCTTTGGTTTTCCCCTCTTTCCCCTGCCTGGCAGCTGCATCTTCAGTAGAGCTGAGCAATTTTATCGATTCTGCGATATATATATATCATTTTTTTATTTCCCCAGAGAGTATCGATATTCTAAGCTCCTTTCAAAACACCCCATGTCCCGCAGGGGTTTTCTTCCTGCACTTTGCAGGAAGAGCCATTAAGTCCGCCAGCTACTCTGCTGAGATGGGTGCAACTTTTAAGATGGCTTAAATGTTGCTCCAATGGACATGAATTAGTGGCTGCCATGGTTCGTTTTTATTTAACCTGATGGCTAGAAGGGCTTGTAGCTACCTTATATGTTCAGTATCAAGCCAAAACAGCTGCCAAAGAAGGCTACTTGCTGTACTTTAACTCTCCATTGTGCTCTTACCTTTAAAAGCTTGCAAGCAACAATTCGCACTGTTTAAATAAATGAAACTATTTTTCTCAACACATCTTTTATTCATTTTTGTCCAGCATTTACAAGCTGCCTGTCAGTCATATAATGTGTAATTGATGCACAATTCAATTAATTCAAACAAAGTCATTGCAATAATCACAAGATGTCACCAAAATCACTTTGTCCCTTTAAAATCTTTCAGAAAATGATGTAAATGTATCTTAAGATGAATATCGATATATATCATATCATGAACTGAATATCGTGTATCGGATCGCAAGATTAGTGTATCCCTAAAGCCCTAATCTTCAGCAGCCTTCGACCAGTGTTTCCTCCACCTTATGTGTCTAAAACACCTTAATCTAATCTCTCTGAGTTTGTTTTCAAGACGCCCAACCCTGACTGTCCAAAAAACATCTTAGCATGTTCGTCTCTGCCACCTCCAGCTGCGCTTCCTGCCTCTTTCTTGGTCAGTCCTGCCGTCTCCAAGCCAAGTAGTACTGTTTTTATACATGTCGTATACCGCTCAAACATACTTTTCTGCCACTCTAGACTTCCTTTTGCAATCCCACAATTTCTCCCTCTGCGCTCTGTTGTACATTTTCCCTAAATCAACAAAGACAAAGAGCGAGCTCTTCTGACCTTCCCTCCTGACAAGACTGCTCCCCCTCAAGGTTTCTGCTGTAAATCAGCTTGCACCTCGTATTTTGCAGAGGGAACACACGAGTGATGTGGGAAGTGAATCAAGCCACAGGTGACTAACTTGTTCAGACAAATTCCCTTTTCCTTAATAAAAGATGACTGGTTCCAGGAAAAGTTGAAACTGTCTTTAAAATAAAATCAATGATTGATGTCGGCTTAATCTTTCAACTGCTCTTCCAGGTGTTGGATGGAAACTTTAAACAGATCACTGAAGGCATTTTTGAGTACAATACCATATACATTTAAATGTGCTGTCAAAAATATCCAAATTTTGTTTGGCAAGTCTGATGCCATGCTCAACATTTAAGCAACAAATCAGAGTCAAATCACAATCAGAGTCTGTGGCCCAGTTTTGTTTCCCTTCTAACCTTTAACTGTCTTATTTGCTCTCAGCCTTCACCTGCTTTTGTCAGTTCAGGGTCCTGCATGAATCCATTGAGTAAATCTGTTCTGTATTTGTACAGCTGCTTGTTGATGATGTTTGTTAATAATCCATCCTTTCACAGTAACCTACTTCTGAGTTCTTTCAACATAAAGGTAGAGGAGGTGCTCTGGATAGATGGCAGCACAGGCCAGCCACTTCCATTACAAATCTTGTCCAAATCCAGTACTCCCATTACCCATAGTGATTATTTTTCTTTTTAGTTTTGCTGTAAGAGTTCCAAAGACGACAGTCACAATTAACTCCCCAGTAACTTTTGTGCCGCTCTTAATAATAATAATTCTCAGATAGCGGTTAAGTGGTCTTTTTCCTGCATAACCCATTTACATCAACCTTCACCTGTAACCTGTGAATTTCAGTCTATAGCACCGATATCTCCTGCAAAAGTTTGTTGATATTTGCCATCGAAAGAAAATAAAAACTGCATTTCTGCTATAGATTTACTTCACTTTAGTGCTAAGAGGCCAGTCACTCTCTGCTGTGTGAAAGGCCATGCTCATTAGTAATGTCTAATCTGGCTCTTAAACGTATCTGTCTTCTCTTGGACTTGAATCTGACTGGTACTTTGGATCCTTCGATTCCACATAAACGATCATCAAAATCCTGTGTGTAGACGTAGTGTGTGAAACCTCACCTGACCGTATGGAGCTTCTGGCTCCTCTATCCTCACAACATCCAGAATGTTAAATGGGACGTAGCCGGCCTGTCCGCTCCGATTCCTTAGTTTCCACCACTGCTTATCATCTTCTATCACCTTTAAGACAAGTTCCACATTTCACTCCACAGCAGGGGGAAACTCTTCCATAAGGTTTTATCAGCCTAGACTGATGCGTTACAGAAGGACTGCCTCACAACATGCCCCTAAAACTACAATCTTGACATGAAGCGTAAGAAAGTGTGCCAGTCCTACCTCAAGGATTTCATCCTGCAGCACTGAGAGCTCGTTGGCATTCCGCGCTACAAAGTGGTAGCGAATTTTGGCATATTTGCGGGTGTTGGACATCCCATTGTAAGACCTATTAAAACACACAATATGTTTTAACTTTTCCTTTATTTCTCTGGGTTTATTTTAGCTGTTATGTGGAAGATGGAAAAATGTGGAAATGACTCATTATTTACCCATTTGAAGAGGACGAGGACTGACTTCCGTAATACTAAAAAAAAAAGAGAGATATATTTGTAGGTACATTTTCAAGAGTTATGACCTGCAAGAAGCTATCAAACAAAGCCCTTACATCATCAGTTGGATGTGTCCTGTAACTGGGACTGGTGGGGGACCCGAGGGGTCCAGATGGTCCCTCAGTTTCCCACGGGGCTGTCATGAAGAGCTCTACTGGCGGTTCCCAGCCATTACGAAACTTTGGGTAATAAGGAGGAGCGCACTGATCTGTGGGCCACTCCGCCCTGCAGGAGATGGAGCAAAGGGATGTTGAAGAAGTCACTCTTGAGCAGCACACGTATGCAGGCAGAGCCAGCAACAACAATGCACATAATTACATTTTACCTGGGTTTGGTCCAACCATCTCCAAGCAGCTCAAAGATAGTCATCTCTTTGGGGCTGAGATGTCCCCGCAGGAAGTCAACAGCATCTTTAGAAAGGTGAGGAGAGATGACTGAACGTACCAGTTCAGGACTTCCACAGCTCTGCAGCACCTTAAGACACAATGAAATGTTTAAAGCTGCAACAGAATGAAAGGCTGAGGCTCATCATACAGAATCACATATTTTCTGTAAATACGGTTCTGCATCATTCCAACAATCCTGGTGTCAATTCTTCTGGGTAGTGATGATTCATTTCATTTTATTTCTGTTTTTGAAGTTTGCAATCTTTAACCAAAAGAGCAGTCAGCACTTAAATAGAAGCATCCTGCATAAAAGGTCATGCCAGTCACCTGCGTCACAAATGGACTTTATATCATCTAAAATACAGATTTGTATTTACACAGTTACACAAGTCTGTTTAGACTGTTTCCTTGTGACTGGAAGAAGTCATGGGGCCACATTTTTGGCTTTATCTTATCAATCAAATACCAACTTTTCCAATCCATTTCTGTCCAGGCAGTGAACAAAAACAGGAATTTTGGACACCCTACTTATGTAAGTCCTGCTGTCCCTGTGTAAGAACGGGAAGCCCTGTTTCTCCAGTCAGGTGAGGGTTGAACTGAGCAGCAGTGGGTGTGGTTCCAGAGAAACTCAAAGAATAAGAAGAATGTCTGGTGGGATAAAAATGGAAGTGCTGAACTGCTTTCATTCTGTGAATTCAAAGAGGCTCATATGTTCCTGATTTGCCGGTTTGGGTGCCTGCAGTTTCAGCTCAGCCAGCAGTTTATACAAAGACACATATTCAGCTAAATATGGATTAGACAAAATGATGGCATGCCTCAAGCTCTCAAACCTGTCTGAGATCAGTCACGCGCTCGATTTTCAGCTCTTACCAGCTCCAGAGGGCCGAAGAGGAAATGAACCAGCTCAGGAGCACTGGGGTTCTGTATGTGTTTCTTCAGTTTGGCCTGCAGGGGGCGCAGTGACGGATAAACAGTGAGGTTATGAAGGAAAGAGCTGGATGTGGGAAGGTTATGAGAGGAGATATCTCACCAAGAGGTTGAGGGCCAGCTTCAGTTTCTGCAGGCTGTCAATGAACTCTGCTTCAGAGGGGGGCTTGGCTCGCAGGGTCAGCATGCCCTCTGTAAACAACAACCAGAGCAACAATGACCACACACAGACTCCAGGATTACCAGCCTGCCACACAGACAAACAGGACACAAGCCTCACCATCTGGCCAGGGTTCAATATCATAAAATACTTTTTTTTTTTCTGTCACCTGTACTATAAATTATGACTATAGTGATGCAACAACGATCAGTTAATGAATAGCTTCATAGATAAAAGATTGACCTTGGCCAGAGTGTAAGAAAGATTGTACTGCTGCAGAGTTTCTCAACCTGTTGTGCAATGCACAATTGATAAATACATTCAGTATAGTAGCATTATCAGGAATATTCATTTTCCTGCCTTGTACTGTTTAGGAAAACATAAATATATATATAAAAACATAAAGGTTAACAAGTGGTCTGCACATGAGACCCAGAACCCAAAGTTGAGAAACAGATTCTCTGCAGGGACAATTCATGACTTTTATCAAACATGTTTGTGTAGTCAGGGACAACATGTATTATTAATCCTCCTTTTAAAGTGTCTCTACTGGACAATGTGAGGAAAAGCAATACGGTGGTTGTCTCTGACCAGACACACACACAAAAACACATTTGTTTAGCATCTCATCTTACAAGTACCATATATCTCAGTGTGAGAAACAAAGCATCACACCACTGCTGGTGTTGGGTAGCAAAACATTACTCAGCACCATTCACAGTAATATTATTACTTTCTACAATAAATGGGAGGCTGTTTTTGACTCATCAAGTGTGTGTTTTATACATTGATTTAAAATAAACAGAATTTTGGTGCTCTAGATGCAAAAATAAATAAATAAATGTAGCTGGATAATTCATTAGTATTAAAAAACTGATAATTTCCAGATGTACTGATGGAGCAGGCAAGCAAATAATACACCAAATCAGCACCCTGAAGGATTGAATAAGTATTAATATTACTGAACCCCAACAAACAGAACCCTAACTGGCCACCAATACCACACATACATCCCTGGATGAGAGTCCCAGGCCACAGGACACAAAGAGACACACAAACATGGCAATGTGAGCAATATGGACATATTGTCATTGCATTTGTGCCACCAGTGAAGAAGAAAGGGAGACAGACCTGCTGGTCCTTTCTTCTTACTCTTCTTACTCTTGTTGCGTTGTTTGAGCTGAGCAAAGGCCTCTGCTGCCTTTTGCAGCCGCGCCACAAAGATCTCTATGTCATCCAGGGCACAGTTGAGGATTTGCTGAAGGAGACAAAACATAGTCTTTAAGCGTTATGATCTCATGAAAAAGAGCTGCGTGAGGGAGTGATGGGTGTCGCAGTGGATCCGCTCACCACATCCTTCTCGATGCGCTGGGCCAGCTTTTCATGTGACTCCGGGTCACTTTGCCCTGCAGCTTGTCGATCTATATCCAGTTACATAAAAGTTGATGTGACAATATAAAAAAATAAAATAAAACATTGATGAATGCAACCATTAAATAACACATTCATTAAAAATCAGAAGTGTGCATGTTTTCTTGAGAGCATGTACAAAAAAAAAAATTTTCACCTTGTGTGTATGCAGGAGCTGCCACTCGTCCTTTTGCAGCAGGTGGGGGGGCCCTGTGTGCAGACGGGGGGAGGATGGTCTCTCTGTGATGCTTCATTTTCTCCTGGTTCACCCTGAAGAAGAAGGAGACATAAAGACTCCAAATTAGCTGAGAGGTGTTTTCCTTTTCAAATATGCATGTTATTCAGGAAATATATATATTCTCTATGAGTTTCTTTTTTTGTGTGTGTGTGTGAATAGAAAAATTCTCACTTTAAAGTTTGAAGCCTCATTTTCTTTCCATGCTTGTTGTCCCAATGGCACTATCTATGTCTGCATGAACCATCTCAGCCTGGACAAAGTGAGGTCAGACACATAAAGTGAAATTATGAAGCTTCTGCTTCACCACAGTCGGCTCTGCCAACCAGTGTGTCTTTAAACTGGTGTTATTTTACTCGTCTCAAATTCAACAACAAATGTTTACACTTAAGAGCGGGAAAATGTTTTAACAAAAGGACATCTCAGACCACTTCGTCTTCCTGGCTTAGATTCACATGGCAAAATTTTGCAAGTTTTCCTTCTAAAAAAAATCTGCTTCAATCTGGAATACAACTAAATCGAAAGCCTTTTATGGTCATTTATCAATCTTTTCAATGTAATAAAATATGTACTATGACCAAATGGTTAAGGGGAGGATGAAACAAAAAAATATAATACCAGAATAAATTAATTTAATTGAGACAAATAAGAAAAGCAAGTAAAAGTAAACTGAAGTACAAAAGCTCAAACAAGATAAAGACCAACCTAGTACTGAAACAGCAGTAGGGTGCATTTATGAAGAAAATAAGACACCAGTATCTATTGGTACATGGACTATAAATGAAGCAGACTGAACCAAAGCTGTAACATTCACTTCCAGACCTACCTCCACCTCATCACAGTGGAAGAAATGGATGTCGGGTTTGTGCTGTTCTTTGTCCTGGCACATGAGCAGCAACACGGACGGGTAACGTGTCTGATTCAGAACCGTCTGACTCATGTGGATCGTGGGAAGAGGGAAGTTCTCCAGTTCTTCCTGTGTGAGAGCAATGGAAGAAGAATGGTTGGAGTCAAAGGAGACAGGACAGGAAAGGAACAAAATGAATCAAAGTATTGAGGATAAATACTCATCTTAAGGATGATTGTGAAGAAGAAAGCATTACGGAAAAGTATATTTATTTGAGTTATTCTACAAGATTCCTAATCCTAGGAAGCTGCTGTCAACAGCCAACTGCTGTATCATGAACATTAGGACTGGAAAAAGTGCCAAATACTATGGTGTATCAAGCTTTTAACCATTTTGATATTTTTTGAAATAATATGAAGCACCAACCATAAAACTCAGTTTTGTCTCAGTCTGTCTGACTATGTATTTGGTTTTCATGATCATTTTTAAAATCAAAATCTTTGCATTGAACTCTGCAGTAGTCAGACTCTCAGTGGTGCCTGATATGTAAATAAAATAAAACACCTTCACACATCTCACTTTCAAACTTTCAAAGACCACTGTCATAGACCCTTATTTTCAACTAGTAGCTCGTTAACTGACATCTAAAGTTGAGCCACTCTTTTTTGGATTTGTTACTTAACAGTTTTGCTGATAGGACACATGTTATGTCAAATTGAAATACAGAAATACCTGCACTGCCTGCAAACACGTATGGACACAGTCTTACCTGTGTGTCACAGTCAAGCAGCCTGACAGCCTTGTCGGTGACCTGCAGGAGCATCTCCTGCGCCCATATTTTGTCCTTTGAGTCCAGAAGAACAAGTTTCTTGATGGCATCATCCACCGTTATAATAGACTCTGTCTTGTCCATAATGAAAGTGGATAGATGCTGAAGAAGAGATGGGCTGTTAGTCTACAATCTCCAGTGTGAGCTAAAAAACTATACAAAAGACTGCCATGCTATGATTTAAAAAAAAAGTTAATTTTAATATGATAAATGCTTTTTGACATTTAATTGTTGTAAAGGAGTAGTCCAACTTCTTGGATATATTTAAATGTTTTTTGAGAATACTTTTTTTCTAACTAATAGTTAAATGAGACGATTTGTATATGAAGGTGAAGCATGCTAGCTTAGCTTAGCATTAAAACATCAAGACAGGAAGTTTGGAAAACAGCAGGTGAAGCTCCTGTCAGTGGCAGGCAAATAGTTTAAATTTTATCTTTAAAAAATGTATATGTTGTATTTTGTAAATGTAAAATTAACTATTTAGATGGGGTTTTTTTTTTTTTTTTTTTTTTTTTTTTGGTCAGTTCTGGTTCTGGGGTACATGTTTTAGATTCTAACCTGCCCCAACACACCTGGCTCTTATTAATGGGTCATTAACAGACTTGTGAGGTTTTTGAAGCTGCATACTTACTACACACACAGTATAGTATACAGTATGTACTGCATACTGCTCCAGTGGTTGTTGTTAGCAGATTGAACGCCACTGTAAAAGCAACTATGGCGCGGCACAACCAGCAGCTGAGGACGTGACCGCTGTGACCAGTATCCACGGCAGTGGTATTATGGGATATGGTATGGGATGGAGACTGGTCAGGTGCACACTAGAAATATTCCCGGAAGTAGTACACCATCCAGGTATTTTTCGCATACTGCAAAATGTGCAGTTGCTCACATTCTGCATTCTGTGTACTACATTTTGACAAACTCAGTACGTATTACTTTTATAGCATGGGCTTTTGAAAACGATGTTTGATAAAAGCTGATAAGGTGAGGCAGTCATTTGAATCAGGAGAATTGGAGCAGCTTAAAATCTAAAAGATGCAAATGTAAGGAAAAGGACTGACAAATACTGATTTAGATAATTCCATCCACCTCACGTAACCGTCCAAGTTCAAGTTACTGATTTATTAGTTTATTATTTATTTCTTCCACGTGATGGTTTTCAATAGGTTTACTAACCTTGCAGAATCAAGGAGTCCTATTTTAAATACTTTAATTTTAAAATATGTATTATAAAATACTTTCTGAGACTCAAAAATCTTCCACCATCTTTACCAGACTTTACCAAATTTGTTATGATGGTTGGAGTAATTTTTTTTCAGAATGAAATCAAATAAAAATATTGAACCCTTATTTTAACTGTATCATATTTAATAATTAATCTGTGCCAATTTCCCCTTGATAATTTAAGATTAATAAATTTTCTTAAACTTAACAAAAATTATTTCTACAATTTGAATATACATTTATCTGGGTCTCCAGAGGATTAAACAGGCATTGATGATGGATGGATGGATAGATGGATTTATCTGGGTGAATTTGACTGACAGTTCAGTTAGCAGCGTGAGATACTGAGATTGTTATGTCTGATTTGAAGTGCATCGTTGCCAGGATCATAGCTGCTATCAGTCCAGCGGTTATCACCTGCACATGTATGATAATGAAGAGACATTTTGGGAAATCCTATTGAGTTGGAGGTAGTCCAGAACCACCTCAAGGCAATCTTTGACTTCTAACATCAACAGAATGGGAGGGCTTTTTTTTTTTTTTTTTTTTTTTTTTGCTACAGGTTTGAGGAAATCAAGAGATCATATTACAGGTCAGCTTTTATCTTTGGGTAAAAGACCAATACACTAACATTTAACGTTATCATGATTTTCACATAAGGTTTATTCACTTTTGAAAAACAACACATTTACAAATTGATTTCCATTTTTTTTTTTTTTTTTGCCTTTTTTTTTTGTATTCTTAAAGTTTTGAGCAGTTTAAAACTTAAGCATGAAAGAGAATGGACATTAAACATTATTTTTTGTGAAATTAACTGGACTGACTCCCAAATGTAATCATGCAGTTTCTGAGAGAATAATAATTAAATCTTGACTTGATGTCCTCAAACTGGGGACACAGCTATTCCAACAGATTATAAGAACACAAAATTTCCCATCTTAAATCTGAATACAAAATTAACAGTCTGGCAAATGCTGTCTTCTACCTTTATTAAGTTCTCTTCATGATCCTCCTTATCATCAGGCTTAAAAGCTACCACTTATAAATCCAACTGGCACAATAAATTAAAGGGGAAAATTGTCCAGCAACCACAAACTACTGTATCAGTACAAAACTTTGTACATCTGGGTTTATTTAAAAATGAGATTCACTGATAAATACAATATATTTTCTTTGTATTTTACTTGAAAGAGTTATAAAATGCCTTTTAATTTAACTACAGGCACAGTTTTTACACTGGTCCATCGGTGTACCAGCCTCAGTTCTGAAAACATCACGTGAACGTATACTGATTGAGCTGTAAATGTCCTCACCAGCCTGTCATTTTAGCGTTTTTGACTAGAAATGTATAAGTTTTCAAACATGCAACTTAGATCAGATTCAGTAAAAAGGAGAAAGCTTTACCTCCACATGATACTGCGACGTCTCCTGCATGATGAAATTGGAGTTGGAGTATTTTTTCCGTTGTTCTGTAGATAAACAAATAGAAATTTTACACAGGAGAAATGACCAGCCATTTTTCTGCAAATCCTTCAGTACGAGCATAAACTCTATCACTGACCGTAAGTCCACATGTTGGCGTTTCAGCTGTTGGAACAGATTAAAGAAACTGCTAATGTGCAAAGTAGAAAGGCCAGGGAGGCAATAAGGAAGTAAGATGGGCACAATATTTGTGTGGCTTATTTTTTTAAACCCCTGACGGGAAAACGTCCCTCCCACGATGAATTATACAGCAAAATGTTCAGCGATAAGTTTCACATTTGATCAAACTGGTGGACTGGTTGTACATTTGATAAAACTTTGTAATGATTAAGTGAGTCAATAGAGTCAATTTGCTCTTATAATAAAACTTTTGTATGATGATGTGTCCTACAATGATGGTGCTAGTGGATGGGAGATTGAGAGTCAACATATCCAAGAAGTTAATTTTTAAATGCTAAATTGAAGAGTATAAGTATCTCAATTTTCCCTCCAGCTCATATTATATTACCTAAGAAGACATTAAAAGCCCCGGCCTTCTGTTACAGGTACAGATTTACTACAGGTTAAAAGACAACAACTGGCCAACAGTGATGTTAGTTCAGGTGTTTTATAGAAAATGATCATATTCACACAGTTCACAGTAGTGCTGGGCGATATGGAAAAAATCATATATCACGATATAGACTATTTTATATCACGATAATGATATATATCACGATTACCATATAAAGTATGTTTTCAGTTATTCTCTGAAAAATTTGACAAAAATTCATTGCCTACTTTTCAACTTTATTTTGAAAAGACATTTAGCTGAACTGTCACAAACATACATTTTAGTGCAGCAAAAACAGGTAGGTACAGAGGTACAGTAGCTTTCACATTTTTTTTAAAAGTGAACGACAGTTTCTGAGAGGAAAAACACATTTTTGCACTGAAGTTTAGCTATAAAAAATAAACACAAATTATTTTTCAACTTTCTGAAATCTGTAACCTTGTAGTGCAAAGTTTGCAAACCAATAAAGTGTCTAAAGTAAACATCAGGGTTGAAGAGAACTCTGTTTAAGGCATAACCATGAATAAAAGTGCAAACATAAAAGGCTACTTTGTAGAAGTAGATATGATTCTATCAAATTATTGTTGCAGGTTATTAATTACATATTTGTGTAATAATTGATAAAATTAGGTTAGAAACGATAGAAACGATAGAAGAGAAATGGCACGATATACAATTTTATATTGTCCCCACGATATGTATCGTCATATTGCCCAGCACTAGTTCACAGATATGGAAAATCATCTATTTCATTCTATAACAAAACATTCTGGCTTTGTAAAACACAGCCTACCTAAAATAATTATAATAACTATAGGCAATTTTTCATCAGATCAAGTAGAGAAAAGAAATTATGTAGCAGTCACTAGTCCATAAGAAGGTCATTCAGAGACAAACAGCCTTGTATACTAAGTCCTACAGTCAATTTACAATCAATATTCCAGCCATCATGTTTTTGTTCTGTGGAGAAAGTCGGAGGACCCGTAGAACATGCAAACTCTGTGCAGAAAGGCATCAGCTAGGATTCAAATCCAGGACGTTCTAGCTGCGAGGCAACAAGGATGACTTATGCACCACTGTGCTGACTTCTGAATTTACAACAGATATTTTTGATCAATCAGGTGTATTGTCTATCAGTTAACAGATCAGCATTGCAAGGCGAAGTCTTCTTAAGGACTTTTTTTTTAATTGTTAATTTAAACCATAATTTTTCAGTCAGTTTAAGATATGTACTGTTTGCTGGCCATATTATGGATGTGATAAGTCTTTCAAAATAAAAGTTTTACTTCCCTTTCTGCTGTGCAATACGCATTACTGCCCTGAAAAAATTACTTCATCACTACTAAGCCTAGTTTCGATCAATGGAAAGAGAAACATATCTAGAATTTTAATGTATGCCTGGGCTTTAACTGCAGAATTAAAAACTGTCATGTCTCCTGATTCTTTACCGGACATATGACCCCATATATCATCGGTGACCGTGCTTGTTTTCTTCCTACAGTCAATGTGACATGCTGATCAGATCTTAATGCTTGAGAAGATGCACTAATTTATTCACTTGTGGTTCCCATCTAACACCAGAAAATTCACTGAAAAAAAGTCAGAAATAGGAAAGTGGGCAAACACAGCACACATGTGCTCTTGAAACGTAGATTGGGTCCCAGCTGTCTACTTTTGGGCTGTTCACAGTCAATTATGGATGTTTCATTGGACCTACGGTAAATAAAACAGTTAGATGATTAATTTCTGATATCACTTTCTTACCACATACCAATTTGTGATTCATCGCCAAATATCACATTTATCCAGGTCTGCCTCTTCATCTTAGGCTACTGTAACCACTGCTCCTCTGTTGACATGTTAATCTTGGTCTATGTTTGGACTTCCTGTCTGTAAATCCCGTTTCCTTCAGTTCAAACCTGTATTCACAACGTTACATTTCATTTTTACCTGCTTCAATTTACACAGATGGCTGGGAACAACTGACATCTTTTGCCACACTTCATGATTAATTACCTTCTTTGAGAAGCTTTTTCATAGTTTCAGCTGACGGCTCCCTGCAGGGGCCATATTTCCTGTCAATCAGCGAGGTGTAGCAGCTTGTTAAAGCCTGCAAGAACTCTAATTTTCACATGTATCTTCGGTGCTGCCCTACAAATCTCATACACTCAGGTTTTTGAATCATAAGTACTTAAAAAAAAACAACCCCCCCCCAAAAAAACTGTAAAAACGCAAATTCAACAGACCTTATGTTTGCGGTGTCATTTTAAAGGGAATGTTTCATAAATGAAATCTTGCTCGTTTTGTCATAAATATATATTTACTGATCCCGTTCTAAAGAAGCAGAGGCCATGAACTCTCCTTCTTTTGTCTGCTGACAATAGTTTGTACAAGATAAGATTCAATAAGATGGCAGCGACTGGACGGAGATGCCTGTACAGTCCTTTTCCATACACTTATCATACACAGGCAAAGTAACATGTATCTTGGTTTGTCTTCATTTCACACCATCACTTAGGTGGGATGTCTTTCTTTTTTTAGTCTTGTCAGAAGCTAAAAAAAAAATTGCCATTTATTTTGATGCACTTCATATGCTATATGGAGTGGACTTTTTTTTTTTTTAAGAAAGAATGCAGTGCAATCATGACGAAAGTGTATAGGAATTTAAAACAGATTGTAAATCGGTAGATAGGTTTAAAAATGGTTATAAGTGAAGATCAAATTGACCAAGTTGAAAAACACAGAAAAAAGCACTGAGTCATTTAAAGTTGGAAAGACATCTTTCACCACACCTACATTCCAAACACTAGAGCTGACAACAGCCGTGTGTGTGCTGTTCAACAGGCTAGAGTCTTTTTCTCAAGTGGCTGATGCTAAATGAGTGTGCCAGTGTGCTTTTGACCCATTTACCAGTTGAACAGCCCGCAGGTAACAATTACGGCTCAAAGTTTGTTCCTATCAGCTACGTTGCCAGCCAAGATATCAAATCTCTCCCTACCTTCGCCCAAAAGAGTCAACATTTGGCTGCTACCCAGACTTTTTCTTCACACAGACATGTTTCTCTTTGTGTGCTTTATGGCGACTGCGACACAAAAACCCTGCTATTTGCAGAACACTTAAGAAAATGTCTGGCCTCTAAAGCACTTTCCAGTATTTGCCCTTCACCGTGATTGTTTTATCCTGATAATGAAGTTGCTTTCTTAAATGCGATTGGCACTGAAGGCAAATTTTTAAATGGGATCAAGTCCACCACTGCACAAGCAACGGTCTTTCCTGTTCCTGCTACTTCCTCTCTGTGAGTCCTTCCTGCTTGGCTCCCCACAGGTGAAACATAAGCGTTAGGTGTTGCTCTGAAACGTGAGCTCATCTCATGTCTTATTAACGACAAATATTTATTCTAATCAATTCCCTGCTGCAACAGTTTGCAGTAAGAGCCACTTTGCAAGCAGGTGGGCCGATCTGCGGAGCCTTTTTTTTGAAGCCACGAGAAACGTTACAGCCTCCCAAATTACCCAAACCAAGATCAATCAAACAAGCGCATTAAAGCCCAGTCATCCAACGGACATTTAACCTGGCTCAACCCTAAGCCAACAAAACTGACCTGCTATTTTTGATCGATTAATAAAGATGCAACAACTTGAAGAAATACAAGCTTGAAGATAAAAGTCAAACCGCTGTACTGCAAAGTAACAAAAATCCTCCCAAAAATAAGCAATTGTGTTTGACACGAGCTCATGACCTCCTTTTATTTCTAACCGCAAGCCGCTGATAAGCATCTACATAAAAGTTTCACATCAGTGCATCACAGAACTCAGATTCTTTTCAGATAGACACTACTGACAGAAAGTTCACAAAAGCAAAAGCTCGATCACGGAGATCATATTTCCTTCGCTCCATTCAAGAAAAACAGAGCAGGAAGAGATCAAAGTCCTTCTGTTAAAATTTCCACCTACTGGTTCCTCCTCACCCTACAAACAGGTTACCTGACAGAGACATGCTCCACAACCCAGAAACCGCCTGAGACGCCTGAGAAAAACTCCAACTGGTGTTTTGAAGTCCAGAGGTGATGACTCCAGTGGGGTATTTTTCTTTTTCCATCTTACAGAAGCTGATAACAGATCAGGTGGGTGGACCTGTGCATCATTTGCATCACTTGTCTGCTACACGGCAGCGTGTGAATGATGGGGACGTTTGCATACACGAGATCATCCTGCAGTTGTTAATGTACATGTTTATTCAGCGAGGTGCGAGCAGCAGTCTATCCAAATATCCAGCTCTGTTCTCTTGCCTTTCCGGTTAGAGAGGACGGGCACGCTCCTGCCACCCTGCAGTTAGAAGGTAGTGGGGACCATCTGCCATGCAACATGAGACGAGCCAAAAGAAAAAAAAAAGGGCTCATCATGCATACACTGGGATATTTCACAAGGATCACAAGCGTAGGTGCGCCCTGTGGATATTTGGAAGATTTATGGCTTGGAAATATTTCACAGACAACAAGGTGCACAGTGAGATGGTTAGGTAACATCTAGCAACCCTACAGCACTGTCATCTGCCACTTGAGATTATCCTAAATTTAGCACAGAGCAGCCATGTAGGGAGGTGCATTGTTCTGTTTTATTTATCTGCATTTATATAGGTGTACTGCATGATAGACTGGAAATCTTTTTCTATGTTAGATGTGTGGAATAAGGTGCTGGCAGGGACCAATGAGCTCATGTATGAAGCAATGAGGAAAGGACCAGAAGTGAAAGAGGGGCAGAGTCTGCCCTTTCCTCTCCACTTCTCAATGTGTCTTTTATTCACCTGCAAGACATGGGTATCCCCACCCTGTTCCAACTCTGCATTAAAAACAGACACGCCCTGCACTGGAGCATACAGCGCTCCACTCTGTCCCACGCACACCCTATTACAAGTATGCAACAGAGAGGATAAAATGCCACATCATGCTATTATCATAAAACCTTCCAATGCAGATATAAATGGAGCACTACAATAACAAACGCAGCCCACAGTGCACAGTCAGACTGCATGAATACACCTGCTTACATCACTGCATGACAACGTGCATGCAATCAAAAAAAACTGATGCATCCAACAGCTAATTCACAGAAAGCTGAAGTGTGAAGTTCCCATCAGGAGGCCTGCTTCAGGCCCATGACGCTCGGCCTGAGCACGACGAGGCCCCTCAGCAGGACCTTGGCTCCCTCTTATCAGTATGAACGTGTGCGTTCAGGGGAGAGTGCTCTGACTAACCAATGCAGCTGCAATAACAGGTCACAGGTAGAGAGAGGGTACTGGATTTCCTCATGATGTGATTTGCATTGCAAATGGAATATTACTGAGATTTGTGGTAATCCACACACTGGAAATGGGTCAAAGCATAAGACCAGAGTCACAAAGTCATATCTTTTTGATGAAGCTGTAAGTAAGGTCATAAATATGACTTTTTTCTTTCCAGTAAAGCAAGTTTTAATTAAAAAAAATACACACACAACACACATTCCTTATGTGTCTGAAGTAATGAGGTCTTACGAGTGCTTTCAAATGCAGAATTCTAAATGTGGGACTGACTCAAAGTAAAACCGTCACGGTTCATCGTAATAAAGCAACATGGCACCCAGAGCAGGGCTTTGGAGTTTATGAGCAGCAATGGATGTTTGCATCCCATTTTTCTTTACAAATTTTATAAGATGAAATCAGTTCTATTCACTAGACTTTAAGACAAAAGTCTCAGTAAGTTTGAGACAATATAAACATGTTTAGCTACAAGATTAGTAGAAAAAAAAATCTGAGAACATTTTCAAAAACTAACCCTGAAAAAGTAAGAGTGTACAACCTAAATTATAAGGAGTGACAAACCGTCTGTAGTGACGAGAGACACAGAAATAAGTGTCGTAGCCTACATGTAAAAGGTGTGCTAAGGTACATCTTGGGGAAAAAAGCCAACAATAAAAACAGTGCAACAGTTTCATACTTACCATAGAGGGCCTTGGCGCTGATCTTGCTGTCCGATCTGGCCACTCCACTGCAATGACAAGAGGAGGAGGAGGAGAAGGGGTTACGATAGATGCTTTTCATCTTTGTGCCCCGTACCCCTGGATGTGACAGACACACACCCACTGTCACTTTTCATTAACACAATACCCCACAAGAAATTCTGGAGCGGTATACAGGCAGCAGACCGGCCAGCACTGGATGAGATTAGTCTGAGATTCTGAACATATGGACCAGGGAGAGAAAGAGAGTGCGAGTGGAAACGGGGGGGGGGGAGAGAAGGGGCGGGGGAGAGGAGCGCTGAGGGAGTCTGGAGCCACGAGTCCAGGCAGAGTAAACAACTCTCAACAGAGCCGCTCTGTGCCCAAAGTCCCTGACCCACACCACCTTCCACATACTGGGTTAGTGATTTTCTCTTGCCTGTGTGACAGTAACCCAGCATGACACAGTGAGCTGACACACAGAAAGGTAAATATCTGGAGGGAAGCAGCAGGAATGTGTGTGAAACTCACTTGGCCTGCCTCGACTGAGGTCCCGGGACACTCATGACTTCATGCATCCACCTGGATGGAGACAAGGAGACAGACAATAATTAAAGAAAAACAGTGGGAGAAAAGGAGAGCCTGAAAAAAGACATGTTTGGCGGAAGAAGGAAGATCTTTTCCGACACAATATTTGTCTGTGGAAAACGAAAGTGTAAATGTTTGTTGTGGTGTGCAACCATAACTAGGTTATATTTTTCCAGTCAGTGGCAACTCCCCAACTAAAAGCTTTAACCGAACAACCTTGGGCTCTGTGGAAAAGAGACAAGGGAGAATCTTGAAATCCAGTGAGTCTGCATATTACCAGGTTGATGAGTCAGTGATGCTAATACTATTGAACCTGTTCTACAAAACTCTCTGTTATATAGCTTTACCTAGTTTGTTGCAACAGACATGAAGCAAAGCAATTGTTCCACTCACATTAGTCACAGCAGTACTCGGCAGCCTCTCATGTGACAACTTGGAACTGACTAAAAATGGTTTGTCAGGTGTTGGTTGTATTTTTATAACAAATACAGTCAGGCCTGTAATAAATGCTGGCAGTAGAGGAACCAACATGCTAATCTTATTGGATAATGCTGGCACTGGAATTTATTATATCAATATATTTGTACATACTAAATGAATCCAGGTTATCCATAATTCTACATTACTTACCAACATATTGGTATTTATTTACAAAAAGGTATATAGAGTTGATGGTTTTGCTTTTAATTTACATAAATCTTTGCATATAGAAGAAAAAGATAAATAAGTAAACAAAAATCTTCAAGCAAACTGTTGGAAGTGGAGAAGTCAGAGGGAGGGGCGTGACTGAAGCCTCCAGCAATTCCTATGAATGTGCTGTTGTGTTTGTAACATGACAACATCTGAAGTGATGACATCACCTGTAAGGCAGGCAATCAGGTGAACTGTCCTGGTAGACAACATGGATGGAAAGTTAAGAGCCAACATTTTTAGGGTACAAAGATGCTCCTTCACACTAAACATGTTCCGCATTGCAGCATGTATTTCTTGTCACTCTGTCCACAGTCTGTGAGTCTGTTTCTACCTATACAGTCTGCTAGCCAGCGAGAGAGGCATTAGAGTGTGAAAATATTCCTTTATCCAAGTGTATATCTTTGCTATAATTCTAAAAAAAAAAAACATTATCTGCCTTAATAAGGTTGCAGATTCAGTATGCAAACCTCAAGTGTCGTCCCCACACAGTCTGCTCTTCCACTGTGCACGGCCAGGTGTTGGGCCTGTACTGCTGCTACTCGGGGGAAGTGTTTTGGGACAATAGCAGACAGCAGGCTGATATGCATTGAGTAATTAGACCCACTTTGTTCATGGCTACTTTTCCCTGGCTGAAACTAATTCATGTGTTTGAGTTTTCTCAAACCGGCATACACTACTTGAGAACTGGCCCTCTTGGAAGACAAAGCAATGCCAAACAGAGCGCTGCACCTAAATCTGAGTGTTTAAGGAAAGCAGAAAATGAACAAAGCTCTCACAAACATGTCCTTTGACTCTGACTTGTATTTCTAGACATGCACTGACAGGTTATGTAGTATATTTTAGGTACTATGGTCGTTTCTGCAGCTGAACACACCCTAATATTCACTAACTTAAAACCTTAAGAGTATGCAACAACTCAGGTGGTTACATTTTCAATGATTTTATTAGTGCTTTAAATACCGATAAGTGTTTATTTTTTAATGACTACAGTGAGCTGCAATTAACACTATAGATAACAATCAACTTTTGTGACTTTTAGACTCCAACAAGCCACGTACCACTGTAAGGAACCGGTTCAGTTTCTTTTAATTAGCACAAGCAGTTGGGATCCTGTGTCACCGGCGGGCATTTTAAGTTCTCTGCAGCAATGCAAACTCTTGCAAGCAGACTTTTGTCCTTTCATAGCTGTGCGCATGCTTCTTGCAACAGGTATAAAGGTTTTCAGTGTTAACTTGGTGGACATGTCTGACATTTTGCTTTTCAAGTGGAGATGCTCTTGTATATAAACCAGACATATACTGTATGTGACAATCACATAGGCTTACGGTGCTGCAGATCATAAAAATAAACCACTTAAATAGATAATCTTCTCATGTCCTTTGAAACACAGACGGGGCAAATCACAATGGCAGCTCCTACAGGCTGGACCTTCTTAAAACTACCACAACCGGGTCTGTAAACCTTACTTTAAGTGAAATCTGCACAAAGCAAAGGTCTCCTCTTTCTTCCTTTATCTCTCCGGTTATCTCCTCTCCATGCTATTGTTCACTGCTCTGGCCTGCTGCCAGGTTTCAGGAGGTGGTTGTGGCCGGAGGAGGAGGGGCTGGGTGTCATGTGATGCCAACCTCAAGGCCTGAGGCCGTCTGCCTTCACTAGGCCCACAATATCGAGCTTACTGTTAAATAAGGACAGCTCTTTTTTTTTTCAGAGATAAGCACACGTTATAAGAGACATAATCACTCACAGAAAAAAAGAAGCAAAGGTTGGAGAATGCTTATTTTGCTTACTCATGAAGAGGCTTAAATACGCTTCTAACCTTCTTCCATTGGTGATGATATATTTTGGCGTTTTTCTCCTTTCTTCAAAACAGATTCAGGTTAGACGTGTGTGTGTGATAACTCAGCAAAGTTTTCCCTCAGCTTGTAGAATCAGTTATGTGTCGGCAAAGTTACTTGCATGACAAAGTTACAAGCATGACAGTCATGCTAGAAAAACACAGAGAGCATTGAAATACCGAAACACACACAGCATGTCCTCAGCCACGAATGCCTTTTAATCTTGCACAACAGCTTGTTAATTCTATCAAACCAATGGAGTGTAGTGAAAGTGCATGAACACAAATAACAAAGGCAAATTTTAAAAACATGAAACGCACAAACATTTATTACAGTCTGTTCGATAATAGGAGGGGGAAAAAAGACTCCATACTGAGCAACAAACAAAAAGTCTAAAGGTAAGTTAATGCTGTTACACATCACCACTTGAGAGTTTTGTTTGTTTAAAAAAAGAAAAAAAAAAGTTTAATGACAACTCTGAGGCAGTAAATTTGTGAGAGACACAACATGCCTTATGACACATCTGAAGCTGCATGACAGACTCATCATGATGACATAAGCTCCGTACCTACAGCAGGCTCTTTAGGAGCCTCTTAAATTGTGTGCAGTTAGTCAAATAACAAAAGCGCCCCTTATCAAACTGCAATAAATAAATAAATACATAAATAATAATAATAATAATAATAACACACAAACACAGAGGGGCGTTTTGAGAAATGTATATAAAATTCTGATGTTGGTCTGAGCAAACTAGACTTTGCCACCATGCACACTGTTGCACACTGAAGAGTTATTCAGAGAGCGATAACAGATATCTGATTTTATGCTCTTCAGGTTGCATCATCTCACCGTTATGAAAGCTGGTGATGGTGATGATGGTGACAATGCTTTTTTTTTTTTTTTTTCAAAAAGAGTTGTGCTGTATTAATTATCAGTGTTTCTCATTTGGTTGTTCATGAGCAGCATGTCAGGAGTTTATTCCTCCACCCACAAAAAAACCAAAGGACATCATTCCTCTGACCACAGGGCTACCTGCTGTAATTATAGTAGGTTGTGATACCAGATGTGACAAACATGAGATTTTACAGAATGTTGAAATAGCCCTTATTATCCATAAAAATGTTTTTATAAGATCTGGTCAGTGCGGTCAGATTCAAGCCTCTTAAAACATTGTGACAAATCTTTCATAAGTAGCAAATTTTCTATTAATTGTTTAAGTGACATACTGCTAATGAACAAAGATAAAAACAAAATAAACTGTTTATATCATATGCTGATAAATGATAACTTATTTTAATCGTGTCCAAAGCTTTTTATGGGTAACTATGCATTTCACATGTGAGCAAGCCAACTGGGTCCTGATGCTGTACATCTGTACAAAGTAAATACCTAATTCTATCTTGCTTTGCAAAACGTAGCTAATACATATGAAGAGAACAATAAAAAACAAACAAAACTGATGTACTACGTCATTCAGACAGTTCTCTGCTGGGCAAACAAGGATCTTTGCTTTATTAAACTGATTATGTACAACACCATTCACAGTGCCACAGTTTATAAATTTCAGCCATCAATTGCGGGCTACTCAACAATGGCTCTCGTTCCTCAATGTGCAAACTGATTCTCTCAACAAACAAGGGTTGAGCATGAACGCCTCAGCACACCCAGGGTTACACACGATGTGCACACATCTATTGACCACGCATGACTTATCTGATTTTAAAATCTCTGCTTACTTGTCACGTTTAAAGCTTATTTTAAAGTTCCTTTATAGGTTTATAAAACTGGTCTTGGTCCTACCCAGGGCTTGACGCTAACTTTTTGGCTCACCAGCCACTGTGGCTAGTGTTTTTCCTCAGTCATTAGCCATTTAGTCTTTATGCTAGCCACAGTTTTGCTGTCATTTTTTTCTTCTTCACAAAATTCTTGCATTTACATTTTAAATACAAACAATTGGTACAACTATTGTGATGTGTCATATCAAAGAATAAGTTACCAGCCAAAGTTGCTTGTGAGACAGAAATTGTTACTAGCCACAGCCAAATTTTACCAGCATTTGGCCGGTTGGCCGGTGTCAGTGTCAAGCCCTGGACCTATTGACATTTATTTCCATTTCATACTTGCTGGCACATATATTTATTAGCTATGTATTTGTAATACAGTAATACGCAATTTAAACGTGTATTTTATATTCATTTCTGTAGGGAACCTTTTAACATTTTGCACTTCTTTATCTGCTTCCATTATTTCCTCACAACAAATTTACGAGATTTCTAAAATGTCCCTAAATGCCCCACCAACTGCTGCGTAAACACGTTTGCATCAACCGCTGCAACCATCCAAATACCTGGTTTGCACAGATTGTGGAGATAACAAATCAGTCTGAAATTGTAAATCACCACATGCCCCTACAGCAGAAATGTAGCTAGAAGGAGTTTGTGTTTTTTATTGGAGTCTGGAAGTGAAACCCAAGTTTTAAGTCACGTGACGTAAGTCCTGTTGGCTGCGTGCAGGACACACAGCAAGTTTAAAGGTTTGGAAAGAGAGAGAGAAAGAGGGAGAGAAGAAACCACACAAGCAGTATATTTGTTCAACATCATCGGAACTTACAGTGGTCGCTCTCCAGACTGGATGCTCAGGTGGACGCACGTGTGTGAGGCTGAAACATTAGACTGGCATCAGTCTGCCATCCCAACCTGCCCGCTGTCAGCTCACACACAAAACCCCGCGAGAAAGCGTAGTGTCTGTGTCTGTTTTGTTTTGAAGTGGAAGAAGACGTCTGAGACTGTAAACTGCCCAGCTGCCGTCAGTTCTCAGAAAAGCAGCAACTCAGGAGGAGGAGGAGGAGGCGCCGCGGGCGCAGGTGAGTGATGAGCAGGTAACTCAATCTGACGGAGGAGGAGGAGCTTACCTCAGACTCCACCTGAAGTACTGTGAGCTTTAAGTTTAATTTATAGGCCCATTTTATGTAAATCTCTTGATACTCATGTAAAGAAAAAGAAAAGTTTCATTTTGGATCCTGTGTGAAAGAACTTAAGTTGAAGTTGGTTCAAACCTGTCACTTCTCCTGCTGCTTGATATGAACAATTCTTAATGTCATTAACTTATATTGTCAATATAAGTCAGCTCCAGGAAAACATTTGGACTTTTAGTTCCCCTGGCTGTATGTGGAAATGTTCTCTCAATGGTAGTTGATGGTTTTAGCTGGGAAAATGTGGAAATATAAAGGGGAGAGAGACATTTCTTCATTCTTTTAATTGTCTTGTGAATTCATCATGAAATATTCTTTGGGGTTCTGACACCACTTTGTGGAACCACTGTTGTACAATATATAAAGATATCAAATAAAGATGAGGTATAAGATGTTCAGGATAACATTCAAAGCATTTATATGGTAATAATAATGACGTCAAAGAGCTCATCAGGAATGAAACTGTTTCATCGGCAACAAGTTTCTCTTTCTGGAGCAAAGCGGTGACTTGTGTCCAACTGCTTTAATTCTTTAGGGTGACTGACTGAAAGAGGAACAACAGTGTGGAACAATGGCCAGGTTTCAGTGTCACTGGAACTGGAGCCTTTCTTTTGAAAATTACTAACATATTTCTGATTGTTTTCTGTCTGCAAAATAGATTTCCCTTAACCTTTCCTGCATTGGGAAAGAAATAAAAGAAGAAAAACGCCAATGTTTGCACCCTGTTCCCGACCTGCAGTCAGCGATTGTCCTGGATCAGCTGTTGTTCAAGCACCAGAACTCTGATGGATCATTTGTTTTGAAAGTAGTTCCTCTGGGAACCTTATCACTGGGTTTGATCATTAACTCCACCTGTCAGTGCTGAGAAATCACCTGTTTGAGGAAAGTGGAGTCGGAAATCGCTAACAGGTCAACACTGGGGGAAAAAAGCTCTCTGAGAGCTAGATCAGAGCTGACATCACATGCGATAAGTTAAAAATGAAGGAGTCAACATGAAATAAATAAAATGAAATAAATATCACATTTTAAAAGCTTGATTTCACATAACTAAGCCACATAGTTCATTTGAATCTGTGGTACAGTGACGTCAAAGGAGCGTCAGGACAGATCAGGAATGTTATTTTCACACCAGAACAAATGTGACCAGAGTCCAGTTTTGACTTATTCAAGCATTTAATCCCAGTGAAAAGACCCCTTATGCATCATTTATTTACAAGGTATTTGAATAACGTCTGTCACACATCAAGTTTTTATTAAAACAATTCTGCCCTCTACTGGACAGAACATGAAAAAATATCAGACAGATGCAGCATAATCATGTTAAGTTATGCAGTCAGGGGAACAGAAAGTCCAAATGTTTACCTGGAGAATTATTTAAAATGATCAAATATTTTTAGGCACATTAAAAAACTATTCAGAAGTAAACAAGAAAGTTCTTCGAGGAGTCTTACAGCACAAATGCCTATGCACTTGTAAATAAATATACTAAATATAAAAGTATCTACATTTTAATCTAACTAATTTTGTGATTAAAAAAATAAATAGCAATGCAAATATATATATATATATTTACATTACATTACATTTAACATTACATTCAAATGGACCAATTACAGTTACTTCCTCAAAGCTTGAGTTCAGCTGCAGCATGCAAACCATGATGAGGAGGCTTCTTCATGAATAGACACTGAAAGACATAAAACAGAGCACATAAATATCTTTTATAGCATTAAACTGTATATACAAAACAAACGTTAATGGTAAAAACAACAAGAAATAACAGAATCTTCCACTCCAAAATGACCCACGATGGTTCAGTCCAGGTTGCATTTCTTCAGTAACGTCAGTAGACAAGACTGAATTATTGCCTTGGAAGGAAAATCTGAGGTTGTGACGAAAGCCTCCAAGGTATTCGGTATCCTTTGATCGAATGCCATCTGTATCAATAATTCAGACAAGTCCTACAAGGAACCAGGGTTTAATTCAGTCATGAACAAAAGGAGAGCTCACTGCCTTCAGGCCTTTCAAAACAATCATATGAGATGCTAATTACGTCATTGTGTCTTGTCAGTCAAAATAAATGGAGCCGTATTTGTGGGACAGTCTGCTTCTGAGATAATGAAGTGTTCTTTTTCTCTGTTTGGCTTCACACATTGTACTTTACCAGCCTGTCAATTATTTATCTTGACATCTGACCTTGGTTATGAGAGACTTTGATAAAATAAGTACCGCTGGCTGTCAAGACTTTTGATGGGTTTTTTTTTTGTTGTTTTTTCCGGGTGCACACTGCTGTCATTCAGTGTGCACCAGTAGACACGCCTCCTATTTAAATGTACTATCAATCAATTCTAATATCAATTTTATTTTATTTTATTTGAATGTTTAGCAGCATTTGAAGCACAAGTAAGCTGCCTTAGTCCCGCCTCATAATAATACTTCATAATGCAGTAAATGCAAGGACTATATAATTTCATCAATGTTTCATCGGCTCAATCACCATGATGACAGTCACCCAACAGGTGTTCATTTTTATGAACCTCTTTGAGATTGCCTCTGAAATGTGAAATATTATAGCTGTTGTAAAAAATAATCAAGGAAGTGAAACCAACCTGGCAAATCGGGCTAAAGTGCTCAAAGCCACGAGTCCATCGAGGCCATACACAGCAAGTAAGACACTGCTGATGATTACATCCGCTCGCATCACGTAGGTCTGCCACACCAGGAAGTAGACCGTCAGCAAGATAGTCGTCACCGTCACAATCAGGTTACCCAGAATGTAGCCCTCACTCTCAGCCAGGTTGCCCTTCACACCTGCACACATGGGAAAAATCTTATCTCAGTTTCATTCTGCATAAAAATCTTAAAGATTCCCACAATGAATATTTAAAAACATGGAGAAAGACCCTACTGGGCAAATCACCATATTTGGTTGCTTCAGTAGACATACATGAAGTGGAAAGGTTTTTAAAAAAGTTAAAAGATCTTATTATATTCTCCAATATCCCCCAAGGGTTGAAATTTTAAATTCAAAGTATTTCATTCAGTGTGTTTCAAGCATAGACCCTTTGATTTGTGATTCTATTCCAGCGAAATATTTCAAAAAAGTTGAGAAAGATGCAAAAACGAAGAAAAAGTTGAGTGATGCTTTTATCACTGTGAAAGGCTCTGTAGCCAAATAGTTCACCAATTTATGATAAGGTGTTTTTTTGTTTCCAAAGTGACACTGTAAGGAATTTGTGGATTGTACAATGATCTGCAGGTATCACAAGGGCTGTGTAGTAAAAGTCTCAGGGTACTAAACTGGCCTGACACCGAAAACATTTGGCTCATTGTCAAAAAAAAAAAAAAAAGAGAGACTTTTACTACTGAGCAGCTGAAATCCTTAATCAAGCAAGGAATCTGGCACACCATCGTATTTTTTCATTGTGTTCTGCTTATAACTACATTTCAGAGTTGTGAAACATCCCCCGAGAACTTCACTAAGGGATGGCTAAACTGCTCATCATCTGGAACTAAAAGCTGAGTTTCACTGCAAAAAAATAAACATTTTATCTTCAATATTGATTCTAATACAAGTTTATTACTATCTGTGTCAACATGTAGGTCCTTAATGGTAAAAAAAACATAATTTATTTTTAAAGTAGTTTCAGACGAGAAACAAATGATAATGTCACTCATACATGGAGACGGCAGTAGTCATGGATAGGGATGGAACGGTTAACGGTATTACCGTAAAGCGCAGTGAAATTTTACGCGATTACCGTTTATGTTTGACTTAATCTCATTATCGCGATTGATCACCGGGATATGTGTTATCAGCCTCATTCAAGTCTCGCGATCAACACTTGACTGTGTCTCGCGTGAACATGTAGCTTGTAACATAGGTATCGTAACGTAAGCATGGAGGAAAGTGGATAAATCCCAACCCACTGTCTAAGAGCTGAGCTTTTATTTATCTTTTTTTTTTTTTTTTCCAAGAATGCTGAGGGACAACTGATGGAGGACAATCACCTGTCTGCAGAGCACTTGTTTACATTTTATTGTTATTTGTACAAGTAACTGTTTCTCTATTTGCACATTTATACTTATTTAAGGTTCAGCTTAAAGTTCAAAATTTATTTCATTTAAAGTTGCACTATAATTTTTGTTCCTGATAATCGTATATTTTAACCAACTATGGTTGTGAAAGTGTTCATTTAAACTTGCACCAGACAAATAAGATTTGTTCCTCTTATTTATTTTGTTAATTCAAAATAAAATCTTTCTGTGCCAGTTGTTTGCCCTTTTAATGTGAAAGGTTCATTTTGATAAGATTTTGGCTTCTGGTGTTTTAGTGTGACAAGAAAATCACAAGATTTTGTGTGATTATTTTAATGTATTTGTTTTTTTGGACATTTATACAGCAATTAAGAATACCGCAATGATATCGTAAACCGTGATAATTTGGTCACTATAATCGAGATGTCAAATTTTCCATATACAGTAGTTACATCCCTAGTCATGGATGTGTAGAAACTGGCACATGTACTTCACATTTTGCTCGAGGTTTAACAGAGTATATTCAAGCTGCACGTGCATAAAACATTTTGAAAGTCAAGGGAAAGTGTGTTTTCTCACCACAGGAGAAGTGGAGAAACTGCAGAGCAGCCAGGAGGAACAGCAGGCCAATATCAAGGGCCAGAGCATCAACAGGATACGACAGCACCAAGCCTGAAAGCGGCAGACACGCGCCCGGTGTCCAGTTACTGAACAAAACACTAATGAGACATCTGGGAAAATGCTAAACTCACTCTTTCTGATGATTAAACCGAGAGTAAACAAGAAATACAAGATGAAGTAGACGCTCGTCAGGCTGAGCAGCAGCTGCAGCGTAATAGAGGACAGCTGGATGCAGAGTTAAGGATCACTCTTTGTTCTACTTTGCTTTCAATTAGATGCGCTTGGCTGTAAAGCTCATTTCAGTGTTACAAAAAAGATAAAAGGATACCACACCCGCAGACCTGCCTGCAGACAGAGAAACCAAATTAGAGTCCGCACATTCAACCAGAACAGAGATAAAATCGAAAGCTTAAACGTTTCTCTACATTTTATTAGAACTTTGGACTGGGTTTAATGCAGAAGTGAGTCTATAACCATAGCAACGCGTCCACCTACCTGGTCCGGGAAACGCCATTTTATCTTCCTGTTGAACCGTTGAACATAAGAGACGTCTCCGCCTGCTGGTGGGAAGATGAACTGCAACAGGCTGCAACCCACAGGCTCATACATGCAAATACAGAAGTACTAGATAAAGTCAATAATTCAGTCTTTATCATCAGTATATAAGTAATTAGCGCCTCCATTGTCTTCTACAAAAATATTCCTGAGACACAAAATCACCAAAGATGTTTAAAGGCAAGCTAGACTTTTATTATTTACAGAACTGTGCAAAAGGCACCACCAAACCTTGTTTTTATATGAAATACTTTTTTTTTTTAAGTTTAATTACATCCAGTTTCTTTAAGATACAAGCTGAAAATACAAGAACCAGGCTCTCTTAAGCCTAGTATTTATTTTTATTTATTTTATTTAGGCCTAGTATTTATTTATTTACTAAATAAAATATTAGCCTTAGAGTTCATCTGTGCTTGGCTCTGACGCAGGCCACGCTAAATAAATTGAGTCATTTTGTTTGGAACATTATTCATATATATATATATATATATATATATATATATATATATACACACACACACACACACACACACACACACACACACACACACACACATTATATGTTGTGTGTTATTTTGGGTTTATATGGGCTACACCATGGACTTTTCTATGGCCAGTGGCGATTATTTAAAAAAAAAAAACAGGTCTATAAGTGGCCTCTTGGTCAACTTCGAACATTATCACCGTATTTACGTTTGTATCTTAATAAAATAACTCAAAAATAAATATGGATGTTCATTTAAACTTTGATGAAACACTAAGACCAAGACTGTTGCACAGTACTGAATAATTATAACTATTTAGGTGTTAGAAACACATGTAAATCGGATTACCAACAATCATCACAGAAGAACTATAAGCAGTGCATCTTTATATTCACAAGGAACAAATGTAGTGAATGTAAAAAGTTGTTGAACACAGTATGTCCAAACAGCAGACTTTGCAGCCCAACTCAGCTCCCCGTATGACATCTTTGGACCTCCAGCTCTCTGACCCACAACTTCTGCTCGAAAAAATTGTGTTTAAAGCTACAAAAGGGAGCAAAAAACTTTGATAAGCCCTGAACATCAGACAAAGTTAGGAATGAAACAAGCTGCTGAGCAGATGTGTGCTGATCAACACCTGAATTTAGATAAAGCAGATGGAGACCAAAACAAAGAGAGAAGAAGAATGAATTTTCATTTCACTGACTTTGACAAGAAAAGCTAAACCTGACTTGGACCTGACCAAGCCTCTAACTTAAAAAAACAAAAAAAAAGGATCTGTACATTGTCATGTGACTGAATTGACAGGGTTTACATCTACACAGCATTGAAGATGAGTAGCCCACACAACTCATTTATAAATACACGGCTACATGAGATAAGAAATCCAGAATACCTAAATGAACTGGTCTAACACAGCCAGCTGTTTCATTGTCCCCTCAGCCTCTCTCTGTTTCTCTTTCTCGCTTGTCCTCTGAAACAATCTGCATAGTGTGGCTGGAAGAACAGAGGCGTTGTTTGGGTTGAATGGAGGATAAGCAGAGGGGTGGAGGGGTGGAGAGCGAGATGCTCCAGCTGTGGGGGAACAAGACAACACAACAGCATCTCACATGTGGGTGACGGGGGGGTGGGCGTCCAGGCTGCGGGGGCTGCACACAGTGGCATTGTTATAAGGGATGGATGGGGGGTGGGGGGGTTGGATGCAGCTGATAAGGTTGAGAGAAATGGATCATTCCCTCAAATCCTCCCTTTGGGAAGCCTTGACACAAAACACCCCTGTTGCTGTTGGTTGTTGAAGCTGATGGAATTCGAAAAAGTTCCCACAGAGAGTGCAGATTTAAAACACACGATTAACTGTACATCAAAGTTTCAGAAATGTCCTGAAACGGGAGAGAAAATATTAACTGTGAGGTTCATAAATCATTCACTTTAAAAACTGAACTTAAGACTGTGGTGAGTGAGCGCTGGAAGGCATCCTCTTCTCCCAGCTGTGTTCTGTGAATCATAGAAAACCGTTGCACTGAAGTTATGGAGGAGCCAAGTTAACTTTAGTTTAACTTTTCTAGAAACTAAAATGATATGGAGTTGGCTTAAGATACAGTTTATCGATATCTTTTCGGGGAAAAAAAAAAAGAAAACAAAAACAAAAGAACACCCAATATTTCATCTTTGAAAACCTCAAGCAGGGCAATGAAGTAAAAGTCCTTGATCGTGACATGTAGCTTTTAGTGCGCTTTTTCAAAAAATATTAATTGTTGTCTCTCACATGAGACTGACACTGGAAGCATGCTGATGTGACTTTTGACTTATTTGTGTTCTCTGCTTATGTTTGTAATTTTGCATATCTTTATTGTTGCTTCTCATATGATCCTGATTATTCTTTGTCCCATTTTAATAATTTTCCAATCGATTTCCAGTGATGCTGAAGTCCAAACTGGGTTGTTTTTTGTCAGTTTGTGATATGATCAATTTTTTTTGCCTCATTTCCAGTCATTTTGTGTTTATTTGTGCCCTTTTCCCACATTTTGTTAGACATTTTTGATATAAATTTGACATAGCTAAAACACAGTTATTATTATTATTATTATTATTATTATTATCATTATTATTATTATTATTATTATAAACAATAATGATAATACTCTATACTAGGGCTGGGCAAGTTAACGCGTTATTATCGCGTTAACGCATTAATTTATTAACACCCATATTTATTTTATTGCACGTTAACACATGTTGCTCACATGCTTTTGTTTTGAAAAGTCTGTTACTGGCTGCTGCGGAACTGGAAGACAGTAAACATAAGGAACAGCTAAACAGACATGGAGAACGGTAAAAATCTGTGTACTTTAAGTTCGGGTAGCAACTCAGGTAGCAATATTAACAATTCTGTCTGAAAAAAAATTCTGGACTGCAACAAAACTTTCACGTCATTCTTCCAAGTTCCGTCAGATCTGCTCCATGTGTTCACTGTCATGCTGTTCTCTTACTGTTTACTTCAGTGCGGCTCCATCTAGTGGCACAGATGTGTAATGACAACAGAAAGTCCAGTCCTCGATTATAAAACAAATTCAGTTCTGTGGCCCATTTTTTAAGTTTGTATTTTTGATCCAAGTCTAAAACTGAAATATAAAAAAACAGGCTTTTTTTTTTTTTTTCATTTTTTTGTGTTAGATTAAAAAACGAAAAATGTAATAAAATATTACTTTTTATTTTTTTATTTTATTTTTTTGATTGACAATTGAAAATGGAAAGAATGAATGATACACAGATTGGTAAAGTTACTGAACTTTAACATGGACATTTTCATTTTAAAGTTCTCCCAGATGGAGGATTCAACAGAAACAAGGTTATTTGTAACAACTGCCAAGTTGAACTCCCCGTTAAAAGTTTCTGCTGTTACCTCAGAAATGACCTGTTTTAATGTTCTGATTGAGCTGAGCCACAATCATTTTGTTGGATTTTGTTTGTAGACTTTTTTTTTTTTAATTTTTCATTAAAAAAAACAGGATGACATTAATGTTCTGGCAGTGGCAATAAGCTTTATTTTATTTTACATTTTTAAAGATGAGATTTACACTTAATATGTGTTACTGACAAGTGCTGATGTTAAAAGTGTTTGAACAACAAATGTTATGACACTTTAGTTCATATGGCAGCAGAACAGTTCAATAAAAGTGCATTTTACACTACTTTTGAATTCATAATTTGGTTTCGCGTATACAATGCGATTAATCGTGATTAATCAGGGAAATAATGCGATTAATCGCAATTTAACTTTTAATCATTGCCCAGCCCTACTCTATACCAATTATTTGTATTTGAGCACAAAATTTACAACTTAACAACTAAAATTTTACTGTTCAAATTTCCTGGAATGAAGTTCATTTTTCAAACAATATCAGAATGTGTCTGAGCTGACGTTTATTTTTAGTTATTTTCTATAGGCTGCACAATGCCTAAAAAAGTAACTCCAGTGTTCAACACTTAAAAAAACAAACAAAAAAAAAACATTTTGATGGCAGTCTCGAATGAAAAAAATATTCTTTCATATGTCAAAGTCTGGAAACAGAAAACATCTTTGAGACGTAATTGAATGGTACCTAATGTATTATTACGTCACGGTGCAGCTTATGGAATAAGGGAAGGATCATTGACATCCCGGTGGACGGACGGGGTCTGAAAGTTGCTGAAAGTTTGAGTTGTTTTCCAGGACGTCTGCTCATCCCTCACCTGCCTCAGCTGCTCTCCTCCGACTCTCAGCTGCTGCACACATCCTGTCTGGGAGGGAGAGGAGAAGGAGGAAGAGAGCCTGCTGAACACTCTCCCGGAATCTAACCTCTACATTTACGCACACTTTCCTACATATCCACCATCGATTTGACCATTTCCCCCACCAGCAGACGCTCTTGACAAAGAAAACCAGAGCTTATTGTGAAGTTTCTTCTGAAGTGAATCTGCGCCCGAGTGGACGTTTTAAACTTTTTTTTTTTCTTTTACGGGCTTTTTGTCGGCATATTTGTTAGAAAGAAACACCTGAGACTAAAGTTTGAAACTCTTCTCCTCTATTTGGCTGTAAGGGACATCAGTTAGGTCTCAGGTTGAACCAGAGGGACAGAACTTCAGCGGTGGATTTATGTGAAGAGTGAGGAGGAAAAAGCCGATTTTAATCTGGATTCCGTGATGTATATGTGAAAGTTTCCCCCATCCGAATCGATTTCGTTCGGAAAAGGGGAGACTTTAATGGATTTTTTATGTGGGACCCGCTAGGATGGACGTGGTAGATGAAACAGAAGCGTTGCAGAGATTTTTCGAAGGTAGGAAATAGTTTTGTTTTTTTTTTATCACATTGGTCTTTAATTTGTGTGTACATATTTTTGTATGAAATGTATTTTAATAAGAGATGAACGAAAATGTGTCAATCTTTTTTTAATTCGTCCAGTCTGAGTTAACAAAAATGTGGTGTCATAAAGGAAAAAGGTGTTTTGTTTAGTTTTTTCTTTCAAACCTGGTGAAACCTAATGTTTTTCTTTTATGTGGTTGTATTTACAGAATAGCGTCAGTATATATATATATATATATATATATATATATATATATATATATATATATATATATATATATATATATATATATATATATATATATATGTATATATATGTGTATATATATGTGTGTGTGTGTGTGTGTGTGTATTAAAAAAACTTTTTTTTTTCAAAAGTATGAATGACAAATCAGCTAGATCACACAATAAGACGTTTTGCCTTTTATTATAAGAGAGGTGTGTTCTGCTAAATTGTTTCAAAGCTTCTCGTGTGCTTGTGTCCATAAAAACCTAAAACTGCAGGAATTCAGAAAGGTTAACTGGTGTGGGGAGCAAAAGTGCTGGTGATGGGTAGCAGATCTAGTTAAAGTGGGAATCCTCAGGGGGGAAAAAAAAGCAAAAGAGGAGGATGAGGGTGGGGCTGAAAGGGTGTA
Organism: Hirundichthys speculiger; assembly: GCA_018398805.1. Taxonomy (NCBI): domain Eukaryota; kingdom Metazoa; phylum Chordata; class Actinopteri; order Beloniformes; family Exocoetidae; genus Hirundichthys; species Hirundichthys speculiger. Next base: position 2,312,935 of record JAGFBZ010000082.1, on the reverse strand, counting down.
GGAATTCAAGCTGAGATAAATGTTGTGTTTTGCAAGAATACTGTGGAATAAAGTGTGAGCAATGTTCTCAAGCAGTGATGTTATGCTGGGAATCATATTTCAGCCACTTTCTCTGATTATGTCCCAACTTGTCATCTTTTTAGGACCATCAGAGTTGTGTTTCTTGATTTAAAGGCTTTGAATGACTTAACCGACTTCGATAATTAGCTTCACGCTGACATTTCTGACTTTGTCGTCCTTTTTATATCAATTTCTGGCTTATTTCCACAGCAGTTCATCAGTGATGACGTTGTTTTTATGATGATTTTTTCTTTGCATATTATGATCAGAATGATTCCTATTTTACTCACGTGAGTCTTTTGCTCAATAAACAAGTGCTCCAGGATTTGTCAGGTGCACATATAAACAGAGCAGAAGTTATCTGTCAGGAGGCTTAGCACTTTATTTTACTGACGGCCGACTTAAATATACACAGCCATCCATGACTGTCAGAGGTTCCTCTCCATTCTTACAGGAATTTGGTGTGTTTACATTCTTAGTTTGGGAGTTAGAGACATGTTCTTACTTTGGCTTTATTTCAGCCACTCTCACCAAAATGTCAACTTGTCCACGAGAGGCACACAATAGGTGCTTATTTTCCATTATTTTTGTCTTTATCTTAATGAATCCTTTAGTTACATAATCTTTATCGGATGAACCGTGTATTTGATTTGGTGATAAGAAGTGTTATCAGTAAGTCTTCAGATCTTAGATTTTTATCTAAGATTTGCAGTTAAAGTAGTTCATCTTTTTTTTTCCCTGCACCTGAAACACACACAAACACACACAAACACACACACATGCAGCATTATAACAGATGTCAGTGTATGTATGTGTTCTCATTAATGTACATTCCTGGCATAGCCCCGGTGGTTGTTAAAACACGATGAGGTGAGACTGGTGTTTCTCCTCGGGTCTTTGGCCTCTCGCTCTGGCTCTCTCTGGATCCATTAGAGTGACAGTGAGCAGACATGGTGAGGAGGTGAGATAGTGCAGACTCGAGGTGGAGAGAGACTGGACCGCTGAGAGAAGGGAACCACCAACCCCCTCAAAACTTGACCTTCTCCTCTCTGACTCACTGAGACGACAAACAGTCCCCCAGACCGAGGCGACGTGTGCACGCACACAAAGACGCTGGCATCTGCTGCTGCTGCTTTTTGCATTTTCTTTGTAAAACAATAAATCAGTTTACTCACAAGATTCCTTCTGAATGATCCAGGAGACATTATCCTGTCCGTGTAAAAGAGTCTGCAGCCGTGCTAGTGGCACTGTGATGCTGTACTCACAACTACCAGAGGGCCGAATGCAACTGTTTTCATCTGTTTTTAAGTTTATGGCAAATTCATGCATCAGAAGAAATACTTTACTGAATTGTTGATGATTAATCTTTAATGCTGACGAGAAAGAAACAATTGAACAGAACAGTAACCTGACGATGGAACGAGATGTCAGCACATAAATAGTTTTTCTGAATTAACCTGCAAAGCCAGGATTCATCCTCAGGTCAACATAAATGTCCGTGAATTTGACAGGATAGATCAGGACAGTCCACCTGAGAGTAGTTTGGATGTTTCAGTCTGAGCTGAAAGCGGTAAATATTTTCTTTGCAGATATTATATCAACCGTTTTATTGCCATCACCTGAGACACCATATAACTCCTACTGCTGTACTCCCGATGGATAAGAATGCTGTAGTCCATCATGGAAAACCTGTGTGGAACAGACGTAGCTTTTCTGGTTTGTCTGATTTATGGGTTCAGCTGAAAGTTGGAGGAATGTATTGTTTTTGGGCAGCCAGGCTTACTGTGCTGAACACATTAACATTGCTGTGCCTCACTCCTCACTGCCAGCTGAATAATCCTCAGATAGTGAGTGACGATTGTGGTTAAACTTGACTTCAAGGCATTGATTCAGTTTTTGTTTCCGAATGATTGTGAAATGATTTTGAGCTTGGCCACATAAAAAAAAAAAAAAAAAAAAAGAAAACAGCGAACTCAACTTACTGTGAACAGTCATGTTGTCGTGGGATGTTTCGGCTGTGCCTCGAATACATATTTTGTGAGTAATTAACCAGAGATAAGTGCATGTTTTCTACTCTTGTGTGTCTAAAATCCAGTTGCTAAAATAAACAAACAGCCTTTTTTTCTTCATCATCTCCCATATATTGCTCCGAATCTGCTTCACCTCCCCCTTTTTTTTTTTCATCTCTTTATCGTCTTACATTGTGGCCCTCATACTCGACCTCATATTTGCTGCCTTTCTCTCTGCGTCCCCTCCAAGCCCTGTTTCTCCTGTAATCTCCAAGAGCCAGGTCCGCCGGTGCGACCAGTACTTGTGTGCGACAAGGGCTGTGTGTGGTAGCCTGGTACAGCCCTTTCTCATGACTGGGGAATAATCCTTATTAAAAACCTCTCACACAACATCTTTAGCACAGGAATGCACACACTGTCACACACACATGCACACACACACACACATACACACACATTTTGTTACCCTGATCTGCAACTCTCAGGTTTGGAGAACAAAGTCTTTTAGCCCGATTGGGGAAACATGTGAAAAATAGACAGGAACGGTTCCTCTCATCTTCTCTTTCAGGTGTTGCCATCTCAAGAACTTCAACATGCTTTGGCTACGTGCAGGTATTCGGCGCCGCTCTGTTTGCTCTGCTTCTGTCAAGATGTCATTTATTCGTCTCTACGTGATGAAGGGCTTTCTGTTTGACTGATTAGTACATGTCACATTGATGCAGTTCCCTCATCTCCATTCGTTTACCTGTGATGTAAGTGAATGGAGAAGATCTGCAACAAGATTTCTCGGGCCTGTCTAACGTTCACGTAGTGATTATGTGATACATTTCTTTCCTTTTCTTTTTCTTTCTGTTTGTGTGTGTGTGTTTCTAATTTTTCACGGTAGGCACAATCAATGTATTTCAGCGCTGAGAATTTTCCAAATTGGTTGAAATATTTGCTTGGTGGCAATGTATGATTATATTAATATTACAAAAATCCAGCAGGTTGTTCTTTAACACATATTTGTGCCTGGGTCAGATAGAGGCCCATTATGATCATGCTTATTTAAAGAATAAAATCATAAACTGACTTTTAGTCAGGCTCTTTTAGTCAGCGTGTAGTCAAATACCAACAGATACATTTTATGAGCATCAATTTTAATTATTGTTGGAAGGTTCTTATGAGGAAACTAGAACCTGCTTTCCCTGTCTGTCTACAATATATGCAGCTAAGTTCATTCAAGTCTGTTTGATAATCAGATGGACTTTGTTCCCTCTTTGTTAACTCACATTGAAGGTGCAAATTATTAACTCGTGCATGTAAGTGCATTGTACTGTTTCTCTCTTATATATAAAAATAATGAGTGAGGTTTACAAGAGGGAGAAGAGATCTTGCTCAAGTTCAAGTTTTGGTAAGAAAAAAGGAGAAAGAAAAACCGAGGAGGGTTTTTCTCTTCCAGGACAATAAGAGATTGAATAGATCTGAGGACTGAAAGACAGCATTGTAGATTTACAGTGTAGACAATAGAAATGGCAAATCTATAGATAAAATGACATATCAAGATTAAGTCAAGCATCGTATTACATTGAACCCTCCTTACAGAAGCAGATAGACAAGAACAACATTATTACTGAAGGTAAAGCTGTGCGTTTTCCTGAATGATATTAGTCAAATCATGTTTAATGGCCCCTCACACACTGGGCCCTCTGTGTTACACTAAGCTATTGAAATGGTGGCATAACACACTCACACACAAACAAACGGGTGCATGTTCACATGGACACGCGTATGCTCACACACATAAACACACACACAATCTCTCCAAAGGCGAGTCTGTATCGAAGACGGACTGACAATCATTTCACTGTTTCTCGCTGAGCACAGCTGGACAGAGGAAAAACATAGAGGACAGGGAAGTTTACACATTCATTTCACAGCAAGTTAAGCTGATTCACTGATTTGGAGGTTACGGTTGCTTGATTCATGTTCTGTTTATCTTTTCCTATTTGAAATAATCAAAGAGATGATGCAAAGTTACAAATGCAAATGTGTCCTCAGGTTCCTGATGTGAATGTTTTTTAGCGATCGTGCTCATCAGAAAATAACCTCTAAAACAGTGGTTCTCAACTGGTCTGGCTTCAGGACCCACCATCACCCTTAATGACAAGCCGTGACCCATATCAAGGAAAATTTCCAACTTCTCAAATTTATTGAATGAAAAGATCGTGCAGTTTAAATCGGAGATAGTAGAACAGAATATCACAGAATACCAACACAAAAAAATAAGTTTATTGGTGAACCAAAATGGCATAACCAAAATGACTTCAAGTGGGAAATATTCCCTTTGATGCTCAATTAGCTGCATTTTAATTAAATCCAAAACACTTTACTTCAGTAACTTCAGCCTTTTTTAACAGACTCAACATGCACAAACATGAAATAACAAAGTGCAACCACTGAGTAGTAGTTTCAAAAAGAACTCAAATACGTAGCATTTGCTGAGTACCCACTTCCTGAATATATAACAATTTCCTATTAAAACTATCTAGTCACTTATTTAAGCATTAATCATAAAGCTGACACAGCAATCAGAACATTTCAGTAACAGCCATTTTTAAGACTCAACAGTGCTTTATTGCACAAACATGAAATAAAACAGTGGAACCACTGAGCAGTAGTTTCAAAAAGAACTCAAAATATATAGTTTTAGCTGAATAACCACTCACTGACCTTTGTCTTCAAGATAAGAAAATCCAAATCTCATATATTCTTTGTTGTATCTGTGTTTCACCATGCTCAACATATGGAAACAAACTTTTTTTTTTCTATGGTGTAAACTGCCGGGTGTCAACTCGCATTACAGGGCATTATCGCCATCTACTGTTTAGGAGTATGAATGACACTCTTCTTTTTTTTTTTTTTTTTTTTTTTTTTTAGCATTTCCTTCCCCGGGCAAAGGCCCACGACCCACTGAAAACGGGTCTGCGACTCACTTTTGGGTCACGCGACCCAACCAGTTGAGAACTACTGCTCTAAAAGACCCTCCTGTTGTGGTGCCTGTGCTTTAGCCCTCATCACTCTGAGTCTTTAGGCTGGAGTTCATTCTATAGATTTAATGATCTTGGACTCACAACTGAATTAAATCCAGTTGGAGTTTTATATATATTTTTTTTTATTTGCAGCCACAGTTTAGTCCAGTTCACCACTAACTTGTGATTTTATCCATTCATCCATTATTCATACTTGTTTAGTCCTATGTAGGGTCACAGGGTATCTCAGTAGTGACAGAGATTAATGTGACATCTACTGTCTAGTCTGTACTGCATGCTAGTAACTTTTCAGTGATGCTGTCGTTTTCACTCAATAATGAGTGTCCCTACTTGTGCTTTTTTTTTTAAAAAAAATCCATTTGGAGTAGTGTTCATTGCAGTACATGCAGGTGGAAGGAGGGAAAAGTGACAAACATGACCAGCCCTCATTTTTGTGCTTCTTTGTGTTGTGATAAAACAAAAAGGTCTGTCTCTTTGTAGAAAGTACTAAACATCACATGTTGCTGTTTCTACTGTTGTTCCTCAAAAAATGAATGTAGATAAATGCATGACAGTTTAGTGCTTCTTAAATGTTATTTTTCCTTTTCCCCAATCCTTTAAAGGTTATATGCAGAAAATTACCCCCATGCCTAGAAAAAAAAAAGGCTCTTGAGGTTTCTTCTATGAGTTTTGTGGCTAAAACAGGGATCAGATTAGCTGCTATTACGCAACAATACACTCAGAGCAGCATACGCAACACAAATAGAAATGTGTTCTTATTAGAAGCAAACATTTCAAAGAAAATCCTCCTCTTTTAATTGTGGCTCTCACTGCAATTTAAAACATGGATAGTAATGGTTAAACACAGCGTGTACTTGCCTCCAGTTTATCTAAAGGTTTATTTTAAAGCTCATTCTGAGAGAAGGTGGGAGCACATCAGTGTCCTTTTTGCCCCTAAAAAGTTCAGACTTTAATGAGGATAACACATAAAGGTCTTTGGAGTAAAGACGATAACAGTTTTCGATTATCATAGTTCTGTAACAGTAAGTTCCTTCTTATCTTTTCGCCGTTTCTCGACAATTTTACTATTCTGACTCTCATGATGTACTTCCAAGCTCTAACAGGCAGCTGTTTTCAGTAGACAGGCACAGTTAATGATTAACAGCTGAACACAATGCTTCAGTGACAGCTGAACAGTAATATGTCTTTTGAGGTGTTAGAGCAGAACATAACAAAACTTAGAGATAGTGAATAATGTGTTCATGTCTGTCAGGCGGACAGAAACATGGCTACACAGAAATGCTAATGCGTAAATAAAGAGTTGTTTGCTAACAGGCTTGCTCCTGAATGGTGATAATACTATGTGCCTCTGTTGTGTTCATGTTTCTTTTACAGCAAAACAGCCAGGATTATGGGTTATTGCAGTATTTGGTCATTTAGGCTGTAGTTTTGAATGTTCGGTCATTTCATCTTGTATAAGCCACTTAAGTCAGGTTAGCATATTTACTAGCCGAGTAACATGCGCATCTCTTCGTTGCCGAGTTTTGGTAGTGAAGGTAGAGCTGCAGTACATCTCACTTTAACATATTACTACAGTTTTCATATTTTTATCCCATGGATAGTCCTGACTGAGCAATTGTATATAATTTAAAAATAAAACAGAATACTTCAACTTGATTTTATAGAAGCCTGTGTTTTTTTTCTTCAAGTCTTGGTCTTGAACTTGCACCACTGTTAACTTTAACACCTCAGGCTTATCTCATAGGATGTAAATATCATTGTCTTTACCATAAATTGGTTTCATTTTTACTTTTCATTTTCATTCTTTCTTCTTCTCTCATTCCATCTGTGGACGTCAATATTTTGTTTCACATTACTTACCCCAGATCTCCTCAGCCCCCATCTATCTTACCTCGGCTTTCCCCGTATCTCTCTACTTTCTGTTATCAGACCTGCCAGCTCTAATTTACTGCCTCTTTGAGTGGGGTGCACACATCTGGATCTTATTTAGGGGGAACCATCCTGCTCTTTTACCCTTGCACTGGCATGCATCAAGAGATATTAACCAGCTGTTTCTAACCAGTGAAGGAAGACAGGTTTTGCCATAAAAATGGAAGTTTGAGGATTTACAATGTTAAAACATAAATCTCATTTAATTAGTTTAAGACAGGTGGTTTGGTTTGTGGATTTCATGATTGAAAGCTACAAGATGTTAAAGTTTATTCTCAGCTCAGTCTTAGTAAGAAAACATTCAAAAGGTATTTGGAGGTATGTTGCTCCATATGTCCAAAATGAGGCGGTGTCCATATGAGGTAATGGGATGCCACAATCCATAAAAAATTAAGGTGTGTACCAGTAGCTATGTATATTTTTATAACTCTAACCTTGCATTTTCAACACTAGTTTTGAGTTGAAAAAAAAAAAAAAACTACTGGATGCAGTAGTGTAACAAACGCAGTGAAAGATGATCAATGCCTGCTGATGACAGTGCCTGCTCTGCAGTATGCATTCCTCTTGGCCTTTGTCCTGTCAGCTGCCATTTATCAATATAAATACTATTTAAAGGATATTAACCAGAAGTTTCCAAGCGACACTTAGTTCAATCTTACAACAGACGTGAGTCGAAAAAAGAAGAAAGAATGTAACTTCAAAACAAACAACGCTCTCTATGAGATGTAAAAAGCAAAGGTCTATAAGAACCTGCTAAGAAAGCAGATCACCAGCTATGGACGATAAAATATGGTGTAGGAGCACCACAATAGATACAAATGTACAACGACAGGTCATAAAAAGGGTGAGAACTGTGCCAGGAGAAGCACAACTGCCTTCTCTTCAGCAAAAATAAAGTTCGACGTACATTACAGCCCCCCACCCCCCACCACCCTGGCTATTTGTTGTTTAAAGTAATAGATCAAATTCTTCCCATTCAGCCAACAGACTCTTGCTTTGCCATTTCTCTACAATTTTAAATGACCTCATTTATTTTGCTCGCATCTATTTTTGTCCGCTATCGTTCTCTAGTTTTTGTGCAACATTTGCAATGGGAATGGCGCTATGTGCATTTACCTGCACATCTATAAATACTAAGACCCGGCATTCCATGAAGTCTCATTTATGAGATGTAAATCATTGATTAATCTTTTCTAAACCTTAATTTATAGACGTAACATATAGGTAGAAAAGTTAATTTGTTATGTAGTTGTGTATAATGAATGCCATCAAGCATATGACATGCTCATGTTGAAAGCTTCTTTTTTTTTTTTTTTTTTTTTTTGGGGGGGGGGGGGGGGGTGTCACTGCACATTGTTAATTTTTAATAACAGATATGAATACACCAAAACTGTAACATGGTTTTCTTTATACCAAATAGATGAGACCTACATTGATTTGACTGAATCTTTAACGAGTTTATTGACGTTATCTTCATTTGGACCTCTGGTCAACACATGACCTAATGCAGTTTCATTAGCTGCATAAACAGGAGTTTATCCTGGATTTAAGTGTCAAAGTCAACAAGGTCAAATGTGTACACTGCTGTGTTCAGAGCACGCGGTCACCCATGTAGAAAAATGTCATACATGACTGTTATGATATATCAAGACCATTTTGACTTTGAACATATACATTATCAAGGAGCCGTATATAACGGTAACTTAGTTATGTCAGTATAACTTAGTCCATTGTATAAATTATTTTAACACTTATTGTGAAACTGAAATGTTTCACGTCCGTAAAAGTACATGGCGGAAGGTTTAGAGAAACTGTGACATCAGCAGCACTAAGTGGCATTTGTGTTGTTTCTGATGGCAAAAGAAGTGTCTGCAGATTTTTTTTCTTTTTATAGTAACGGTAACATTTTTCTAATGCTAACCAAAATTCCTGACATTCCCAACTGAACATAGCAGCTTAATCTATCAGAGGAAAAGTGAGCGAGACTGTGAGGGAGAGTGTAAAAAGGAGAAGGACTGGGGTTGTCTGCCCACCCATACAGGGTCCTCATATCCTCGCTGCCTCACCCCCTCTGTCTGGTTACCTGATCTTCTCTCGTGACAACTCCGTTTCCAGCATCTGCAGTTTGGGACATTTAATGGTGACTTTAAAGGAAACTTTCCTCTCGTGAATCATTTGAGTTATCTGTGTGCCATGGTGATTTACTTTTTTGTTAATAAAAACATAAGAAGGTGCCTATTCTACATGTCTGTGTTTTAAAGATTAAGTGGGGTCATGTGTTTGGGATTTGTGAGGCTTTGTCTTTCAAAGGCAAAAAAAAAAAAAAAAAAAAAAGACCCAGGCGTGTAGAAAGGGGGAGGGTTTGGAAATTGTTAAATCGTTTATTTATTTATGTGTTATATGAGTTCAAGAAAATGTTTGGCAATCTTGCCACAGTTATGTGGAAGAAGCAAGGATTATAAAATCATTTTTGAATGACAAATGAGAATTGAAAGTGGAGAATGAAATAGATATAACTTTTGTGTTTCTAAAGAAAAAAAACACCACCTGTGTAAGTGAAGAGTAACTGTGGTCTGGAATGAGTCCAGTATTCATGTGTAACCAGTTAGAAGCACTGAATCATCAGTTTGACCACATCCTTTGACATCTGGTCACTCTTGAAAGTTTAACCTTTAAATTCTCCGTAAGCCAATCACAGTTCCTGTCTTTATGTGATTTTCTGTGTTAAACCAAAGATAATGTTGCTGTGTGATGTAATTAAATACACTGTCATTAACAAACAGCATTCTCACAGTCATGTATCTATCAGGGAATTACAACAATTACAACACCAGCTTGTGTTGAATCCAGACTTACTGTGGCACTGTGTGGAGCTGCTGACAGATTCCTTTTGCTAATCCCCAGATGCTCTCCATCCACCCCCCGCCCCAACCCCACCCACCTCCCCTTGCTCCCAACCCTCCCTTCACCACAGGTCATGATATTACCAGTTCTCTGGAGCCAGCCAACATCGACACCAGTATCCTGGAAGAGTACATCAGCAAGGAGGACGATAGCACTGACATGTCAGTAGGGACTCCAACCCAACCCAGCAACATCAAAACAACACACACCAACCCAACCAGATCATGTCCTTACAAAAGAATTTGTTTTTCCTGATAAGGCTAATGCCTTTTTCTTCTCCTTCTTTTCCCCTCCCAGCTGTTTCTCTGAGGTCCACAGCACCCCAGGACCAAATTACTCATCTCCTCAGGCAGGAGTGTCCTCCTCCGGAGGGCTGGTGTGTGGTGTGAGTCCCCCTATTCCGCTACGCCAAGGAGCCCCTCCACCCGGGCCCCCTAGCTGTCAGAACGCCTACCCCCAGGGTCCGTCCGTGGGCCTGCGACACTGCTACCCCTGCCTGGGACAGCAACACCAACATCAGCAGCAGGCTCACGTCAAACCTGAGCACAGGGGCCATTACGCTCCGGGGTGAGAGCAATGATAGATGACAAGAAACATGAACAGATGTAAAGAAATGAAAAAAATATATACAAATAATTGATATTTGAAGCTCTTTAAAACATGCAAACTGTTCACTTGTTGCATAAGATTCAGAATATATTTTAAGCATGTTATATATATATATTACATAGAAATTCTTGTGAATGTTTGCAAATCCAAAAGAGTCTCTCTCGCGTTGCAGTTTAGAGAACAAGTGGGCACACATTTATGAGTGTAACATTCAGGACCTTTGGTTTTCTTTCCTCTCTTATTTATTTTATTCTATTTTCTATCTTAGGACACTACCTGAGTCTCCACCAGACTCCAGCTCAGAGCCATACTCTCCTCAACAGGTGAATGGTAAGTAATCGTTTGGATTCTGTGAAAAGGACAGAAACATGAGCCTGTAGAAGTCACTGACATATTCAGGGGGTTTGTGGGTCACAGCAACTTGTTAAAAACTGCTACTCATCACTTCAGGGTGTTTGACTCAAACATGAAGAAAACTAGAGTTAACAAATAACTGTATGAAGATACAAAAGCAAACTAGTGCCTTTCATTATGGATTCATCATCTGATCTTCAATAAATGTATTGCAACATCTAAATTCTATTTTCTTTTTTTTAGCCCATTCATTGCAGTTGTTTCAGAAAACATCCGCAGCAGAGAAAATAGAAAGTTTCATGACGATGTTGCTACCTGCTTTTGACTCACTGCCAATAGTGGAGGTTGTCTTGGCATGATAATCAGAGAAATTGATTTTTATTTTCCCGGACGTTTATTTTTTTAATATTCTTCCTAGTTTGATAAAACAGTAAATAAAAGTGTGAGACTTGACACCTATGGTCTCTGTGCCTGAGATGTTTGTTCTAAAACTGACAGATAACAAACAACCCAACACAGTTTGTTTGCTGTTTGCTGTCAGTTTGTGGACAGGAACATTACAACATGCGTCCACCTCATTGTTTGGAGTCTTGTGTTGGTCCCTGCCATTTGGTAAAAGGTGCAAAATGTCATGTAATGTTATTTACTGGGCATCTCTCCAGTGTGGCAGATTGGATATACCTTTAACAATGGTTGGATTTAAATAATATAAACTGAAGCATGAAACACTTCTAATCATGGGAACATTTGACTACATCCCTGTTTCAGATCCTGACATGATCAGGACCATGACACCAGAGAACATGTGTCATATGACTCCAACGCCACCCCTCCCGCCACACGGGCATTACCCCAGCATGCACCGGGACATGTACCTGAAGCCAGAGCCCATGATCTCACAATATCCTATCGGACCAGCCATGAGCGGAAGTGGGGACATGCAGCAAACGCAGATGCTTCATCAGCTACTGCAGCATCCTCAGGGGCAAGAGTGAGTCATGGAGATGTGCAGGAGAGAGGACTGTGCTGTCCAGGTCGCTCTAAAACATCAGCATCGATGGTGGTGTTCAGAAGGGAACGCGTCTGACTGTGTTTCTACTTCCTTTCACAGTGGTATCCCTGCTCACCAGGCTAAGAAGAGGAAGCACTCTGATTCTCCCAACAGCACCTTAAACTCTCAAATCCTCACAGGTATCATCAAACAAGAACCAGGTAGGCAGGCATCTTTCTTCCATTTCTCCCCTCCTGTACCTCATGCTCACCTGCTCTTACTAACTCTTAACGCAGATATAGACTCTTACAGAACAGGAACATTCTTTACCTTCAGTCGTCTCCCTTTCATAGCAGATATTTAACATTGTTTGTCACAGGTGTAATGCAGGACACGGACAACAGTTACCTGGACCCAAACTATCAGTGCATTAAATGGCAACCGCACCAGCAGAGCAAGTGGTCGCCGCTGTATGATGCCAACTGCAAAGATCTGTACGTGGAATTTATTTTTGGCTTATCTGTACATGTTTTGGAACAAAAAGAGCAGAGAGCACTCCAAAGAGTGACAAATATGAAAGGAGTTTTAATTGGTTAAATTCAACAAAGTTTACGGTGGGAGTTGAAAAGAAATAGCTGGATTGAAGAGGTCTAGAAATTCCTCAGTGGTGAGCTGTGTGGGGGAGTGAACGAACCCAGGGTTTCGACTTTGAGAGGCGATGTGAGGAGGGGGTAAAGGAAAAATTAGTGTGCACCTACTTGTGCTTTTGCAGTGCCAAAATAGATAGGGAGGAAGGTTAAAATGAACTCACAGGACCTTACAGATATGTTATCAAAGCCACCTGGTTGGCCATTACAACTGCAAACACCACACCCAAGTTAAAAAAAAAAAAAAAGAGTGGTTCCTTATTTGTGTACATCATTCAAAAGATCTTAGATCTAAGTGGAGCTTCGGAGGTCTTCACAGAGTTTCATGGCATCCCAAACAGAAATTTGACTGCAACTGTTTAAAGTTAAAAGTAAGGAGAGAAAAAATATATACTGTTACATTACCTTCTAGTGTGACTGCATATTTTGATATTTTGCACATATAATTGCAGAAGCTAAATCAGCAAATGTCCTTTGCTTGGCCAAAGAAAAGTTTATTCCAACTTAAAAAAAAAAATAGGTTAGAGACTCCCTTTGGAAAAACACTGCAGGTGATTAATGTTTCAGCTGGCAACAAGTTATTTAACCCTCGCTCATGTAGTGAATAGCTTGTCATCCCTGAAACAGTTATGTCAGAAGACACGTCCTGTGGTCACGGAAAAGATGTTACTCTTTTTCAGGGGAGTCTGGAATGTGCTGCAGAAGACTTTATGCAGAATTCCAATTTTTCTGTCACCAATAAGTAATCTTGTCAAAAAAATACATGAATTAAACTGTAGGTGAAAATAAATGTTGTGACATTGCTCACGTTGTCAAAACAATGCCACTGCAAATGAATATCACAATTTTTTTTTTTTTTTTTTTTTTTTTTTGGCTAGACAGTATGGGCCCGATCTTCCACCAAACCTCCTAAAGCCGCTATTAAGGGATAGCGGGAGGGGCGTTCCCCACAAAAAACACAATCTTCCACCTCCCTAAACCCGCGATCTTACCTGCGCTAACCGCTATATTGTGCATATATTATGCATGGGTGTGGTTAGGGTGTTCCACCTGTTAAACCAATTAGTGCGAGAATAGCCATTGCCTTTAAGAGCAGGTTGCGCTACCCGCTATTAGCAATCTTCCGCTTCCCTAAAGCCGCTACCCACAAACTGCTATGGAGCGTTTTCATCCAGATCAGAGCAGCAGCTCGTCTGGGACTCTGCTGTAGAGCTTCCTCCTCTTCCTTCCTCCTTCTCCTCTGCACTGATATATACATAACTAGCTCTAACTAATGTGGAGCAAATGATTTAATCATTTTTTTTTGTACTCCAAGAAGTTTCAACAAACTGCTCAGAAAAAAAGGGCCAGTGAACTTCCAGGAAAGCATTTCTTAACTAGAAAAACACTCAGAGAGCGCAGACCTCCGCCAAGCACAACAGTTCTCCCATATAGTGATTAACAGATTGCGATAAAATCCGCGTTCTGGATCAGATCCTGATCAGCCTCTGAAATTTGATAGAGGTTCCCATTGTCAATCCCTGAGTGAAATTTCATGAGTTTTGGGCAATAATTAACAGAGATATTAAGAAATAAAATTTCCGGCCCCATTGACCACAATGTTATCGATAATTTGAAAGTGATCCAGAATCCAGGATTTCTTCCGGATCACAGCCAAAATGAAATCAGTTCTTCCTTTTTGCAATTCTGACAACTGCCTGAAAAGATTTCATCAAAATCCATCCATAACCTTTTTGAGTTATCTTGTACACAGACAGACAAACAGACAAACAGACAGACAGACAAATAAACGCCGGCAAAAACATTACCTCCTTGGCGGAGGTAAAAATATTCTTACACAGACAATTCCTATCGGCTACCTGAAAGTCCCAGATAGTTGGTGCGCTCCCGTAAACACGCTCAGGCAGAGCCGCGAGAACATATTCTCGGCAGTGGGCGCCGGGAGCGGCTGTGCGCACAGCTGCGCCAAGATGCACAGCCGCTCCTACTGCAGAACGGAACATTGGATGAGAATTGAGCCAGAGGAACAGGTATGATGACATCTACCTTCTACCACTGAGCGCATCTCGGGTGCTCCGAGCACAAGGAGGGGTCAGAGGGAGGCGCACAGTACAAGAAACTCCACAACAGAGTTCCAGCTGACCAGACAACCTCTGCCCTTAAGAGAATAAAAATGTATGCAAGTAATACGGTGATGCGTAATCGAGAGGTAGAGCCGTTTGTGCAGTCCACGTGTGACTAGGTGGACGCACATTTATGCCATTTGGACGCGCTCTTTTACGCGCCAACATGCGGGTTGCGCTTTCCGCAAACTCGTAATCTTGCGATCGCGGGTAGCGGGTAGCAGGTGGTCTGACCACGTGTCATTTGCGGAAAGCGCAAATGACACGCCCATTGAGAATGTGAGTAAGGGAGTCGGCAACGGGGGTAGCAGCTTTAGGGAAGCGGAAGATTGCATTAGCGGTTAGCGGAGGTTCCTAAACCCGCAATTTGCGGTTAGCGGGTAGCGGGAGGTGTACGATCGGGGCCTATATCTCTTTATGCACCTGAACCTGTTTAGGGTTGACTTTAGCCAGAATTTTAAAAATATGATTCAAAATTAAAATATGATTCAATAACACTGAAACTGCGCTCACCTTTATTTCTTTACAAATGATACCATGATCTCATTCCCTGTTTACAGTCCGATGCCAACCTACCGAGTTGATGCTGACAAAGGTTTCAACTTCTCCTTGGCTGATGATGCATTTGTTTGCCAGAAGAAAAACCATTTCCAGGTCACAGTGTACATCGGAATGCTTGGAGATCCCAAGTACATCAAGACGAATGAAGGCCTGCAACCCATCGACTGCTTCTACCTCAAACTCAATGGAGTAAAGGTGAAGGAAACACGCTTATCCATCTTATTGTTGATTTAAAATCAACCACAAAATTGAGTGTTTAAAGGTGGGGTAGGTGTTCTTTTTTTGCAGCACTTTTTACAATATTGCCTGAAAACCTTTTCACATTCCCATTGCACCCACTGAAATAAAATGTTTGCAAAAAAAACGAAATGTTTTGGTCCAGCCTAGAGGGTATAATCAGAGAAAAACTCTGACCAATCAAAATAGTGATCATCATTACTTTCATTGGCTGCCTAATACGTCCATCAAATATCAATGCACTCCCACCCACCCCTCCCTCCCTCCCTGCGGTTCATGTAGTCGTGAATCATGTGAAGGCGTGGTTTCGAGGGGTGAGCTGAAGAGGAGGAGGCGGAGCCTTTGGGAGGAGGGAGGGAGTGTATATTTTCAAAATCTCACTTGAGTTGGATTGTTGGAACCATTTTTTCAAAGAACACCTACCCCACCTTTAAATATGTTAATTGTAAAATATCTAACATTTTTACTCCATTAGTGACCAACCATTTGACATGTGCAGATGCAGTAATGTAGTGATGTTCTTACCAGAAAGAACTGATCTGTTGTGACATCTAGTCTGGCCAAGAGCATACAATAGTGCATGTGAGTCCCTGTCCAGCAGTGCATTGTGAGCAAACTTGCGGTTTTCCAGATTAAGATGAGTCCAAATTTTTCTGGTTTTCCAAAGATAAAGACATCTACAGGGTTCCTAAAAGGCTCCAAGTTAACTTTTACTTATACTTTTAGCTTATGCTCTTTTTGGTCTGAGTTTCTACTGCTCTAGTGTGACACCTAGTGGATATCCAAGATCATATGCTGAACGTCTAACCAAGGAAAAGTGAGTTTTATCAAAGATGAGAGTAACATATCTGTGTATTTTGCCCATGCAATGCCCTATTTTTGGATGAAAAGGAAATGGTGGCATTCTGGGGCTTAAAAATAAAGGTGGTAGTGGGAGTTGTATTTTGAAGCAGTGCTGATCAAAATGATCTGCCTGAAACTGGTGGCACACTTGGGGTTTGGTTCTGAGCTCCTTTCTCCCCAGGAGCTTGAACTATGGTACCTATACTGGTATCATTTCTATCTTTCAGGCACCTATTTCAAAGAGTGCACTGATCTCACTGGTGTTCCTATGTTGTCCCTCCTTCTTCTTCATCAGTGTCAGTGTAAATCTCCTTTTTGGCAAATAATACTTAAGTTGCCTAACAGTTATGCACAATTATACAATTATATCCAATAATGCAGAGCATAATCTTATATTAACAGACACGTGCAAACTGTATCAAGCACCTGCCACTTTGCCCCGTTGAGCAGCTGTTTCGCCAACAAAAGTAGCAGTCTTGTTGCCAAAAGCTGAGATTTTGCAAGAGTTGTGATTTTACAACAAACGTTTGTGATTTTAGGACATAAATTTGTAATATTAAGTTGAAAAGTCACAATTATGCAATATTTGAAAGTAATTATCGGACCTTAAGTTCCAGTTATACGAAATTTGCAATTTTGCAACATAAAGTCATTTATCATAAAGTCATTACTTTTAAGACATAAATGAGCATTTTTACAATAAAAAGCTGTGATATAGAAAAATTCATAATTTTACCACAAAATGTCACGATTGTATGACAAAAGCCTCAGCTTCACGATGAAGTGTTGCTGAATTAATAATTTTACTACAAAAATTATTTTCCCCCAAAAAATTTTGAAGACGTTCGATGAGTATCTGTGACTGTAAAAATAAATTACTGAGTAATTAAAACATCCCATATGGGAGGTCCCATATTGAGATATGGGATCTCAATATTAGATGTTAATCAACTCATCAGCCGTGGTCACGATAAAAATGATCAGCAAATGTTTCAATGCAACAAATATTCAAATTGGTATGGAGGTTGAAAAAGTGCTTTGAAAAAAAAAATGAAATGGTTAGAATACTTAATTACTGAGTTGTTGGGACTGATGCAGTTGCTATGGGAATCGTTTCTTCTGAAGGGAATTTAGTGTTGACTCTTTCTACAGGTAGAAGCCATGAACCAGTCCATCAGTGTGGAGCAGTCACAGTCTGACCGCAGCAAGAGGCCTTTCAAGCCAGTACTGTAAGTCTGACCCCTTTAAATTCTATTGAAATAGTATAAATGTGTTGCAGAAGGACTCCTTACATTATGCCATTATGATTCCTGTCTTTCACAGTGTCACGTTGCCCCCAGAGCAGGTAACTAAAGTCACAGTGGGACGGCTCCACTTCAGTGAGACCACAGCAAACAACATGAGAAAGAAGGGCAAACCAAATCCTGATCAGAGGTAAAAAATTAAAATAGAAATAAAAAATGGCATGGCACATAAATGTAGAAAACTGTTAACATTCATGAGATCCAGTAGTCACATCTACTCCTGATCAATTTGTCCATGCAGGTATTTCATGCTGGTGGTAGCGCTGCACGCACAGTCCCACAATCAGAGCTACATTGTGGCTGCTCACGTTTCTGAGAGGATCATCGTCAGGGTAACGTCTGGCCATGTCTGTCTGCTTCCTACAACAATCATATCCTGTGTGAATGTGAAAGCTTTTTCTTCTACAGCACAGCCCTTTTTAATCTTGTCCCACCCACCCCTTTAACCTGTGTGACTGATAATCTTTCGACATAATCATGCATAATTCAGGAGAGTTCACATTGTCAAAGAAAGTGTATTGTCACTGTCCTGTGACAACCATATATCTTCAAAATAGCTACATTTCATGAGCTGGGGGTGGGGGAATAAATCAGCTTTGTGAAAATATACTTTTCAGACAATTTGGTTGGTTTAAATGGGATTATATACCTTTACAAATAGGGAGAATGTCTAAACTTCAAAAATGTTTGATGCTTAGGTTAATCCCCGAAATATAAGTCCACAAACTTTGAAATATAAGGTTTTGGCTGGACAGTGATGGTATGATAATTACTGCAGAGGTGTGAAGCATGAGATAACAACATGTGTAAAACTCCATAAAGTTTAAGAAGCATTAGTTTTAGAAGCATTAGCATTAGAAGTTATGTGGTTGCTGCTTGTTTTTAGACAATTTGTTTCCAGTAGACCACAACTTAGATGACAATGTTGTGTACTTATTAAACAAACTAAGCTCATAGTCTTTTCATTCAGAAAGTTAGATTCAAAGATCTGACATTACTCATGTCTGTACATTAGCTTAGCTAAACCAAGCTGGTTTAGCTGAGCTTAGTTTAGTTTAGCTTGATTTAGCTTAGCTTAGCATTAAGAGTGGAAACAAAGAGTTATATCTAGCTTGCTAAAATTGTTTGACTATTAGCACCAGTAAGGCAGGATTTACATGGATGCGATACTGGTGCACCGGTCTGATGGTTAGAATTATAGCAAGATCAAACATATGATCTGTCAGGCTTTTCGGTTAACTAGTGCTGTGCTGCTGTTTGATAAGTCTAAATATTGTCACCTTTTCACTACAATCTCAGCCAGAAAAGCAAGGCAATAGCTTTGTAGCATCAGCCATTCTGCTAATATCTGAAATGTGTGCGAGTAAATCCTGCCAACCTGGTGATACAGAGAAAAACTGTGATCTGTATGATCTGTAAAAGTGAAATATGTAGCTGTTGTGAACAGTTTAAGTCTTAGGCCAAATATTTTTTATATATATAGAAAATTTGAAAAAAAAAAAAAAACTGTATATATTTCAAAATGTGAAACTTACATTTATTATTGAGTGCAACTTTCTCAGTATCTGAATCTGAGTCTCTGTGCATCTTTGTCTTTGCGTCTTTGTGACAGGCATCCAACCCAGGCCAGTTTGAAAGTGACAATGAGGTGCTGTGGCAGCGTGGCCAGCTGCCGGACTCAGTGTACCACCACGGCAGAGTCGGTATCAATACCGACCGCCCTGATGAGGCCCTTGTTGTCCACGGCAACCTGAAGGTCATGGGCTCCCTGGTCCACCCGTCTGACATAAGGGCCAAAGAAAATGTGCAGGAGGTTAGGATGTGTTTGTGTGTGTGTGTTTCCAAAATGTCAGTGTGATAATGTGTCTGTGCTTGTTATCCTGGATCATGTTATTCAGGTTCGTATGATCAGCAGTCAGGATTGCAGTTATCTGCAAGTCATGTAAATACTGAAATGAGAAAGGTTCAGGATGTTTGAAAAACATATTATTCTTTTGATACTGATAAATTGATATTCTTTGATATTTTTGATATTTTTAAATTAAAAAAAGTTGGGATGGTGCCCACTTCATGTTATCTTTTCACATTTTCAATAATGTGCCAACATTTTTGTAAAACCTGATTTGCTTGACACATGTTCATCGGTTTTCTTGCCATTTGCACAGACGTCACTGTCATTCTCTCTGCGCACAGGTTGATACCACAGACAATTTAAAAAGGATTTCTCAGATGAGGCTCGTCCATTATCAATATAAACCTGAGTTTGCTGCCACCGTGGGCATCGAGAACACTGCAGAGACTGGTAACAGATTCACGAATAAGCTCTGATCAAATTTACATCCAAACATCTTATTTCTTTGTATGCTATATATTCTGTTATAGTCTTCATATCTTCACATTTTATTTCTCATGGTGTACTGTTAGTGTTTATATTTTTTCGTTTCTGTTACATTCCTTTGCAGGAGTGATCGCCCAAGAGGTTCAACAAATACTGCCTGAAGCAGTGAAGGAGGGAGGTGATGTGGTGTGTGCCAATGGAGAAACTATCCCAAACCTGTTAGTTGTGAATAAGGTAAAGAGCAAACACGTATGCACACCGCGGTGAACACAGGACAGTGGTAACATATGCATATCAGTTCTGATTGCTTTTCCTAATCACAAAGGAGCGTATTTTTATGGAGAACGTCGGCGCTGTGAAGGAGCTCTGTAAACTGACGGACAACCTGGAGACTCGTATCGATGAACTGGAGCGCTGGAGCCGCAAACTGGCCAAGCTGCGCCGCCTTGATAGCATGAAAAGCACTGTGAGCGGAGGCACAGTGAGGTGAGAGAAACTAGTGGAAATTACATCTGGGTTTGACTCAATGTCAGATGTCACACTTTCACAAAAAGCACTTTGTGTGAAGAAAAGAGAATCTATAAATTCTTCTTTTTTTTTTCCTTTGTAGCCAATCAGGAAGTTACTTTAGCAGGACAGGAAGCGGTCCGATCAAGAAGAAGACAGTTAAAACTGGGAGCAAGGTGTGTGGTGGCGTTAGTGTTTCCAAAACGTAATTGAGTTGCCGAACTGAAAGATATACAGATGTTGTTGTATGTAATTTTCCCCACTGCAGAGCTCACCTCCAGATCAGGGCTGCATCAGTCAGAGGTTCATGCAGGGCTCCATCCTTGCTCTGGTCATTGTCATGGCCTTCAGGTATGAAGACTTGTTTTTTAAGATGGTTGCAGCCTCGATGCAAAAAAACGCAAAACCTGTCAAATCAGTGCAAAAGAATGACATGATGATCATGTGTTGGCTCTTTATCTGTCCACAGTGTCATTTCGATGTCAGTCCTTTACGTCCTCACTCTTCACCACAGAGGAGCTATCACAGAAAAAGATGGGTATGTGCTTTACAGGAACAGACATATAATCGTACAATAAAAATAGTAATTTTTCACCTCTTCTGAAATGCCTTTAAACAAACTCTGCCCTGCTTCCTGTAGCTTTGTTCCTCCCTGTGTTTTCTACATCTCTTGGATGCCCATCTTCACTGCCACTGTTACTGTCTGTCCACCTGTCTGCACATGGTACTCTGTCCACTCCAGTCTTCTTTACAACCTTTTCAGTTTCAGTATACTCCTCAGTCTTATCTTAGATTGCTTAGTTAAGTTTCTTTCTGTTCTGTCTGAAAGTCGATCATGAGTCACACGCATATATGTAAACACACTGCATTCAAGCATTCTATTGACCTCCGGTGTCATGTCATCTGAACGGTGCAGGTCAAGAGTTGGACTGGGATCTTCACGCAAGACTCCATACACTCCAGTGACCACCACACCTGCACCAGGTGGGTAGAGGTCAGACATGATATGTAGGATCAGGCTTCTATGTTGAGCAGTTTTGAAAATCTCCAGCAGACAATTTAGCCCAATGTGATTTTGTTTTGTTGATGTTTTGAAATTCCTCCAGCCTGCTGTTCTCCCACAGCCGTGAACAACCAATCAAGTACCAATCTGACACCCAGTAATAACCAATCCATGCCAGGTAAAAAAGAAAAAGAAACATTTTCTTCGATAGTACATTATACGTGCTGATTACAGGTGTGCAGATTAAAATCTGCTCTCTCTAGGTTTAAGCAGCCTGATTCCTACACCCGGCACTATCAATAAAAGGCCAAGTCTAGGCCAGTGGACAAGGATGGCCACAACAGAAACCGTCTGAGTCACACCTCAGCACCCATGTATTTTCCCAAGTCCAAGAGGCCCGTCTCCTCAGATCTGGAAGGAGTGGGAGCCACCAACCGCCTGCCTGGGGGGCAGCAGCCTGTGCCACGAAGACAACGCAGCCTGTATGCAAAAGGTAAATCCGGAAACACAGCCCAGGAAGGACCCTCGTTCCACACTCATAATGTGCAAACACAAAAGTACATTTGTCTGACAACAGAAAACTTTGGCTTCATTTTGAAGAAAGCATTTTTCTTTCCTTCACAGGGGGAAGGGTAACTCCCTCCCTCACGAGCATCCACATCCTGGAGACAAACCAAGAGATCACCTCTCAAAATTGTGAAAGAGCACCGATATGCAGGTTTGAAATTAATCCAACTCTAATTCTGAGTTGGATTAATGAAACAATGATAAATGGAAGTTGTGCCTGGTGTCTTCTACTTTAAAAGCTTTAAAAAAGCAGAAGACACCAGGTGTGATATATGTTGACGTGCCTTTCTCTCTGTGTTGACTCTAGTTACACAATATCGCTTCATGGACAAAGAAATTCCTCCAGCTCACAAATAACTATACACATGACGTGAGTATTAACAGGACTGTACTATAAATACAAAAATGTCTTTTTTAAGAGTAAAATCACATTGGCTTAAAAATATGTGCAAGTATTGTTTTTAAAATGTAAGTTCAGCTGAACTGATTTATCTTTAACTCAGCTTATCAAAGCTTATCTAACTTTTATCATTTCATTTAAGTTAACACTAAAAAGAGCTAATTTTGTTTCGTGCTGCAAAATAAACGTAGTTATGTTGTGATTTATCAGCCTGTAAGCAATTTCACAGAGGAAAACTTCCTGAAAAGAACCAGAATATTTGGTAGAAATGATACATGAAAGTAGAGAGATGTTTCACTTGGCAGACTTTCAGATAATCAGTTCCATTTAACTGCCAACTATCTTGACTGCAAAATTTTGGATAGCTGTTGAGCTGAATGTGCACATTATGCATAGTATAGGACAGTCATTCCCAAAGTTTGGGTTGCAGCCCCCTGGTGGGCCGTCGTGGTACTACAGGTAGGCCGTGCGAGGTCATTAGAAATAAACAAAAATGTTTTAAATCCTTAATTTTTTTTTAATGTTTTTAATTACTGTAAAATATTAATGACATGATTTAAAATTATTTAGAAATAATAAAACAAACTAATTGAGTGTTATTCTACTGTCATCTTAATTTATTATAAGTGTCACCTTTATTTCTTGACCCCTTACATTAATATTGGAATGTAGATTGTAGTCTTGTATGTTGATCACAGTTGTGATTAAAGGTTTGCGTTGGCCACAGAGATTTTCCCCTTTTTAAATTGGGCCATGGTATTCTGGAGTTTGGGAATGGCTGGTATAGGAACTCTATAATGATTTCTAAGTAACATCACAAAGGTTGAAGAAATAATAGGACGTTGTTTTAAAAAGTTAGCTGCGAATTAAAGGAGGACATTTTTGTTTAGGTCCACAGACAACGTGTGGGTACTACAGTGTGGAGCTACCAAAGGACGTTTATGCTTCAACCACACAGAGACAGACCTCCATGATGGACAGAATACATCAACAAAGGTTTATGTCACATATATTTATTTCTCCAGTGTAAAAAAAAAAAAAAAAAAAAAAAAAAACAACCTTCTACATTAATCATTTGCAACTTAGATCTATTCTTTTATTCCTCGTGCGTCTCTCTAAGGGGACTCATCACCTGTGGTCAGTGCCTGTGTTGTCTTTCCAGGACATCAAGTATCACTTCCGTGTCTCTTTGTCTGTAAGTACACTTGTGCTCGAAATTATGACCCCCTTTCAGGCACTTTGGATGTCGCTTGGTTCACTGTAATTGTGAAGTTGGCCAATATCGTATAATGGATAAATAATGATTTTTTTTTTCTTTTAATCTTTTTGTTTACTTTTCATTGACAGAGTGAAGTGAGTTGTGGCACTGAAGAAAAAGGCTCACCGTACTCTGACCACCATTTTCTCATTCAAAGCAGCTGTGTGTGAGGGGAAAGACCAAATTGCAGTTCCACTTGTATGCTGTTGTGATGGGAAATGTCTTTTCCACTGCAATAACCACCATTTGTATGGTGTAGACATGAAGACATCTCTATTTCCGGTGACCACTGCAGTATGAAACTCTGAAAATATATTAGATGACTGCAACTGCCACTGTTAACTGCCACTGTACAAAATGATACCCCTAAGTTTATACTTTACTTTGTTACTGATCACTACTGTATGTCTTCCCTTCTATGTGTATGTGTAATTGCATTTAAGCAGGCTTATACACTGTAGATGGCACTGCAAACATTTTGATTTTCAACACTATAGATCTGAGTTTAAACTGAAACTAGTGTGTGCAACCCTACTTTTCAAATAGTTTCTTACACTGAAGAGAAGATCAATGGCTTCTGCTGAATGCCTCAGATGTTAAGTATACCTCAGTAGTGCACACTGGAAAATCCTAATTTTCTGTGGTGGAGCTTTGACTTAAAGCTGCTGCGGAAAACTGCAGTGCACTATGTCCTTATAGCGCATCTGATTAAACATTGTACAGCTATGACACTGAATGAAATATATACAATGTTTTTGCCTATTACCATATAAAATCACTCTTTATGTGAGCTCATTCTATAAATTCAAAGATCCTGAGTCAAACTCCTTTTCAATAATCACTGAAGGACCAACAGTCATGTGAAAAAAGTATACTATCTTTCAGTTTTAATGTTTTAGGTGTCTGGATACAATAGAATAATGAACTGGTCCTAAAAAATAAATCTTTTAAAATGAAGTAAATATAACATCAGATGAACAACACATTACTTTTTGTCATTGTATATTTAACAAAAACTAAAAGCAAAGTGGAGAAATAGTCGTTCAGCTGTTGCTGCCCGTTAAACTGGTCAGCACTGTACAAGGACTGTTTACAAGTGGAAAACATTCAAGAGAGTAATCAGTCTTCACACTAGTGGATGCTCCAGTGGGTTCACCTCAAGAACGGATTATGCAATGCAGGGAAATTGTTATAAAAAAAAGAGACAAAGAAACAAAGAACTCCATCTGAGACTCCTACATAAGGCCTAAGTAAGTATGTTACCTGTAAAAGTTCACAACAGTGCACAAAGAAAAGGACTGAGCAGGTATGTCTAAACTGGAATCAAACTGACAGGAGAAAGCTTGCTCTCTAAACAGAACAAGGGAGGTTTGCAAAGCTGTATCCGAATAAACAACATGACTTCTTTTCTATGGACAGAGGTGACCATAATGCGCACTATCACATGTTGTGAAAACTGAACACAGTATATCAGCAAGCATAAACATGGCGTCCCAACTGTCAAGCAAGGTAGTAAAGAGGTCATGATTTTGGCTTCTTGGGCTTGCTGAACCTGTTGAACCTTGCTGTGTTGGAACTTAAAGAGCGCTGTGCGTACAAAATGCTTGCAAATCTCAAAAGACTGAAGTAAAATTGTAAAGGAGACTTTGACCTATCTTTCTTTACAACATTATTAAAGACTGATAATATCAATGTACTCCGTTTTAAACATGCTGCATCTACATGTTGACTTAGTCGTTGTTAAATAAATAAACTGTGTTATTTGTCATGTGTTGATGTTCATCTGAGATTGTATTAACCTAACTTTTAAGCCCTAGTAAGGACCAGATTGTTTTCTATTATAGCCTAAAACATGAAACTGTAAAACTGAAAGCTACTTAACTTTCTTTTTCATGTGATTGCATGTATATGTTGAAACTGGATAATTAAACCAATGACTATTTGAACACGTGAATACACTGACAGCTTTTAGCGATGATACTGGAAATCTAACACGTCGTACACTGACAATATTTCAAGAAACACTGGAATAGCTTACACTGTATCCTGATAACTGGACAATGCTGGTAAGGCAATAAATGGCATATATCATTTCAGGTGCATGCCCAATCATTTCTCTAAAATGATACATCACAGCTTAGAAGCAAGATCTTTTTTAAATGTCTGGATCATAAAGCTGGAAGGAACTTGATTTATTTAGAGGGCAGAGATTCATTTGGGAATTTTACACTGGATATACCCTTTCATGTGTTTCTCTGGGTGTTTTTAAATATTTTTCCTGTGCCTATATAACTAAGACTATGCAATGATAACACTTTTAATATAGCTGAATTGTATAATGTTTCCTTTTGTATTACTTTTTCATGTTTCGAAGGCATTTTTCATTTAATACCAGACACTGTGCTTTGGTGGACATTTGCTATTAAATTGATATTCTGTATGTGTCTGTGTTCAGAAAGAAAAACAACAGTTTAACTCAAATGTAACATAAACATTATATAGGAAGAACAGCCATCAGACAAAGATCATGGAATTTATAATGATATGAAGATTGTGTACAATGCTCCACTATACTCTTGGTTAATGTAGATGTTTTTAGCTTATTTATAATGCACCAGCTAGTATAATGAGGTCCCTGTAGCACTTTTTGCACTGCATATATGAACTGCTTTTGCTGTATTCAGTGCATCAGATTCATATCAGAAACTTTGCTTGCAATTGTATGGCTATACTTTGCTATGACCAATGTTCCTTTTATCTACTATGGAATACTACGTTGTTTTATTGCTCTGTTGTTGTTGTTTTTGTTCTTTTTTTTTTATCAATAATATATTAACTTTTAGCTTTTGGAGCCAAGGAATTGTGGATAAGCACGAGAGCACACATCGAAACACATTTGTAATTTCAGCACTATTTGTTCATAGAAAAACAAAAGAAAAGAATGAGACTCATTGGCTACGTTAATATTCATTACTTTATTAGCTCATTTTATCCATATATTTTCAAGCTGTTTTGTCAAGAAAATGTGATGTAATACTATGATTGCATGCAGTAAATAAATTGGTGATTACATGGTCTGAGTTTGTCCAGTGCTCTGTGAACCAGCTATTGAACCCTTGGCTGCCATCCAGTGGTAAACAAGGCGCTAGCTGCAATAGCTCACTAGTCCACTGGATGGCAGTCAAGGAATGTATCAAGAATTCTAATATTATCCTGACTTTGTCTTCTCAGGCAGCATATTCTTACTGTGGCGACCTACTCCACAATAATACATATATTTTTATGCTAAAGTACTAGAGAATCCGCATATAAAAAATTATTCCACATCATGTTATCTAACATGATGTGCAGCAAAAAGAAAAGATAGATTTATACGCATGCCCAATGCCAGATATGCCTGACAGACTAAACTGTGGGCCATATTTTACCGTGGCTTTACGTCAACCTTGCGTCAAGAAAAAAAACCAGGAAGGAATAATCAGTACGTGGCCTTTCCGTCTTGGGCGACATCTGCAGAAGCTTCTTTATTCTTCATCACAAAATGGTAATGAATTACATACATTTATTACCTTTTGAATTAATCCACTTTTAATCTATGTTGTAAGGCTTAACTGTATAGACTGATTTCGGTTCCATTTGTGAAGAAAATACATTTTCTGTGTGAAATTGTGACATCAGGCTACTCACGTCAGCTTCACTCATGTAGGTTAGCCAGTGCATTTGCTAAATCACAGATCAGTTCAATTTATTTGCTATCAAAAGCTACACGCTCTGTGCGTGAATGATAAAGAAAAAAAACGCTAACATGCTCGTGTCTGGGCTCTTTGTTTGTCTTGGCTGTAGGAACTCGAGGCCATGACCAGGTACACCAGCCCGGTGAACCCGGCTGTATTCCCCCACCTCACTGTGGTCCTGCTGGCTATCGGCACCTTCTTCACCGCCTGGTTCTTCGTGTATCCTTTCACTGTCCTCATCTTCTACGATACTCTGTTGACTCTTTTTAACAGCAAAGAGAGACCGGTGGATTACTGCAGAATAAACTTGCATTTACACTGCAACATTTAAAGATCAAACCGTTTCTTTCACTTGTTGTAGCCAATTTTCCTCTAAGTGAACCTATTGTTCTACAAGTTCTGGAAAAAATGATTGGAGAGAACAAGCAAAACCACTGTAATCTTATCTATTGATATGAGCTGAATACACGATGACAAGAGGATAAAAACAAGCAGTTGGACACAGGTTCATCAACATGAAAACAGAAGGGAATGGTAACTCACTGTATTCTTGCTTTAAATTTGACTCTTGATACACTGGCACGCCAGCTGAAATCACATGTTAGGCATGCAATACATGTCTTTCTCTAGATTTGACTTTGTTTTTCAGAGGCCAGTGCAAACAGATGAGATGAAACTGCCTCTAGATGCCATTGGATAGGCATACAGCAAATATAAGAAACAAAACATGTGACATAGGCGGAGCGATAACCAAACTAGTATCAAAAAAATACATCCAAATTGATGTGCAGTGGAGTAGGGACATTGGTGCCAGTATTGCTGCAATAACTTGTTGATCCAACGTGTTATTAGCAATTCTTGCAGCCGTCTTGATTATTTTGCATAAAGGCTCTTGGAGCTCTTCTACAAGTCATTACATAAAGCCCACCTATGCACTGGTGTGATTGGTTTGGTACATTCTGTACCAGGGAAATGACTGTGAATGGGAGGGGTACTGGGCCCATTTCACATTTGAATGGGTACTCTGGAGCAGGGAAGCAGCTAAAACATGCAGAACAGTGGTATCTCAGGACCAGGACTGGTAAACACTGACCAGTTAAGTAATTTAACAGAACTTATCAGTTCTCTACATTTTAAGGAGAAAATAAAAGAAGATTGGGTGCAAAATTAATATATCACTCTGAAACACAATAGTTTGTTTAATATAGCTCCTATCTGCTAGCTCTAGCATTTGAACTCTTTAAGGACTCTTTTTTACATAAAAATATGAATTTCGTTTTTGAAGGAACACTTATTTTTAAAGCTGCACAAAGGAATTTTGTTGATGTTAAGATCAGTTTAAATTTCATTTGAATGAATATTTGATTACTTTTTGAGCAGGCGCTTAGAAAGCATCGTTTGCTTTTCTGGTTTCATGTTCCTGCCATCAGCAAAAACCAGCCAAAGTAATTTGGGACTCTGCTGCAGTCATGGGACAACTGCGTATCGCTTGATGGCACCGTCACACATCAACAATAATGATGCCCTCTGTTGACACCATGCAGAGGCCACTAAGACTCAAGAAAGTAATTATTGAAGAACGAGTGACGAAGCAAGAGCCCTAACGAGTAAATCTTTGTGTTCTAAAAGCGACTTAACCTCCTTGCCACTGAAATAACTGAAAAAGTTTCTTTTTGCTGCTTTCAAATGACTGTGAGCAGCTGCTCACAGAGAAGAAAAATAAAAGTTTACCAAACACATTTATTAAATCTACGAGGATGGAGCCTGCAAACTCAGAAAAGTTCCAGGTGACCAGCAGGTTCTCGATATGGGCCAACACCACTAACGTTCTGCCACCATGTCATCCTTAATTTTATATCCAAATAAAAATAATGAAAGTCGGTGCATGTTTTTTTAAGTCTGACATCAACATTTTTAATACATGTACATCTTTAGGGACACAGAACAGACGAGCAGTGAAATCCTGGTTGTTTATTGTACCTTTGCTGGGATTTACCTTAACTCTTTCAATAGTTATGAGGTGACGTCAACAAAATACACAAGGGACATCTACAAAGAGCTCCTGATCTCCCTTGTTGCTTCGCTTTTCATGGGCTTTGGTGTGCTGTTCTTACTACTGTGGGTTGGCATCTATGTATGAAGGTATATCTAAAATACTGTCTAATAAAAAGTCCATTACATTTAATGTCATTTCTGAAACAGCATTGTGCTTAAACTGTGTTTCCCTTTTTTTTTTTCCTCTTGTTTCAGTTGACTGCCTTATAAAAAATTGACACATTCCAGCAGAAGAAAGGACATCACTGATTACACGTACTGGATTTTGGATTTAATTGAACAGCACTGACAATATTGTGGGATCATATGGACTCATTTCACAAGTAAAGGGGATTTGTACAACTTCTGGTGTCTTTCTTTAAATCTGATATATGCAGTACAGTTTAAGAACAGATTGAAACCAGGCCTGTAGTGCACTGCAGCATAACCCGTCCAAGAATAGCAAGTTATTTTGTCTGGAGGCTATTTGCGGTGTGTTTCACTAGTGGGGCCTAAAACCTCAATCCCTGATTAATCTTTGTGTTAAAAATAGAGCAGCCAGTTTCACCTTGTCTCCAGGCTAATACTTACTACCCTCTGCAATGAAGGATTACATTGGAATTAGACAAGGATTAATTAATAAAAAGTGTAAAGAGGATTCAAAGATCCACACTCAATCCAACCGAGTTCATGTGAAAATTGGCTGGTTAAAATGTTTAACTGGTAAACATCAGATGCCAGATAATATAAGGCAAGAAAAAACAAAATGGTTTCCTCCTTTGAGAGGAAGAGTAGAACTATCGCTACATGCTCTAAAATGAATTCATGGGTACAAGAAAGAGAAAAGAAAACAACTTTCCAAGGCAGATGTAACTTTCACATGTAACAATTGTAAATTAAACTTCTTACATTCTTTTCTTTGCATGCAGTCGGCAGTCCGCATTGTTTTACAAGGCCACATAGATTAACTGACTCAATCCTGATTAATACAATACTACATATGCCATCCTGGGCTGACCTGCCAGCGTAAACCATTTAACTGCCCATCTGCAGGGAGCCAGTCAACACAAAACTGTGTCTCGCTTCGCATCCGTCTCACGATCTGTCAAAGACTTCCATCAGAGTTCATCATTACTGCTTTCCGGATGTGAAACCTGAGAATATTATCCAAAATTCTGAGTTGCTGATGATGCTGTCTCAGTCTAAAATACCAGACAAGCCCTGTCATCACAGATCCTTTTGCAGTCTTCTCCAAATGTTGAGCCTTTTCACTGACGGGCTCTGGCAAAAGCATCACGCAGCCACAGAGAGTCCTCATACAACCGCGGATCTCCCATACACTCTGCTGTACGTTTGTACAGGTAGTAGTACAAAACAGCCGCTGTTAACAGA
This sequence comes from Hirundichthys speculiger, assembly GCA_018398805.1. Taxonomy (NCBI): domain Eukaryota; kingdom Metazoa; phylum Chordata; class Actinopteri; order Beloniformes; family Exocoetidae; genus Hirundichthys; species Hirundichthys speculiger. The sequence goes on along the minus strand of JAGFBZ010000082.1, from coordinate 2,282,099 downwards.
CAGAAGTAGTTAGTGATGCCACAGAGACTATAGCAGTATATGTCATGGATAATGTACCTTTAAATGAATCCATCAAGTACCTGTTCTTTGGAAAACAAAAAGAGATTGAAGACCATCTGTCCAAACATAACGGTTTGACTCAAGCCATCTGAGGTTCTAGAACAAAATAAATAACACAGCACATATGCATCAACAACATATGACTCCAATTATTTATGGTAATTTAAGTTATTACGTTTTTGGGTGTGTGGTACTATTTATATGTGAGCTGTAATTTGCACATAGCTGTCGGTGAAGGTGTGACAACGTACCAAGACCCAGCAGTGGAAACAGATGCTGAGGGTCAGGTAGAGAGCAGAGAACACGAGCAGAGCTCTGAATCTCTCCAGCAGCAGAGACACGAGGCCGACCTGGAACACGTAGGTGTTGAACATCATCAGGAGGATGATGATCATGTTGAATAAGATGGCGATATCCTGGATGCTGCAAACACAGTTCCCAGTGGTTTATTTATGGTCCACATTTCTGAGTTGCTGGACAATTTTGTTGAAAAGATGAACAGGTTGTGTATCAGATGGTAAGAAACAAAGAAATAACTACCTCTAGCAAAAGAAATAACATAGCTGAAGTTGATGCTTGTGAAATACACTGATCGGGTGATTTTAAAGCTGTTAAAACAAATATTGAAGCCAAAATTCTCAGCTTCATCAAAATAACAGTTCTAATGATTTTGCAAGGTCAGATTTTTCCAATTTTTGCCAAACTGGCTATCAAATCAAGTCCAGCAATATATTAAAAACAATGCTTTAATGGTTATATTCAGTTCTAGATTCTGATTAGTAATAAAATTCTGGAAATGTTAAGCCTATTAGACTATAAATGTTTAGAAGAACTGTATTCCCCAGTTGAGATACGTACATTGTATAACTTCTACTGCTTATCACTGAAGAAATATTTTGAATTAATTTGTCATTGAGTCAGAAAGACTGTTGTGTCACTGAGCAAAGATCCTAAACACAAAGATCATGGAAAACAGAAAAATGCTCTAATTTCACAACTCTGCTCTATGTAGTTTAGCCATAATTATGTTGCAGTTATCTTTAGCATGAAAATGCATTTAGAGGAAAACATAAATCTGCTTTGCAAACAGTCCTTTTAGAAATGTGTTTAGGACTAGTTACACAAGTAAAAATTGAGACTTGAAAATATACTCAACACCCCAAATCTAAAGGATGTCCATTTGTTTGTATGTATTTAATGATAAGAGTTTTTCTTAAGTAACTCTTGAGTCAGTTATTCAATAACTCGGTCACATAGAATAAATTAAAACGTATCAATTTTATATTTCTGTCAGCATGTTGTTCTGCAACTCACATGAAAAGCACAAGTTGGATGACAGGCGCTCCCCTCAAAAGTTCACTGAAAGAATTGACAAAGAGATCATAGGCCAACAGTGTCAGCTGGATCAGCAGCACCAGTGAGTAGTTTCCAGTCTGGAGCATCTTCAGGGACCGATCCTGCAAACTCTCCACAGGTCTTCACAGTCCGTTCTCTACTTTGGCTGTTTTTTTGAGGGGGGTTGTGGGTATTTTTGTTTTACAGATCCAGGTCCAGGTTTTTATAGATCTATTTGGTCAGTATAGGCCTCTTCAACACAAAACGCCGCCCAGGGACATAGAAGTAATCACAAACAATCCATCCACACTGTCTGCACTGCTGGATTTTTCCGTAAAGATTGGTGTAGTTTTATATATTTCCCTCATTCCGGTGTGTTCCTCCTTCAAGAAGTATGATGTCGATTGTCCAAGATGAAAAAAATATCTGTGATCACTGCAGTTTGTCCAAGGTATAAGATGAATAATGCCTGAGGATGTCATATTGGCATTTTGGTGTGGAAAGTCTCTTTAGCTGCATCACCTGCAAAAAGGAAGAGAGGCTGTGAAACAAGGACTTTGTCAGGTAAAACTAAACGTCCGTCTCCCAGACACATAACACCTCAGCTCCGAGGCCATCTCCCCGAGGAGTTGATGTAACTTATCCTCTGCCTGAAACAGTTAAATCAGAGGTAAACCAACCACGGATGGTAATCATGCTGTTACACAGGCAGGTCTCGGCTGGGATTACAGATTTGACCCTACACGTCACCTCCTGATGTTTTGTTGATGCTGTCGAGGTGCACTGCCTTTCCTTTTTTTTTTTTTTTTTCCATCGAGAAATAATAAAATTGTCTGGTGTTAGTCCGACCTGCGGCTAATCTTGGAGACGGATAACGGAGTTACTGGCTTACTTCCACAACAAATCACTCAGCTGGCACCAAACAACCAGGGCACGTTTACTACGTTAACCACCGCGCTATTATTTAACTCTGCTCACCGTTATAGACGTAGGGACGGCCAAATAATACTCACCGGCAGAAAGTGACAACAAAGCAGGTCATTATAACAGGTCTAATCCTACGAGTAAGGTCTAAGCTTAAAATATTTCTACTTTTATCTAAAAATAAGACTGCCCGCTTGAAGCGGCTACTGTCGTCTGTTTTCAGCGGTAACGTCTGTATTTCCGTAATTCCATGGTAACGCTCCTCCCGACCGTAATAACGATTTTATTTCTCACTACACATCACAACAACCTTGAACCACAAAACAGATAAAAAAAATCGTGTGCGCTTAATGAATCTATAGGGTTTTAAAATTATAATTTGAAGCTAAAACGCTGCTTTAGAACAAATGAAGCCGTATGGTGGAGGAAGTGGTGGATCTCGAATTTCCGCTACTATAAAAATTACGGTAATTAAGAAAAAATAGATTAAAAAGGACGCTATCGCCCTCTACCGGTGGATGTGAACGTCCTGCGTGCATATCAGTAAGGTGACACAGTGATCAAAGGTAGTGGACTGTTTCAGGGCGCCGCAGGTGAGTTGTCAAACTTTACTCAAACTAAGTGACTTGAAATACAGCATATTGATGCAAATCATTTTGGAAAAAAAGAGTATTACTTACATATTACGATAATAATTTACTGTGCGTCCTCCTCCTTTTAATTCTAAATGTCCAAAGCTAGATATTTTGGTGGTTGTGGTTTCCTCAACTTGACACTTTTGTTTAAAGTTGGACACATATGCAAGCTTTTTACTTAAGTGGTTGTTGAGAGAAACTGCTGGTAAACGCAGCTGCGTTTCTCTTCTTCTATTCTTTTTTTTAAACTAGAATTCTTCCGGCAGACTATTTTCGATTACCATGTGCTTTATAACTCACGTACGTGTCGATCCTTTAAAGCTTTAGAGGCAGTTTTCACAGCTTGCTTCCAGTTGTTAACTATCATGTGTGAAGGCACCTTACATTTCAGCACTTACCAACCTTGGCTAAATAAGCGTGTTCAGTTTATTGAAGTTTATTTGACCTTTGGCGTGGTGGTTGCAGAGTCCACCTGACAGAAAATCCTTAACGCACATTGTTTACATAAGTTTTTCATCTGGAATCCGGCTTTAGCCTGTCTCTTAGTTTTAAAGGTTGGAAGCTTCCCGGGTCATTAGGTTACAGCCATTATCAGCATATGTTTTAGTTTCATATTTTATGCGTTTATAGGAAATAGGACTGGAGAGATAATATGAAAAGCTTCTGAACCTGAGTAATATATAATATTTGTGTGTGTGTGTGCATTAGAAATATTGGCTATTAAAAAAAAAGGCATACAATTTGAAGGCTGCTTCCATGTGATGCTTCTATCTGTCATAAATCACTTTTGTTTTGAATTTTAATGGAGATACTGAGGCATATTTTCCCCATAGCTCTTAGGAGTTAAATTTGTTTGCAAATGTGCCAGCCCTGACAATGCAAACAACTGCAAACGTTTAATTTGCATCTCCTCTCCCATAGCTATCTGTCCTCCCCATTGTGGACAAATAATTCCTCTCATGTGACACCATCCTGTTTTTTACCGTCTGCACATCCTGCTGCACATTCATGGGCTGGATATACCTCATCCAGATAAACCGAGAGGGCAGCTGGCTTTACTGTATGACGCCACATGTTCCTGTCACACCATGGATGAATGTTTTTGAGCTCGACAGAGATGTGGACAAAATATGCAAGTTAGTTACCTTTCTAGCTCATTGAAACACTGCCTCGTTCCTTCAGAAAAAAAGTGAAAAAAGTTTATTTACAAGGATAATCCAAAATAGCCTGCATAGATTTGTTGGTACCCATAAAGACTGAATATAAATCATGGAATTGTGGTCATGTTTCAAGTAAATTAATTCAGATTAACTGGTATCACAGGTGTTTCAGAACATTTAAAGGCCGAATATGTGCCACTGAATTGTTTTATTGTGTGCACTACACTGACTGTGTGCCAGAGAGCATTATCCGAGGAGCTCAGAAAGAAAATTGCATACGAGCATGTTGAAAGCGAAGGCTTTAAGGCCATCTCCAAGCAATTTCACGTTCCTGTGACTCCAGTTGAAAATATTAGTAAGAGGCATAATAGGATTGTAGTCGGCTTCTCGAGACAAAGCCTCAGGAGGGGATGCAATCCCAGGTTGATTAGAAGGTTGGTGTGGATGGTAGACAAAGAGCCAAGGACAATGTCCAAAGGCATTCAAGCTGAAGTTGACAGTCTATGTACGTCACTATCAGCCCATGCCATCCATCACCTTTTAAACAACAATGAGCTTTGTGGAAGAAAACTGAAGAGAAGTGAAACATGCTGCCCAGTGTCAAGAGACTCGGTCTCAGTCTGACGTCATGGGTCCTCCAACAGGATAATGACACCAAAACACACAGCTAAAAGCAATCAGGAGTGGCTGATATTAGAAATTGGGACTCTTGTTAAATGGCTCTCCCTGCACTCTGATCTTATTCCTTTTGAAGATTTATTAAGATATGTAAAAAAATGCAGCGTATAGGAGGTGCATTCAAACCTTAAACAGTTGTATCACTTTGCTCAGGAAAAGGGACCAAAATACCTCTGCACAACCTTAAGAGGTTGTGCAACGAATTAGTAATTAAAGAAGCCATCTTTTTTTGTCTACGCCATTTTCAGTTGTTTTATTATGTCAAATATCAGCTGAATGAAAAAGGAAAAAAAATGTGTTATACATGGAATAAATAACTATCTGTGCCTTTTAACCTTTGTTCAACTTCAAGTTAACCTCAGAGGTTGTAGCGGGTTTGGTTTGATATTTTTTGTGGACGGATTCCAACAATTTTTTTTAACATGTGTAAAGCAATATCCTCCATGGTATGAGGTAATATTAGATCCATAAAAGCATCATAAAATATCTCGTGGAGAGGGCTGACAGTTGATCACAGCAGCTGTCATAGCTGCAGCTACACCTCATCTACTGCACCTTATCTCCAGCTGTCACAGCTGGAGATAAGGTGCACCATCAAAGTTAGTTTATTCAGTACCTGACGTTTGACAAGGGAGGAACCTTAAACCCAGCTTCTCACGGTTTAGAGCAGCATTTAAGAGTGTTGACCCAGAATGTCATTTCTTTCATTCTAGTTGATCAAGAAAGCGGAAAATTCCCTTGACATACTTAAAATACATCTGAGGTCATGTTTTTAATAGCAGATGGCCAAACCGCTAGGTTCAGGATGTGGTAACAGTAAGTACTTAATATGTCATCCACTCCATTCTGCCTGCCAATGCTTATCTTCCAAGTACAGGAATGTCTAAGTGGCTGAGCGATGGTGAGGTGCTCGTGGGTCAGGGCAGTGGTGAACCGGTACCGGTGAGCCCCCGACAGCGGAGCCTACCAGCTGGGAGCCCCAGGCAGGGCCGCGGGTGCAGTCCACTGTCTTCGCCCCGCACCAGGGAGACGGTACCGTTAAGCCCACAAGCGGAGACCATGGGGAAGGCCAAAGAGCTGTTTGTCCTGTGTGACAAAGAGGGGAAAGGGTTTATCACAAAGCGGGATATGCAGGTACGCCGTTGCCGTGGTGGAGCTGTGTTTAGACTGGTTTTAGAGTGGTGTACTCGAGCTTTTATTTCTTTCCGTGTCTGGACAGAGGTTACAGGGTGAGCTGCCGCTGTCCTCTGAACAGCTTGAAACAGTGTTTGAAAGTCTGGACAGAGAGAACAATGGATTTCTTACTCCTGTTGAATTCAACACGGGGCTTGGTGAGTGTTGTTGTTTTTTTTTCAAGACAGTACTGTCAAAACTGCATTTAATCTGATTTAATTCCTCTCCGTGGTGCAGGTGAGCTGATGGGGCTGGAGGACACAGCTGTGCTGAGTGCAGATGATGCAGAGGAGGATGGGTGCGAGGCAGACTGCTCCCAGGACCCCGATGCAGTCGCATTTGTCAACATACTAATGGAGCTTGGTGCCGACAAGCTTTTTAAAGAGTAAGATTTTGCACACAAGTTTTCTGCCCTGAAGTTGCGTCAAGTCTGTTGACTTCTACGATAATATAACATCTTCAGATTGTCTTCAAATTTCAGCTCATAAGCATCTTCCTAAGCTCCCCAGAAACACGTCTACACACTGACCTTTTAAACTTTACAGATGATCTTTGTTTTTTTGTTTTTTTTTTAACCTCCTTTTACAATTTCCCTGAGCACTGAATTATCCAAACCAAATATTCTGGGAGAGAGAGAGGCCCTGACCTCCATCTCTCCTGCCACCTCTTCCAGCCCTTCCAGGGGAATACCAAGATGTTCACATGCCATCTGAGAAATATAATCTATCCAATGGATGTTTTGATGATGGGCTTTAATTGAACATAAACTCAAAAAAGAATATTTGATCTTATAAACAGCCTAACTTGTAGCACAAACAACTTCACTACCTGGTCAAAGAACTGAAAGAAATTAATTTTCTAAAGCCAGATAGTTATTTGCACTATGCGAGCTAGCAGTGGATGCTTGCACAGCTCATACACTCATATGACATTTTTCAACACAGACGACGCAAATAATGCTCAGAACCAGAAAGAGGAGTTTTGCGAGTCCATCTGATTTTTACGGAGGTTCCTTTAGGAGTGAATGGCGTTCTGAAAGTATGACATGAGTGCACAGAAGCAGAGAGATGAACTCGTCTCTTATCGAGTCTCTTCGTTATACTTTACGAGGAGCCTTCTGCTCACATAGTTTGGGTCTCCTTATCCTTTCAGAGGAAAATGTCTCTGCAAATCAGTACAGCGCTCTTCTGTGTTATCACCCTTATTTCCTGAAGGGAGTGGTCTTCCTTGAGAATCTTGACACCTCCCCCCCCCCCCCCCCCCAAAAAAGAGGAGTCACTAAATGCTGATGAGCATTAGAATGATGAGAATTGTGGTATTTTGGCCTTCACAGATGAGTCTGTGCTGACATGTCATCAACATTTTTCTCTAAAACATTCATCAAATAAGAGAATATCCAACCAAAATAATTGCAGAGACAAATATCCTCACTTTGATAGTAGATGGGTTTCTTATCTGTAGTTGAATTAATTTGAGAATCTTCACAAAAAAATATCATTTTTCAGACTGATATGTTGTTATATTAACTAGTGTCTAATGATATAGACAATACTCTTAAATGTATCTCTTGTTAGACAAAAAAAAATCTAGTTTGCTTTTGACGCAGTTAGATAGCTACTATTAAATGACTCCTACTTTGACACAAAAAGTGTTTGGTTCACTTAATATACAGTGTCTTTATTAACTTGGACATTTAAACTTAGTATCTTCTTGAACAGATATGCTTAGATCTGTTTTTCAGTCATGTTAACCTTTGTTTATTCTGCTGTGTGACAGTCAGCAAGAGCTTAGCAGTATGTGGTGTGAGCTTCAGAGGAACAGACCAGAGCTGTTGAGAGCCCTGGAGGGCATCCTGGTCCACGTAGTGTCCCGTCTACAGGACACCATCAGAGAAAGAGACGGTCTGGAGCAAACTCTGCACAGGTCACTACAGCCTTCCTCCTACCTTTTAATGCTTCTCAGTTCAGTTTAACTGAAAGTGTTGGATCAAGTTTTCTTCACTTTAATTTGTTCTTTTAGACGGGAGGGTGAGCACGATCAGATGGTGCGGTCTATATATGAGGAAATGGAAAACCAAATCAGAGAGGAGCGCGAGAAATGGGTCGCTCAGGTATGACAGTGTGCCTAGTTCAACTGTTGATCTGCTTGAAAAGAGTCACGTCAGCATAATATTTATTTTGAAATTAAGGACACTATTAAGGAGAAGCAGAGAGGGCAACAGTTCCAGAAGGAGCTGAGGACACGGGAGCAGGAGCTGGAGAATACGCTGAGCAAGCAGAAAGAGGTGGGGTGTCCGCATGGTGCCAACGTTGGTTCTGAAAAGCGTTCAGGGTTATCAGGGCATGTCCTTGTTTTCAGCTTGAGAGCAGAATCCGACAGCTCAGCTGTGAGCAAGTTAACATCAGGGAGCAGAACCAAAAGCTGCGGAGCCTCAACGTGCAGTTACAGGAGCAGGTGGAGAACAGCAAAGATCAGCTGCAGGCCGCTCTGAGTCAGCTCAGCATGCTGCAGAACAACGCTGCCCAGGAACAAGTGGCCAAGCAGAGGTGAGCAGCCAAGAGTGCAAGGCAGCGTCCAAACACAAAACTCTCCTGTCTTTGCATGTTATATTGTTGAAATATTGCTTTTTTTTAAACTATTGTTGGTAAAAATAAATAAATGAATGAATGAATGAATAAAAATGCCATATAGTGAAGTAATCCTAATTACATGATAGGTACAAAACCACATCCTCAAACTTATCAATTGATAATTGGCAGATTGGTGCATAAAAACCTTTTGTATGTATATTTATCTTTAGAAATGTGATCAAAGTGGCAAGAAACATGAAGAAAGAGAAGGATAGTCTTTTAAGACAACTGGAGATATTAAGGTATGTCTAAATGAGTGCTTTTTTTGTTATACCACTTAGGCTTTTCTGTTTCTAAGACTGGTTTATTTCCTGACACATTTTACAGAAAGAAACTGCACATCTAAAATGATGAATGTAACATAATTGTGTTTAATTTTTTTGTCATGATAACAAATAAAAGGTCAAAAATGGTCACAAATTATTTTAGCATCATGTGATCAACAGAGAACAGAAAAAGTGTCACAAATGTGTACCGGTCCTGGCACATTTATTAAATCACCTGACTCTGAATATTCTTCACTTGACTATCATTTGTAAATGAAGGAGAGATAATTAAATTGTTATTCATGTTTCATTATTAAGTAATCGTCAACCGAAACATCCTGATTGTGACAGCACTGCACAAATCAATAAATGTATGTTGTGTTTAAGTGGTGATGGAGAACTGGGACATCCGAGCTCTTGTTTTGTTTGATTCATGTGTAATTTCAAATCGAAGAGACAGTTTTATAAATCTGGCCTGTTGGATGCTAATTTCTCTCTGTGTTAACCTTTTATAGTTCCAAACAAAAATGAGGCTGCATAAGAATCTCTCAACAAACTTCTCTTTCATCAGGGATATGAACAGAAAGCTGCGAGATGAAAAAGATGCTCAGCAGTCACAGAAGAGGGTTAGTCACAGACACTCTTTCCTTTCACCTTCAACATTTACCTATTACCTCAATGAGGACCTTTGCAGCCCGTGGACCCGGCAGGTCTACCCGACATGAGCTAAGTCTTGGAAAAACGTAATGTTTTCCTTCACCCTTTGGAAAATGATTAATTATATGGGCAGCTGCTAATATTTGGTTGTGGATTAATTATTTCACAGTTACAATCTTGTTGTTCTTAGAATCTGGTCAGTGAAGTGATGAATTCTCCTGAAATGGTCATTTATTGTGTGCTGTGTCAACATGCTGGGGGAGAGAAGTGTAATTAATGCCTGTCTTATTGTCTGCAGCAGCATTTATGCAGGTGAACCAAAATAGTTTCAGATATGCAAAAGTATTTTTTGGGAAATATGACATGGTTATCTATGAGGTCATCTGACAAATATTGTTCAATATGCATTTAAGAAACTGTCTTGACTACAACATAGCAAATACCTGTTATTTCTCTTTTTTATGTCATATAATTTATAAATAAGTGTATTGTTGTAAAATATTGTATTGTTAAGCTACTTTTGCAGCAGAATAAACATCAAATATGGTCTATCCTGCTTCTTAAGTTTTCACAGCCAGTAATCTTCCTTTGTAAACAGATTTGTATGATTACAGAAAGCACTGTCATGTGATTCTTGCTTCTTTAGTGTGTACTGTTAAGCTGTCTAATTTATAAAGCAACCACAACTCTTAAAAAAAAAAAAAAAAAAAAAAAAAAACACTGGTAAGATGCTGTATAAAATGTAAATAAAAACAGAAAGCAATGATGTGCAAATCTCACAAACCCACATTTTATTCATTACAGCAACATGGAAACGTATCAGATGTTTAAAGTGAGGTATTTTACCATTTCATGAAAAATTCCAGCTGTATCCCAACTCAAAAGTTTTGATACGGTCAATAAAATTTGGGAAAGGGAAGTGGACTTCAAAGGGAAGTGGTACTAAAAAAAGAGACATCTGGAGGAACATCAAGCAACTGTTTAAGTGGCGACAAGTCAGTAAGATGACCGGGTTTGAAAAGAGCATATTAGAGTTTACAAATTAAACAATTTGTAAATAATATACTTCAGTGTAAAATTGTGGAGACTTTAAATATCTAATCATCTGCAGTACATAATATAAAAATATTCATGAGAATCTGGAAAAATATTTGCATGTGGGGCATGACTGAAAACCAGTACTGGACACCTGTGATCTTCAGGGCCCTTGGGTGGCATTGCATTTAAACGTGGGGATGATTCTGTTATGGAAATCAGTGTCTGAACACTTCAGGAAGTCACAAGGACAATTAGCCATGCCATCCATGAAGCCATTAGAGCTCTATCAAGCAAAGAAGAAGTTACATGTGAACGTGATCCAGAATCACTGCTGTCTTCTCTGAGCCAAAGCCAATTTTTTTAAAAAAAAACGAACTGAGGCAAAGTGGGACGCTGCCCCGTTTAAAACTGAAAAATTGATTAAAAAAAAAATAAAAATAAAAAATTTAAAATTCTTTTTGGAAACCATGGACACTCGTAACTTTTGGGCTAAGGTGGAAAAGGACACCCTGCTTGTTATCCATGCTCAGTTCTGAAGCCTGCATCTTCGATGGTAGGGAGATACATTAGTGCCTGTGGAATAGACAGCTTGCACAAATGGAAATCAAACGTCATTGCCAAAAAGCATCTACACGTTTCAGAGCAACATGTGATCCTATCCAGACATCTTTGTCAGTGAAGGCCTTGCATGTTTCTCCAAAAACGTCAGTCACCTCACTTTCCAAAAAGCAACACATTTCAACTTTTATGAAATGTGTTGCTTGCCATCATATATAGAACGATCTTATTTTTGTCTTAAGCTGGTACATCTCCTCACTTTCAACATTTGATTTGTTTTGTGTTCAATGTTGAATAGATTACATACAGGTTTATGAAATTTAAAAATGATAGGTATTCTGTTTTTATTTATGTTTTACATGGCGTCCCAACATTAAAGCAGAGGTATAAAATCTTAATGCTACGAATGTCTTTTGCCTCTAAAAACCCTCAGAGTCCAAATGTTACAAAGCCATTGCAGAAGAAAGGGTCAGTCATAGGTAACTACTTACTGCAAGAGAAGCCAGTGAAAAGGTTTGTATGGTTAGATTCATACATTTATGGGGGGGGCGGCCTTCCCTCATCCTCGTGCCGTAGCCCCGGTGCTACTGGTGTCCTGGCCAGTGACCTCCCTGGATTCTGTGGTGGTTCGCTTACTGTTGGCTTTGAGGTGTGGTGAGCTTGTTGCACAGATGGTTCTTGTGGCCGTGGACGGGACTAGCCAAGCTGGAAAGTTCCTGTAGAGCCTGGGGGGGGGGGGGGGATCCAGTGTTCTGGTGGGGGTCTGCTGGATGATACTGGCCCGACAGGCCAGCACCAACTGTGGTTCACCTTACCGTACTGGTTGATGCTGAGCAAGTGTTCGAGGTCAATATCTCTGCTTTATGTGTGGCTGCTGGGCTGCTTAGGCTCTGGTGTGGTGGGGGAGTTGGGGTTTGGGGGTGGGGTGCATATACACCCCAGCACATAAATCATCATCCTACACACACCACAACCATCACTGTCTTGCTTTGCTGTCTGTGATCTCACTTCTCTCTGTCAGATAAAATATGTTAGATAAGACCGCTAAAGAGGGCTGGTGAAGGGCACATTCACTCATTACACACAGGAAAACTAATATCTGCTGCAATATTGAATTGCATAGATATCTGACTTAAAAAAAGAAAAAAAAGGATTTTACTAAATTTTGGCACTAACCATTAATATATGTGCAGACACTCATTAAAAAAGAGATTTAAAAAAATTCATATATTTATAATTTTAGCTGTAACGTGGCAGATGATCAAAGGAAACCACTAATTTTCTTTTGTATTCACTGATTCTAAAGACTGCTGAGCTCTTCTGATGAGCTGGAGCTGGACAAAAAGAAAGAAGGGACAGATTCATCCAAGACACTCCAACCATCATGTAGATTCAGGGCTGAAAATGTTGAACAGAAGCACACTCAGGTAGGAAAAATAATAAATATATACATTTACACAACTTATCCACAAACATTCAAAGACTCATGCAGCTGTACAAGACAGTAATAATTATAGCAGCATTCAGTAAATTCATATAAATATTTGGAAAAAAAATCGGCCACTCTTAAAGGCAAAAAGAAATATTAAAATACTAAACTTGATGTGACATTTGGTCCCTTTTACCCGAATTTTAGAGAAAAACTGTCATTCCTCAGCGAGTGTTCAAGGTGGTATTTCTTGGTAACTCTGGAGTTGGTAAGAGCTCCTTCATCCAGCACTACTGCACAGGTCACTTCTACAATAAAATGAGTTCCACTGTCGGTAAGCATTTCTTTCATATTTCACTGTCACAACTATTTACATGTTCATCAATACAATAACTACACTCATGTACAGAACACTGAAAGTACCAATACACAGCACAGCTTTGGTTTAACTGAACTTTATTGACATACGGTAATATCAAGGAATCCCTTAACACCAATTTTTGATCCTACGAAAAGTTTAATGCAAGATTAAATGTTATCGATAAAAATCTGTTCCTCTTCCAAAGAGCTACCTCAATTTTTGGCTCTGTCATCTTTTGAAGTCCAGCTATCTGAAGACCCAATCTTTAATTTTACTTGCATTTTTATATAGGAGAGCACACAAATGACTGAATGAAATGAGTACATAAACAGATGCAGGTAGCAGCACTAAGGTGAGATGGTCAGAGGACCAGGTCACCGATCACCAGGCCTGCCGATACCCCGAACACATCTACACACACAGGTGGAGGTAAACTTAGGCACTAAGATGCTTAGGCACATCTTCTTTTGCTGTGTCAGGATTGGATCCTTGACTTCTGCAGTGCTTTAACCCCCATGCTCTTCATTACTGTTTCATTCAGGATGGTGGTTCCTATAAGTTTATGAATAAAGAATCACAATACATCTTTATACCATCCATTCTTCTAACATCTGAACCAAGGTCTTCCTATTCAGGAATATGGGGGTTTCCTGGACCCTGTTGCAGCTCTCTTCTTGTGAAAGGCAGGGTATAGCTCTATAAGCTAATGCATAATTTTAGCCTGCTCAGCAATGATCAAGACTCCCAAAAGTAATTTTGTTTCCCAAAATTGTCAACTCAGTGCTTCTCCATACTAACTGGAATGGGTCTTAGTGATACATATTGTTAAAGTAGAAATATTCCTGCTAGTAATAAGATCATCTGCCCATCAGTTGACACACATTCCTGCTGGACCTGCATCACAGTTTCTGGAAAAAAAACACTGTTAGTTCCCTCTCATATGTTTTGAACTGTCACTAGTGTTTAAATGTTTCCACGGTTTGAAAGGTCTCTCATGCATGACATTGTCACTAATATTATGGATTTACAGTATAAAGGGCCAGAATATCCTAACTTGTGTGTAAGGTACTCAAGACATCAAGATGATGCTTAAAAATGATTCAGCTGAAGTAATGTGACATAAAACTGTTGGTTCGAGGAACTGCATGTGTGCAGATGGTAATGAGTTTCATCGTGTTATGCAGCTTGTTTTCCTCAGCCTCAAACTGAACTAAAACGGCATTAAACCAGTTAGTCACCTTAGCCTTCTGTTATTACCATTTATTTAGACGTCTTTTTTTTTTTTTTCGACAGAAAATATGCTCTCAAAATTGATCAGATAAGGATAAAAAAAAAAAAAAAGTCAACACAGAAAGCACAAACAACACACTTTTCTAGCGTCATGTGTACTTAATGATCAGCAGTGCTCTGGCTTCTTTGAAAGGAAGAAAAATAAAATTTTATGCCACACCAGATTACAAAGTGTGATTAAACACCTCATTTATCTCAGTCTAAATTCAAACTTTGTATTAAGATCTGCATCATGTTTTGTCAGTGGGAATATATTTTGCTATCACTAGATAGGCAAAAAAGAAAAAGTCTGAAAATGAGGACAACAGATCTGGAGAGAATTAAGCACAAGGTGCATTTACACAAAATATAACGTCCTTATATACACAGGATTGCAGAATTGCAGTAATTCAACAGCTTCAAAAGAGTCAGGGACAATAGACACTACTGTTTTTCATCTATCAGTGATGTCGTGGCCACCTCAGTCATGTGACCTTAAACCCATAAAGCCTGTTTGGGGTGACTTTGACCAAAGGTTTTCCATAATGCAATCAGCAAATATACAGCTGCACCGAGGATGTCTTCACACTGTACGGAGAGAGACTGCAGCAGGAGGAAGGTTCGCTGCTTGAAAAACTCTCTTTTCCAGGATGATCAGAGTTTACAGAGCTGTGATCAAAGCCAAAGGTAGCTATTTATGAGGAATCAGACATCTAATGTCTGTAACATTGAACTGAATGTTGACATGATTTGTGTTCTTCACAACTGGCGTTTTGCATTTCACAGCAGTTTGTATACCAATAAAAACTACTCAAATCACAGCTGTGCTGTAAACCTGAAACATCTGGAAGCATGTTTATACCTTTGGATGACACAGTTTTATGAGGTCAAATGTGAAACCATTATTATTTTCAGGTATAGATTTCCATATGAAGACTTTAACTCTGAACTCCACCACCGTCATCACCCTGCAGATCTGGGACACCGCAGGACAGGAGAGGTCAGCTGTGACGTTCTAAGATGCAGAATCTTTAGTCAGATAATAAATAGTCCGGCTGTATTGCTCAGTAACCATATTTTTTACATTTTGTCCATACTATTTTGAATCTCGATCCTCTTATTGATGCTGTTATCAGGTATCGCAGCATCACTGAGCAATACTACCGAAAGGCTGACGGCGTCCTTGCCGTGTATGACGTAACCCACCCGGCCTCCTTCACTGCGGTGAGAGGATGGATGGACTCTGTCAAGGTGAGCTGCTGGAGTTATCATTGGATGGGCGCATGTAAAAACATGCAAAGCAATCATTTGAATGCACATGGAGGTTATTGAGGAAAAGGTGCAGGTAGGAATTCTTAGTAGACACAAGTGACCTCTTATGATATTTCACTTTGAGAGTGCATTTTAATTCTGCTCCTCTGTTGGAAGGGATTTGATATTTGAGTTGATGGTGTGATAGCATTTATCCTGACCGCTGGATCGACAGTAACGAAGCGTGTGCTGTAACCAGTCGCATGTCTGTCCCAGGAGAAGACATGTGAAGGTACTGTACTGATGCTGTTGGGGAACAAGCTGGACTTGGCAGACAACAATAGAAGAAAAGTGACAACCGCAGAGGGTCAGAAGCTAGCGGAGGTAAGGTGCATTTGAACGTTCAATCAATACCTTGACAAGGGGTAAAGGAAAATAAATCACTTTAGAATAAAACAGTTCCTTCCTTTTTTTATGTAGCAGCACCAGGCTTTGTTTCACGAGTGCAGTGCGAAGACTGGACTCAACATGGATGAGCTGATGACTCAACTGGCTGAGTATGTATCTTTGTATGATGATGATTATTTTTATACTGCAGGGCCTTTCACATCATCTTGATCCCATATAAAGTTTGCATCTGTGTTATTTTGTCTTCCACATTGTCCATTTTGTCATTGCTCTGTTGATTGTAGCCCAACGCAGGTGCAACCTTCTAACCTTCTAGGTGCAAATAAAAAACAATCTTGCAGTAAATCCTATTTTAACAAATGTTATATCAGCCAGTTTTTACGGCTGCCATGTATTAATTCAACGATGAAAAGTGGAACAAGCACAGTTTGTTGTTTGATTAATTACTTGAATCATTAATTATGTATTTTCTTGATTTTAGGATGTTGGTTAACAAACATGATCAACAATGTGAAGAAGCTGTTTTGCTGACGGATGACTCTGCAGAAAGAGGGTGCTGCATCTTTAACAAGTAGAGGGCAGGCTTTTGGAAATTCTCCTTACTGAAAACTCCCAGTCCTCGATGCAGCACAATGTGATCCGCTGGTGTCAGTCATTTTATCACAAAAACATTGGCCCTGTTCTGTGAACAACTTTGATGAATAGTAAATGCAATGTTTGTCTCTGTCATATATTATGTATTTTTATAATAAAGAACAAAACATACTGAAATTGATTATTTCTTCTCTGCCACTGCCTTTTTGAAATGATCAGATAAGGTTTGAGTGTTTTACTGCTAAGAGCTCGTGTGAGAAACAACCAGATGGGGGCAGACCAGCACTCTCTGTCGACTGTGAAGGGCTGAGCTGCCTGTTGAGCCAAAAGAAGACAGACGCTCAGACGCTTGTGAAGGAGGCTCGGGTCTGACTGCCAGCTGAGAATTTACGCTGTTGTAGTTCACCTTCAAAGACAGTGGAACAGTGACACTGGGATTAGTGGGATCTGAGAAATCATTACCCTGACAATCACCACTCTTTAGAGCTCCACCATCTAAAATCAGGTAGGAATGTTTTGACCTCAGCAAAGAGTGAGAGGTTTTTTTTTTTTCTTATGACATGATAAGTTAAAAATAACTCTCAATAAGGCCATTAGGACTGTTGTGGTTTTTAGTCACATTTATATATTGATACATTTCTATTATATCTTAAATGTTTTAATGTATTCATTTATTTTCATCCTGTCCTATTAGTTGGTGAAATTTAAAAGCAGATGCTCAGTTTTACAATCTCTTCTCCAAACAAGCATAGAGAAAAGTTCAGTTTGGAATAAAAACAAATGGACTACATCATTAAATAAAGAGGAAAAATGTCAAAAGTATATCACTGCAGAGCTAAAGGATCATCTTAAGTTTCTAATGCGGGGGACATGCATCTGTCTGCTCGGTGACATGTGACACAAGGTCGTTAAGTGTGTTTTCCCCCCACAACATATTTGATTTCATCTGTGAGCTCTCGACTTGATGCCATTTTAAAATGAAATGCGCTTCATTTTCAAACCAGACTCAAACATGATGAACCCTCACTGTAAATGCTGTTAGAAAAACCCATTTATGCTGCATCTGTGTTTGAACCCCAAACCGTAGACCTCCTCTGTTGCACCAAACGTGACAGTAAAGCAGGCTGAAAGAGGAACTTCATGCAGTAGAAGTAGACCTGAGCTAACTAGACTTAACCCGACACATCCCTCCTATATCAAGCAGTTATAAAAGCAGAAGTGAGTGTGATTTTATAGTTATCTGATATTCAGCATGAGAGCAATGTTGGAGCATCTTGTTTTCACTCTCCTCAGTTGTTCTACCAAATCCTCTGAAAGAACATTTTGGATCTTTATTATTTGGTGATGTTTTCTGGGCTTCTCCAACATGTTAAGGACTACTAACACACCTTATTTTCCAGAATGGCAGCTCGAGCTGAAAAACCACACAGCTGTGGGACGATTTGTCTCAAATACCTACTTTTTCTTTTCAACACTCTTTTCTGGGTAAGTTCACAAGAAAGCAGAAATACTTTTGCAGCATTAAAAACATGTCAGAGGCTCTACTGAATGTTGTGATGAAGAGTAATAATCTGAAAGATATGAATATGATTATTGTGATGTGACTCTGATATCTGTCATTATAAAAGGAACGCAAGTCATTTTTTTTCCAATAGTCAACTGCATTGAACTGAATATGAAGCCGGAGTCAAAAATATATAATAGTCTATAATGTAACTTACAACTTTCTTTACCTTGATAACTTTCATTTCCTTTCGGCTTTAAGGGTATAAAGATCAGGTCCAAATCAGCCACAAATATGCAGTCAGAGACTTGCACCAGATAATAAAAGCAAATGTCTCCTGAAACTCAAAACAGTGAATAAGGCGTTGTCTTGTCGGCATTATTTTCATGTTTTAGTAGCATTGTTATAAAGAGCTGCATTTATGATGTGAGCCGGGGGTTTGTTGTGTCAGCTGGCAGGAGGAGCTGTGTTGGCGGTGGGAGTGTGGACTCTCATGGAAAAGAGCGACTACATCAGTTTATTGAACTCCAGCTTTTACTCGGCCTCGGCTTACATCCTGATTGCCGCCGGACTCATAGTGATAGTGACCGGGATAATCGGATGCTGTGCCACTCTGAAGGAGATGAGGAGTCTTTTGATTGTGGTAAGGTGATCTATTTCAGAAAAAAAACTGCCTACAAAAAAATCTGGTGTTTTGCTTCACACCCACAAAGAACATTTATCACTGTCAAATCAGAAACCAAGACAGCTTCAAGGTCCTGTTTATACTCATGACTGAGAGTCTTAGTTGTGTATTGAAAGTTAATCCCCAGCGACCTTCTGCCTCGTCTGCCTGTATTCAGTGCGGAGCAATACGTCAGGCATGCCTGTCAGATATAACAGACAAAGTCATGCAGTGTGCGCCTTTACCAGTTTAGATTTAGAGTGCAGCTCATGCCAGAGGAATGAGGGGTAACACAAGCGGTTGCTCTGAGTGAAAAGAGTGAGAGAGGGGAAGACATTCGAAGTCTAAGGATATTATTCAAAAGTAAAATGTGCATAAACTCTGTAACATTATGTCTATTTCTATATTTTCCCCCACAACCTTAATAATAAATTAACTGCTTCCTTTCCTGCAGTTGAATCCCTCAGGAGTATCATTCGTGTTTTGGTTCTGTCGATAAGCAGAAATATTTTCATTGCTGTGATTTTTAGACTTTCATTCGAAATGTATATTTTTTGACAGAGATGTACTGAAACTCAATCAGAAACCAAAAATAATTGTATTTTGTGAGTCAAGCCTGTTCATAAGTTTATTTGATGTTTTTCCTCCATAGTATTTGGTTTTGTTGCTGTGTATTTTCCTGCTGGAGGTCATTGCTGGTGTACTGGCTTACATTAAGTACCAAGAGGTAAAGAGCCCTGCCTTCTTTTTTACATATAAGCATTTAGTCATTGATTTTAGATTGCCTGAACATAATTTTTGATCTAAGTTTAATATTAATAACTCATTTTGTTGTAAGGAAGGAGGGTGGAGGGTTATGTCAATGTAGATACTTTTATTAACTTTGTTTTTGCTTGTATTTTGTGCACTTTTTTCATCGTGTAATTATAAATTGTATTCCTTATTTTCAATCTCTTCAAAATCTAGCACCCACGTAATGCACCCTATTACAAAATCTGCTCTGCACATCTTTCTGTGCATGTTTTCATTTGTCCAGTTTGTCCATCTTTCTCACACTGTTCTGTCTTCCCTCTTTTCTTGCTCCAGTGTTTCCCTTTCTGCAACCAGGTAATTTCCTGCCTGTCATTAGTTTCCATTTCACATCCGTTCCTCTAACAAGCTCATACATATTAGTTTGTCTTTTCACTTCCACAACAGAAGCTATTTTTATTTACAAGCTCATGTGAGGAATGCTCTTGTGAATCAGGGACTAAGGACAGGGAATCTGGGCTCATATATTTCCAGTTATGCAAGGGCATTTCTCAGGTAGAATGGAATGTTACAGAGGAGGAAAGAAACTTGACCAGGGGCTATTTTTATTGATGGGAGGAGGTGAGCCAGTGTCAGATTTTTGTTTTTCTTACATGAAAGTTCTTCTCCTGACTCACAGTTGGATGAGGAGCTCAGGCAGAACTTAAAGGAGACGATGCAGCAGAAATACCAGCAGCCGGGAGAAGAGAGCATCACGCAGGCTGTCGACAAACTTCAACAGGAGGTACTGAACAGTCTGTAGACTGCAGAAATGGCTCAAATGAAAACAAGAAATACCACTATGAGGGAGAAAAAGTCAGCAACTTGGATTTGAAAACTCCCCACCAGCCTCTATTATCAGTGTGGATCATGATTTTTTCACATTCCCCTTCCCTCGCAGTTTAAGTGTTGTGGAAGTTACAACTCCTCAGACTGGAGAGACAGTGCGTTCATCCAGGCAGCAAAGAATGGGCTGCTTGTTCCTGAAAGCTGCTGTAAAACCCCCAGTGAACTCTGCGGCCTCAGGGACCATCCCTCCAACATCTACAAGGTGGAGGTAAGAGGAGCTCTCTGACAGCTTCGCATGGCTGAAAGTTACAGTATGCCAAAATAATAAATCAATCCCCTTCCTTGTGTTCCCAGGGAGGCTGTATCATGAAATTAGAGGAGTTCATCCAGAGTCAGTTATATATTCTTGGTGCAGTAGGTATTGGAGTTGCATTTCTACAGGTAAGGGCTTAACCAGTGAGTTAAATAAAGAACAATATTAATATTTGTTTTAATATATTGGAAAATAGTGAACAGGGCATTTGAATACTACGTAACTAACATGTTTCTTGTTTCTACTTTCTTGCAGCTTGTGGGGATGATGTTCACATGTTGCCTTTATCGGAACCTGAAAGAAGATTCATTATGATTTTGGACTCTATATTGTAAAACTCCACAACCCAATGATGCTGTGAAGTTATCTCTTCATATTCGGAAATGATCATTTTCCAAATTCAAACACCAGGGACACGATAAAACTGCTGGGCACCACTGCAAAATTAAATTGCTAGCTCATATTTTCCATTTTGTAATAAACATCATGATGTGCAGAAGCATATGAGGGCAGCACAGTGGCTAGGTGGTTAGCACTGTTGCCTCACAGCCAAAGGGCTCCTGGTTTGCATCCTGGCAGGGATGTGTGAAGCTTGCCTGGGTTTTCTCCAGGTACTCCAGCTTCCTCCCACAGTGTCTGGTCAATTGTGATTATAAAATGCCCATAAGAATAAGTGCACGTGGTTGTTTGTCTACATGTGGCCCTGCGATGGACTGGTGACCTTACCAGGGTGTATCCCTGCCTTTCGCTCAAAGAGAGGTGGGATTGGCTCCACCGGATCCCTTTTAAATGGTTTATGAAGAATATCGCTATAAAAGAATTTATAAAATGTATAATTTATAAAAGTATATATATATATATATATATATATATATATATATATATATATATATCTATATATCTAATATATAGATTATATATACATACACATACATACTTACATATATATTATATACACATAAACACAAATATGGGGTGTAAATAAAAATAAATTTCGCAGACGTTTCCATTTACATTGAGCTTTTATTCTGAAATTATTTAAGCGGATGTTGTGGTCAGATGACTATACTTCCTCCTCGCATTGTTTCGCACATAGTCATTTTTTATGTTCTATTCAAGCAAAAATTAATGAAATGTCGGCGAAACCAACCTGTTTAATCGTTGCGAGTGCTTCTCCTCAAGGTAGATCCCTTGACATTTTTATTTATCATTTTGAAAGAACGAAATTGTTTTTAATTCAATCATTCCTGTCTGTTAACAGCATTATTTGCTTGCAGATAGCTTAAGATAGTCATTAGTTTTCTGTCGTACATTTTATTTACCTTCTCTCAGATATTTCATGTGTTTCATTCATTCAGGGGTGTCAGCGAAGTCTTTTCTTCAATGCTTCAGTCTCTGTAGCACAGCGTTTAATCTTCAGATTTCCACGCCAGGGGTAAGAAGTCTCTTCACCTTTAAGTCAACACCTGTGACCTCAGCACGTTCCTTCGGAGTTAGGTCGCGCAGCGGTGTCCATGACAACCGTACTCGGAAAGAGAAACGCTCTCCTTAGATCGGCTCCGAGTCCAGAAACATGGTGTTGGAAGTTTAGAGCAACAGCAGAAATATTAAAAGCTTTCAACGAATGCCCCGTAACGTTTCATGCTGTATATTTTATCTGCCCTACACTTTAACCAAGTTGTTTTATGGTAGTCTACTATATTAACTTTGTAAGTAGTAACGTACAGAAAGACTGTTCACAAAGAAGGGTGGTGCTGGTGGTGGTGGTGGGATGTATAAAATTTGCATAAATTGCATTTTTTTCTGTAAAAAAAATTTAATACCTGTTTTAACTATATTTGATCCATCTCGGCCATGTTATTTCATTTGATAATTTTCAGTGTCTTTTCAAAAGTTGAATGCTGAACAAAATAAACCCATTTTACAAAATTAACTATTTTCTGACTGAAGGCTCATACTCACGTATTCACAGAGCAGCAAATGTACATTAATACTCTGAATTGAAAATTGCCATCAAGTGTATCAAGTCAAATCAAATATCAAGTTATTTTAGGGAGTGTGCTGAGATCTGGTCGATCACCATCAACAGGGTTTAGTTGTTTCTCCCAGTGTCAGCCTCACTGTCACTTCAGGACCGTCTTTGTTTCTCTGAATCGCAGGGAAAGCCAATAGACTTTGTAGGAATTGATGAAAGCACTGCCAGATGGGTGCAGGACTTCAATGTGAAATCCTACGCAACACCAGCCAAACTCGAATCTATAGATGGTGAGAATATTAATTTCTTTTTTTTTTTTTATTCTGCTTGTTGGACGCTGCTCAGTTACACCATGACAATCTTTATAAGGTGCCAGATACCAGGTGCTGCTCATCCCAGACTGTCCTGGAGCTCTGAACGACCTGGCACACAGTGGCTCAATGCACCGCATTCTCACACAATTCATCTCTCAGCAAAGTGAGTTGCTGGCATGTTTAAAATAATTGACTTTTGGTTTAAAAAAACAAAAAAAAAAAGTAAAAGCATGTTGTTTTGTCCTCTGTGCAGAGCCTGTGTGCGCCGTGGGAGATGGAGTTTCAGCGCTGTGTTGTGCCACTGAGGGACAGAAGTGGATTTTCAGCGGATACAGCTTAACAGGGGTGAGTGTTCTTCCAACCTAGTTACAATGTGATCTTAGATATTTATGAAGGCAGATACTCAACAGTAACCATTTTTTTCTGAAAAGCCGTCAGTATTTGAACTGGTGCGGAAGCCCGACTTTGCCAACCTGCCCCTGATTGTAGAGGATTTCGTAAAAGACAGTGGTGGATCGTACACAGGTGAGCTCATCTGCAGCACGCACCCAGAAAGTGAATTCATAATCATTGTTTCTAAAACCATCTTATGTTTATGTTTCCAGCAAGTCAAGAAGATGCCGTGCACATAGTCGTAGACAGACACCTAATAACTGGGCAGAATATGCAGTCAACATCACTTGCTGTAAATAATCTAATCCTGCTTTGCAATGCTAAATAAAAGATTCCATGTCTGTGCATGTAATCAAACGTTTATCTTGAACAAATAACTGAAGATGCTGGGTCAGATATGCGAGAAAGCTGCAAATATGACCTCATTACCTGTCAGCAATGTTATTACATATTAAAATAAAACCACACAATTTACCCTCTTGATAATTATCAAAATGTCTTCCTGATGGATGAATCCTTTAAGCAAATACAGCTGAATCTAAGAGAGGTGATGATTTCTGGCATTGGATGAAGCGATTCTGCAGAACACATGAACACTGATGGACTCTGCTCAACAACAAGCCTCTACAGTTCAACTTCATACATGTTGATGGTCATGCGTGTTCTGTTGTAGAATTCAGATGTTACTGCGTTTGACTGAACTGCACAAATCACAACATCAGTGAAAATAAAGTGTAGTGAAGCCTTGAGAGTTTCATCACATTGCTTCAAGTACCGTTTGAGTCAACATTCGAAGACAAGATTTCTCAACACTTTCATGACCCTCAAACAAGTTGAGTATTAACTAAATCCTGTCAATGCTTCGTTTCAGAGTTCAAAAAAAGACCCGAATAGAGCCAAAATGTAAATTAAAAGACAAATCCATGTGCTGTCTTCACAGTCTCTTCAAAGAAATCGAAAACTCATAGGAGGTCATAGAAATAGTCCAGTCCTTGTCCCAGTTCCCATAAGGACACTCCTGTTCCAAGTTCAGTCGCTAAAGACATCCTCAGGTAGATTGACTGTTAAAATAATAAAAAAATAAAAATTAGAATTTTATTCATTTTTTCATATTACTGTAAACATAAATAGCTATTGATGGTCAAAGTAAGAAGAGGAGTGTTATTTTTGCTTTTATTTTTTTTACCTTCAGAGATGGATAATGCACCACATGCTTCACCGCATTGTTTCTGATTATGAAAGAGAGAGAGAAAAAAAGGAGATTTTTTTAAGTTAGCATTTTAGAAATGTGCTATCTTAAGCCATATTTAGCTGATTTAATGCATTATTAAATTGGTACCTCTTGTAAGTGAAATAATGCTCTGCAGAGTATTCATCCCAGAGAATCTTGGGTCTGTATTCTCGCAAAATCTCAATATACCTACAAGAAATCAAAGACAAAGTATTACAAGACCTAAAAACCGTTCTGACATTAAAAAAGAAAAAAAAAAAAGTTACTGTTTATCTGTTTGTGGTTTTTATTGTTTGTTTGGCGTAAAAGTTTGCCTGTCCATTAAAATATGTTTAGTAATATAAATACGTTTTAAAAGTCAGTCCCCTTTTGCAACTCTAACCGCTACCACTCTTCTTAGGAGGCTTTCCACAAGATTTTCCTCCAGGCATTTGCATCCATTTATTCTATAGAGCATTTACGGGGTCTGGCACTGAGAAGGAAGTGGAAATTCAGAGCTCTTCAGTGACGGAACCAACAGCATATTAGTGACTTCGTCCTCGACCCGCTCTGTGATTTCATGTGGTCTTCCGCTTTGTAGCCGAGTTGCTGTTGTTCTTAAACGCTCCCACTTGATAATATCACATACAATATCCAGCAGGAATGAAATTTCACAAACCATTTTATTGCAAACTCGGGATCTGATCACAATACTCAGAGTCACTGAGCTTTTCACAACAATTCATTTTGTATCACAAATGTTTGTAAATAGAGACTTCACAGCTAGGTGATTGATTTTATACATCTGTGCCAGAGGGTCTGACTGAAACTCCTGGATTCAATAATTAATTGGTGTCATTAAATACCTTTGTTGATATTGTGTTTTTCATTAAAAGTTTAAATAAACTTTAAAAATGTGACCAACTGATTTAGTGAGATCACGAGTGTTCGTGTGGGAAAGATTTGCAAAAAAAATGTTTTCATGTCTCCAGAGACATTTCTATGTCTGCTTTATTTCTGTCGATGCATGAAGTCAGTTATCTTATTTATGTTGCCCTCAAAAAGTGCCACCGTGGAACAAAGTAGTTCTGTGGTTTGAAAGCTACTTTCTGAAACTAACTAACTTGCAGTGTATTGTGCAGATGCAAAAGATTACCCGACAGGAACTCTACATAAGATAACGGTGCAAAGGTGCAAAATAACAGTGTGGAATCAGATGAGTTTGGACACGTACGATACTTCTCTGGCTCTGCTGCAGCAGAAGCAACATTTTGATTGCTACAATTGTTCATAGTATACCACTAGTAGTCACAGTTTTATCTTACCTTACCCCCAGGATTGGCTCTGTTCCCTGGTTTGCATAATCAAGGCCATACAAATTGAGTCCAAGCAAGATCTTTTGCCTCCACTGAGTGTTGGGAGCAAGCTGAAGAACACAGTCTCTGACCCAGGGCAGGGGAGCACTTGGGCCTGGACTATTAAAATCATAAAAACATGTCACTCAGAAGATTTTCCTCATCGATGCTGTAACTTTTCTTTCGACATTTCCTGCATCAGCTATAGGAAAATGACTTTTGCTTTAGCACTTACTTGGTAGCAGAGGAGTAGTCGTATGTCATAAGGCTGAATCCATCGACGACAGGAGCCAGCTGCTCAAACTCCTCCCTGCCGAAACATCCCCGGCTGCCCCGTACTGATAATCAGGAAGAAAAAAAAAAAAGCAGCACTCTACAAAAGGCTGTCGGGATTTCTTTTCACAGTTATAGTTGTCGATTGCAAAAATCGTTTCACCTTGTCACAGCTGGTGGAATAACAAGAATGCAGTCTAATCTTTTAGATTTCAAAGTCTCACATATGTGTTTCACGAAATGGACCAGCTCCCTATATGTGGAAAAGATTATACGCATATTATAAATGATAAATAGTCAAAGAACAAATGCCAGAGTTTCCGATATTTGTTAACAGAGTAACTCACTTCCTTTTGTTACCTCCCAGCTGGCTCCAAAGCTCCAACGTAAATCCGTCGAAACCTTCAGTCTGAAAGTTCACAACAATCACATCAGATGACAACAGTACTAACGCTGTAATACTTCAACGGAGTTAACGACAGATACACCGCTTAGTTACCTTTGCAACATCCACCAGCTCATTTGCCAGCTCTTCGATTTCATCTTCACTCCCCAACACACTCATGTAGTCATGGTAGGACCAGCCTTCGAGTAAGAGCCGAGGCACTGAGAACGAAACAAATGAACAAAATAATAATGCAACGTTGGTGTTGCACCGACAGATCACCACGAAGAGGACATCTGCTCACCTATCCTGACTTTTTTATTTGACTTGCGCACAGCTTTGACCCATCCTAGAAAGGGGGAGAAAAAAAAAAAATCACACAATGTTAATGCCAAGGGGCTTCCAGATTTGACCGTCAATGATGCGGTTCATCTACCAGGATCATGATCGTGGAGTCCTGTAACGTCAAAGGTTTCAGGTCCCCGTCGGCGGAGCTGAAGCCACACTGGAGACAGTGACGTTAGTTTGGAGCCAAATATCTTGGCAATGTCATAACCATGGGAATTCCACTGCAGAGGGGAGAAAGATGAAAGACGAGATATAAGATCATGACATCATTAAAGCACAGGTTCACATATTCAAAATGGGTCTGAAGGAGTTGCTGGCTGCTGCTGTGATATTAAATAGCTCATGATTGTCATTTTTACTTAAAACAGGAATTAAAAGGAACAGGACTACACTTGAGCAGTAATTTAATTTCAATCTTCCACCAGATTACTTTGTTACTTTCTGGAGAAACATCATTGGATTAATTATTAAAAGGGACTTTTGATATAAAAGACTACATCCTATAGAAGACTAGATCCTTTAAGACTGTGCACTAAAAAAAAAAAAAAAAAGTTCAACAGACAGAGAAAGTAAAAATACACTGAGTGAATTCCAGGCTTACAGGTGTGACATATCCAAGCACAGGTCCTTGAAATGTCTTCTTGATAAGAGCACCGTATCTCTTCTCCTCCTTCACGACGTCTTTCCAGAGAACATCTGATACAACAAGACCTCTGTCCAGCACAGACAACTCAGAGGGGGATGTCTACACAGCAAAATACAGGATGAAGAACACATCGGTTAAGTACAGACCCGTCATGTCGAGCTTTTAAATGAACACTTGTGGTGACCCGAGAGCAGGTACAGCTCACACCGACCTCACAGGTGGACACCAGCAGTTACTCACCTCAGCTTCGGCTTTAAGCGACTTCTTTGCATCCGTTTTTGAAAGAGTGGCCCTGACAAGCCAGGGGCACAAGATAACATAAAGCAACAAAAACGTCGTTCCCATTTCCGAAATAATAAAATAATGATAATTTTTTAAAAAGCAAGGGGAAATGGGCAGTTAAATAAATGCTGTCTGGCTCTAGTTTGCAGTGCTATTGCGTCCCTTTCCGTCTGACTGAGATGTGCCAGTTCAAAAAGCAGCATATCCTCCTCATAAACTCTGAAATCAAACGGCTAATCATTTAGCCCGCATCCCTGACAAACGTCACCCTGACTGTTGGTGAATAATGGCTATGAAACTGACAACTTAGCTCAACGTGTACCTGCAGCGTCAACGAACAAGAGGGCACTTCCGCCTTTGGTGTTTTTTCAAAATAAAGGCTGGGAATTGAGCAACGGTAAGTCTTCCTAGCAGATAGGTGGCAGTGTGGCGCACTTGTAACCGGAATATACAAACCAAGGAAGACGAACAACCTCCCGTTGGTGTAATAAATGGAGCAGTGCAGCAGAAGATATTATTAGATACTTAAACAGCATCGTATATTATTCTTTCTGCCCGCTGCTCTTTCACTGACATTTCTGGTATCTGTTTGGTGAGTCTCGTCACGAACTGCTGAGAGAGCTTTGTGTAAGCAGTAAGCCGTGCCCATGAACTTTTGCAAGCAATTTGATGCTGTATATTGTATTATTTTTGTCAGTAGTAGCCTCGAAGCCAACTGAAAGAGATTCTAATAGAAACCAATAATAACGACTCGACCTGGAGCTGTAAAAGAAGATTAGTAGCGTTGTTGAAGAAGCGTTTAGGGTTTAAAGTACTGAAACTGCTTAAATAGTTTTAACATGGTTGCATTTTAGGACTTATCATTTGAAAGTTTTTATGGAATTAAAATATGATTAAATTAATGTGTTGGTGTATGAATCCTATTTCATATCCCATGTCTGCAGACGTTTTTATTTGCAAAGTACATGATAATTTAGAGAAGCTTAGAAGTAATTAAAAAAGAGTAAATTGCTGATGTATCTAAAGATAAATTACATCAATTCTCTATTACATGTGCTGGACGTTTGAATAAACTTATTCAATTATATTATATTTGAGATGACAAAGATCCTCAGATGTGGAAGAAGTCACTGATCTGAAACTTATAAGGTTTTATTAGTTGGTTGTCTCGGGGGGGAAGAGAGAGAGAAAGATGTGTTTGTTTGTTAGTTAAAATGAAGTTGCACTAATGTATTATTTTGGGAACTGATTATAATTCTGTTTTGCCTTGTCTCAATATTAGTGATGGCACTGGAGACGTTTGTGTCCAAGACTCTCGAGCTCCTGCAGGAGGAGCGGGAGGCTGAAATAGAGGAAACCAGGTATGTTCTGAAAATAAACCTTCAAACTGGAACAACCCGTGAGAGATGGGCGAGCCAGCAATTTTGGTTGGATTTTGGCTAAGATTTAAATTAAAAAAAAAAGTCAAAAACAAAGCATCATGATTGTTGTCAGTTTTATCCTGTGGTAATGATCAGGCTGCAGAAATACAGGGTCTCAGACTTCCCACAAAGCCATCTTGTAAAGTCTTTCAGGGGTTGATTATTATGGCGTGCAGTTTAATATTTGATTACTAGAGTGGATGAATGTTGCAAATAGCCACCTTTTTTTTAGTGAAATAAACATTTTCAGTGGCCCGCACAGTCATTCTTCCAATAACGAAGATCCAGAAAACCTTACACAAGAATCTGAAATGTAATTCCAGATAGGAGCATGATTCAAGTACATGTCAGTGTCTTGCTGTGGAATATATTTCACAAGGTTTGTTGATTGTAGACAGGGACTGTTATCAAGTGCATGCTGATAGAGAATGATTGTTTTTCTGTCTATTGTAAAGACCTTTCCATTACTATGACCTCTTATATTGTGACAAGGTTCCATAGGGAAGAAAATGAAAAGGGACATCTTGAGATCCACATACACTGCAGTTGTTGTAGCATCTTGTGCATTAATTGTTTGTACAAATGAAATAAATTATCCATATTTGGAAAACAGAAATCATGCTTCAGTCTTGACAAACCTCTTGAGACATAGAAGGGATATGTGAAATCTTTTGATGTTATATCTGTAAGGAAATTAGTGACCTTAACCTACAGTTTTCTTCCCACAAAATGGTAATACTTGTAAATGTTTTCTCTTGTGCCCTCAGGATATGGCAGGAAAACGTTTCTCCTGAAAGATCTTCAAAATAAAGGCGTTTGCCTGCTGAAACTGCAGATTGGAAGTCAGTCGACAGGCCTATACGGTCGCACAGTTGTTGTTCTAGAGCCAAGAAAGCACCTTGGTTTCTCCTCTCTTCCAAGCAACAGTTTTGGGCCGGGTGAGATGTAAAACCGTAGCATCACAGTTAATTGGGCTTTGCTTTCATTTTTGGCATAATGTGAAATTAAAGTCTCCTGTTTCAGGTGATATAGTTGGCTTGTATGACACGGCTGGATGCACTGCAGCCTCGCAGATATGCACAGGGGTCGTAACAAGGGTCAGCCAAGCATCTATAAGTGTGGCCTTTGATGATTTAAAGGATGGCAGTTTTGATACAGATTCTCCGTACAATCTCTTAAAATTAGCCAATGACATCACCTACAAGCGAATGAAGCAGTGAGTAGCATCCCTAATGTAAAGTGTCAAACATGGATGAGTGTACAATCTGGCTTTGAGAATCTGTTTTGTGCCTGTAGAGCATTGAACACATTAAATGGGTACAAAAATGGACCGGCTGCTAATATGATAAGTGTTCTGTTCGGAGACACCCAACCATCTTCTCCATCGCAGCAGAGTAAGTGAGGCTTTATAAAACATTTGTCTTGTAAAATATGGTTCTCTTGGCAACTTGAACACCAAAAAGACCTGTCTGAATTTCACAGTACGTGTATTCATTCTGTGTTTGTTCTTGTTTTGTTTAATCAGATGAGGCTGAGTTTTTTAACTCAGACTTGGATGAATCCCAGAGAGAAGCAGTTTCCTTTGCTCTGTCGCAGAGAGAACTGGCTGTGGTCCATGGACCTCCAGGCACTGGAAAAACCACCACTGTGGTGGAGATCATCCTGCAAGCAGTCAAACAAGGCCAAAAGGTGAAAAAAGTTTCAGTTATTTTCACATATGAGAATAAATGTATGTTTTTTTTTTTGTTAACAGTGCTCTTGTGGCTGTGCAGGTCCTCTGCTGTGCCCCTTCAAATGTTGCTGTGGACAATTTAGTGGAAAGGTTAGTGCGGTGCAAGGCCAAAGTCCTGAGACTGGGTCACCCTGCCAGACTGCTGGAGTCCATCCAGAAACACTCACTGGATGCCATCCTCTCCCAGAGCGACAGCGCAAACATCATCGCCGACATCCGTAAAGATATTGATAACGCGTTTGTGGGTGTTTTCATGTGTACCTCTTGTAGGCCGCCACCGTAGTTCTAATCTAGGAAAGATTTGTTCCATTTTTTGTTGTTTGTCTTCTTTCAAGATGGGGAAGAAGAAGAAGACGCAGGAAAAAGGAGACAGGGCGAGCTTTAAACGAGAAATAGGAGAATTGAGAAAGGAGCTGAAAACCAGGGAGACGGCAGCGATTACCCAGATTCTGAAGAGTGCCGACGTGGTGTTATCAACCAACACTGGTCAGTCGACTAAAGAAAATATCGTTTCCTTTGCAGCAGGAACAATAAAAGCAATCAAAGAGCCCGCGTCTGTGTCTGCAGGTGCTTGTCATGATGGTCCTCTTAAGTTCCTCCCTGCGGAGCATTTTGATTGGGTGGTGATAGATGAGTGTGCTCAGGCCCTGGAGAGCAGCTGCTGGATTGCCCTGCTCAGAGCGCGCAAGTGCATTCTGGCCGGAGACTACAAGCAGCTGCCAGCAACTATCAAATCACAGACGTAAAAACACACATGTTGATGTTTTTATTAACTTGATCTAATTATTTATCTGTTTTGCACTCGTTATCCATTCTCTGTGTGTATTGATAAAAATTTCGCTCAATCATAGAAAGAAATACTTTATGAAACTCCAGGTGGCTTCTCTTTTTGTAGTTTGGTGCATTTCTTTTCTGTTGTGTCCCCCATACAGAGCTGCATCAAAAGGTTTGTCTCTGAGTCTCATGGAAAGACTCATTCAGATGTACGGAGACTCAGTGGTCCGCATGTTGACGGTTCAGTACCGAATGAACGCCGCCATCATGGAGTGGGCCTCCAAAGAGATGTACCAGGGGAGACTAACCGCCCACAGCTCAGTGGAGAGACATTTATTAAAGTGAGTATTCTCACTGAAAACATCTCCAGCAGCGTCCCAGTGTGGGATCACTGTTTAAACGAACTGTTGGAAATGTTTTGGATCCCACAGAGATCTAGCAGGCGTCGCCTGTGTTGAAGAGACCAGCACGCCGCTCCTCCTCATCGACACAGCAGGGTGTGGTCTGGATGAAATGGAGAACCCGGACGAGCAGTCCAAAGGAAATCAAGGTTACAACTTTTATACTATGGGGAGCAAGAAAAAAAAACAAACAGATATTGGTGATTATGTAGTAAGATGAGCGTTGTGTTTAATGTTTCCTCAGGTGAAGTAGAAACATCGTTGAACTGCACATCAAAGCTTTGACTGAAGCTGGAGTTAAAGCTAAAGACATTGCTGTTATCGCTCCGTACAATCTACAAGTAAGTCACAGATGTAACTAATTATTATTATTTTCATTATCAATGTTCCTCTTTTTATTGATATGTTTATTTCTTACTAAAATGGTGAACCAAACTGAAACATGTATGTGGATTGTGGATGTGCAATGAGTGATCGATTGTAGCGATGCACCAGCTGTATTTTTCTTTGCAGATTTTTTTTTTTGGGGGGGGGGCACTAGTAGGCTTTTTTTTTTTTTTTTTTCACCTGCTGGGAGTCGAACCCGCGACCGCTGCGTGAGGACTGTAGCCTCTGTATATGGGCCTGCCCGCCCTAACCACTGCATCCACCGGGCAGCTCTAGATATTTTATTTTAAAGGTTAACCTGCCAGTGCCAATTTCTGTATTTAATTGTCCATGTTAGCTTGATCAACAATGAAAGCTAGCAGAGTCTCCAGGCTGTTGGCTCTGCCAGCTTTATTTAGAGCCTCTCAGCCTTTTCTACAACAGCTTCATAACACTGAGCATGTCAGGCAGCACGATGAGGTTTTAAAAATGTCCGTCGTTCCAAATGTTTTGGTTCTTGTTGTCAGTGGGTTCTTTTTACTTTACAGGCAGTTCAGTTTTCTTTCTTTTCTGTGCTCGCTGTGGAAAAACGTCCACTATACACTTTCCCAGTCAGTTGGTATCAGCTGGTAACAATATTGGCCTCTACCAGTCAGAGCTTTTTGAAATAGTTGACAACAGGCCAGTTCCAATCGCCGACTGTTCAGTTGTTGCGTCTCTAGTCTGGAGTCAAAGGTGGCGTCATCAAATATCCTGTTTTCTTAAGGCAACATTACAACGTGTGAAAAATGTTCAGTTAATGAACCTATCAAACTGTGTAGCACCTGTCAGACAAATAAAACTCCTTTATTGGCAATTTACAATACGCAAGAAATAAGAAATTGATTTACAGACTAACGCATCACACATAAAATTCAGCGGGAAGGAAAAAGTGCAATATTTAATTTCTGTTCTGGGATTAATTAAGTATTATTGAGTTGAGTTTAATAAAATGGGTTTTCTGGAAAACTAAGCTTCCCACAACAACCTTTTATTATCCAACGTCTAGAACAGGGCAAACAAATAGTTTGTTTTAGCTTGAATAATTTGACATATCCATTACTCTAACAGTCAAGAGTAAAAAGCACTCAGGTTGTATCCAGACATACGCAGTTAGCAAGAAGTGTCTATTAGATGTTTTTATTTAAGTTTTTTAAAAAAGGCAATTTAAGGCTTGCTTTGTGCCGTGACATCCAGTTATCAAATTCATCCAAACTAATGTGTTAATATTGTTAAACTCCATATCTATTTATAAATTGTGAGGAAAAAACCTTTTTGGTTAAAATAAACAACATCTAAATATTCAGAATAAACAAGAGAAAAAGGTCTAGTGGTGGTTTCTGGAAACGACTGAATGGTAACTTTAATGTTTTTATCTTTGCAAAGGTTGATCTTCTACGTCAGAAACTTTCTGCACGGCACCCAGAGCTGGAGATAAAGTCAGGTGGATGGATTTCAGGGCAGAGAGAAAGAAGCTGTTGTGCTGTCTTTAGTTCGGTCCAACAGAAAAGGTGATTTCTGAATCTTTTGTTGATCGTGGCATGGAGTCACACGAGCTGCGTTAACTTGCTTGTGAAAAATGTCTTCATTTTAGGTGAAGTTGGATTTCTGGCAGAGGACAGAAGGATAAATGTTGCCGTTACGCGTGCCAGACGCCACATCGCCGTAGTGTGCGACACACAAACCGTTCAGAATCATGCTTTCTTGAAATCCCTGATCAGTCACATGACTGAACTTGGTCAGGTCAGAACGGCTTTCGAATACCTCAGCGATATTGTGCCGCAAAACTACACCCGCAGCCACAAGGACACAAGCGCCTCGTCTGCCGGCCAGCTCCTCCAAACAGAAGGCCAGACATCCACCTTCCAGTAAGGCGAAGCAAGGACAGAAGTCCACTGGTGACGCTGGTAAGGAACATCCTGCTGGTTCACTGAAACACTCGAAGACCAGCGCACCAGCACTGACGGAGCACAAGCAGAACAAGAACAGACACGCTGAGATCAGAGAGCAAGTGGAGAACTTTATGAAGGACTTCAACCAGAATGATTTAAAGTTCCCATCGTCGTTCAATTCGCACGACCGCCTGTTGGTCCACCAGATTGCTGAGGAGCTGGGCCTTGTTCATGAAAGCAAAGGAGAGGGAAACGGACAGGTGCATAGCTGTCTCCAGGCCTCAGAAGTCAACGCCTGCTGAGGAGCCGACGCAGGATGACGAAAATGAAAAAAAGGAAACGGTCCCGATTCAGCGAAGTGACCCAACATCTCAACCTCCGTTAGACCTGAAAAGTTTACATTTGGAGAGAATGAAGAGGGAGCAGCAGAAAAGGGAAGAAATGGCTCAGAAAAAGAAGGAGCAGAATAACCCCCCTCCAGCTCTGGGCCAGTCGACGAAGAAGGCCAAAGGTTTGAACCGAGAAGATCTGGTCAAAGTGGTTTCTTATCTGTCTGCTAATAATTTCATTAGGCATCATTTTCCTTCCAGGAAAGAACAAAGTGAAGGCAGGCGCCTGCGACATTGCTGCTGCCGCTGCTCCAGATGATGACTTTGACTCTCTCATCAGCGCTGTGATGAAGGCTGACAGTGTTTGTAGTTTTACCAAGTGTAAAGCGTCTATGCTAACTCTTGGACAGCTTTGCTTGTTCTGCAACAGGCAGTATTGCCTCAGTCATCATATACCAGAGGTAAGAGGCTTCCTTTAGCCAGGCATAATCAACTTTGTTTTCTAATTTATTTATTTTTCTTCTTTTTCTGTGCTTCTGAGATTGAACAGAAATGACACCACTCTGACCGACCCGATTGTTATGTTTTACACACTCTATAGGTCCACGGCTGTGGAGATAAGGCTAAGTCCCATGCCCGGATGAGAATAAGCAAAGAGGGTGTCCTTTATGCTGGGAGTGGGAAAAAAGACAAATCCATGGACCCGAATAAGAAAGCTTATCTGCAAAGAAAACTGGACTCTAAATTGAAAGATATGGCATCACAACGGAAAACAAAGAACAAAGAGAAGGAGAGCTGATGCCATCAAGTCAGCTCGGTAATTTAACAAATGTGATGCGCTGGAAATGTACATTGTTAAAATGTTTAATCAAAAATACTCTTTTAATCTTTCTCGAATACAGTTTGATGTCATGACAAAGTGCTGATTTCATGTGTGAAACACAGATTTGTCTTTGTGACTGTTCAGCATGTTTTTGCAAGTCTTGATAAAACCACCCACTCCCAAGATAAATCTTCACGTTTACTTCATCTCCAAAGAAATGTGCGTGCTGCACCAGTCTATTTTACATCCACTGCTACTGTCAGAGGGCAGATGGTGAGGGGGCTTGAGTTTTTCCCGTTCTCACACAATCCGGGGGAGAAGTAAGGGAAAATCCTCTCCGTAAATCTGTCTTTGAAATGTGTGCATCACCGTTGAATCGGCAGTGTTGATGAAGGCTACCCTTCCCTTGTCCAGGTCCAGCTCTATGGTAATCCTCTCAGGTTTCTGCTTCAGCGTGAGCCTGGTTGGAGGGGAGGTCTGAGCCCAGAATGAGCCTCTATTGCACAGCTTGAATCACCCAGAAACCTTCATCAGGGCTGAGAATGACGGTGCTCTTTCTTTTGATGGACTCTCGGGCCACTCCGATGTACCAGCCTTTATCCTGGTCCACCTCCACGGTCCAGCTGTGCTTTCCCGACCTGAACCCAGCAGCTCCCAGTACACACAAACTGCTGGTGCAGCGCTCAGGGTTGTCAGGTAGGAGCTGCTTCCTGCTGTACTGCACACAGGTCAGCTCTTGGGACAACTCTAAGTTGTAGTGGGCCGTGTTTGGATCCAGAACGACGGGAGCTGGAAAACACGGAGTTCAGTTATTTGAAGATTCGATGTGTCTTAAAGCAAATTTTCAGGCAGGCTCCTGTTCACCCACCATAGTTGACAGTGTTTGCCATCTTCTTCCAAATCTCAAACTTGAGTAATCCCAGATGTTTTGCAGAATTTATCAAAATATCTCTGACGTATTGTGGATCTTGAATGTTAGATTTGGCACTGAAACATATTGAAATCATTACAACATCGTCTAACGGAAACAGCCTGTTCTGATTTTAAACTGTAGATGAGATGTGCATACCTTCTCTTCGTTTGCTTGTAATCCTAAAATGAAAAGAAGAAATGCATTCAATGTATGACAATTTTGAGGGAAAAATATTTCATTGTGAAGCAGGGTTATTGGAAACTTAAAAGAACAAGAATAAAGTGTGTCAAATTTTAACAGAGCTAACTATTAGACTAATGATGACTTTGTTATGCTTGCGTCAAGCACACAAGTACCTCTGTTCTTTGGATCACTGACTGATCCAAAGAACTGATCCGTTGTGAGAATATGTGGGAAAGTTTTAATTGCATTAAATGCAGGACCCACAGTAGGAACATATTTCAAATGCCTGTGCTTCTGTTTTAAAGGCGTATTCCGTCCCCTGACATTGAGCATGATTGTCTTATTCACATTTCTTGGAAAGATTTTGCCATTCTTTACAGTTTTTTTCCACTATTCTTGGCTGAAGGGGTTTTGTTGTCCCACCATTGTCTTTACAATACCCCAACGATGTTCTGCTGGACTCACGTCAGCTGGTATTTGTAGTCATAGTTGCTGTTTTCTTTAGAAACTTTGAGACTGCAGACGAGTTATTTAGGTTGTTATGCTGTCGTATCCGCAGGTATTTGGGATGCGAGCTTTAAATGTCATCTGCTACTGGGGACGTCACCTCTGTCAGTCAGCTTTTTGTTTACTAAGCCTTAACTGTAAGAGTCCTGGCCCAGTCTGTGTCAACCTTGGAAAAAAAAAATCACCATAAGTCTCTTTTTTTTTTTTTTTTTTAAGTTACACACAGATCCAAACCTGAGAAAGTTCTGTTGTTCACAGGTCATTGTATACCATGTTTGTGCAATTAGTCTTATTGGAAAATGAAAGTTTCCCCCTTTTTGCTTTGGTGACCTTTGTTTTCTGCTCTGAAACCTGTTGAAAAGTACTTGCTCTGATTGAAAACGAGCAGCTGAAGGTGGTTATTAGTTTTCAGCTCGTGTTGGGCTGATTTAGTTTGACTTTCTCATTTATTTATATCTGGTCAGACATCTTTATTTTGTCCTTTTTTTTAAAAAAAAAAAAAAACATCCATCATCTGGCCATAGCTGGCATTTTAAGCAAAATAAATTATGTTGGAGTTACTGAAGGACCCACTGAAAACCATAAACATCTGTCAGTGGAAACTGACTGTACCTGTAAAAATGGCAAGTCTTTTGCTCGAAGGGCTGTCTCTAAATCACTGATGGTGGATCCAAGTGTCTTGATCTGTCCTTCTATGTCCTCAATCTTCTTACATAGAACCTGGGTCTTGGTTTTTCCTTCCCGACTGAGCTCCTCAAGTCTTGTGATTTCCTCCACCCAGAGGAACTGGTGTAGCTTCTGAAACTCCTCCTTTACTGCTGCCTCGATTTGAGCTCGCTGGGTCTGTAATGTTGAGGAAGCTGATTAATCACAGCTTGCAAAGTCAATGAACACTCGGGTGCAATGGGGAGGAACTTTTTCTGTCTGTGTCAGAAGGAAATTTAAGATGTCACTATGTGTGGCATCTCCATGCCATAAATAGCATGGAGATGCCATAAATAGCAACATTTCGGTGAGCAAGAAGAGTGACAAAAGATCGCTTAAAAAAAAAGAAGAAAAAATGGTTACCTGTATATAAGATTGTGTTTCTTTCCATTGCTGCTTTGTCTTGCTTAGTATTTGGAGTTTTTTCCTTAAGGATGCCAAAATCTCTGTAATTTCAGCCTGAAAGAAGAATTAGATTTTTGAGGAGTCTTTGAAGGCATCACCCAGGACTCTGGGATTTTCTGATATTTTACAAACACAAGCACCAAGAAGACTCGCCTCAATGATCATTAGAGTCCCATTAAACCACTTCTACAGAAGAACAGATATAAGCAGATAACTTGTCTGTCTTGTTTTGTGGTGCGTCACCCCACCCTTGTATTATTTTTCATAGACTCTATTTTTACTGTACCTTTTTCTGTCGGGCCGCTTCCTCCACTGGGCAGCACTCATGCACTTTATGCTGTTTGGATTTTTGGCATTGAAGACAAATGGGCTCTTCATCGTTGTTACAAAACATCTTGAGCTCCTTGTCGTGCTGTGAACAAACCTCTCGAGTCCTGTTGGTCCTTTGTTCTCGATATTCATCTGTGGCTATCTTCAGTGCTAAGTTGATTGCAGGTCTCCCAGAGGCAGACTCAGTGCCACAGACGGGACATTCTCGACATCCTTTCCATTCCCAGAATTTGTGTAAACAAAACTGGCAAATATTGTGGCCGCATTTTAAAAAAACAGGATAGCAGTAATAGTCTGAGCATTGAGGACAAAGTAAGTCGTTCTCAGAGATGGAGCTCGTTCCTGCCATGATGGTGGAGTGGTTTCCTCAACGTAATCAGAAGTGGTTACTGTAGGAGGTAGGACTCTATAAACATTTCTGATTCCTGTAAAAGTTGGCCAACTAGTAGGACAGGTTAAATATCTAAGCATGTGCATGCCTTTCACGTGTCATTAGTTAGTTAAAGCCACATTGATCAAGTGTGGCATTTCTTTTCAGTTTGATAATTACCAGGAAATTGAATTAACTTCACAAAATAGCAACACACTGGTTTTTGGTGCACTTTATTTTTCCTTAATGAAATGTTTACATGTGAGACATAACATTGACTGAATGCATACATGGATCAATAATGCATTTGAGTCCGATTCTAATTCAAATAAAATGCGATGGCTACAAAAACATAAATCTAAATGTATTTCAACGGTGTTATTACTGCATTTATCCGCAAAAGCTCAGAGTCAAAATAGAGGTAGTTTCAGCTGTCAAAGATGCTGTCAGTAAATTATTTTCATACTCCAGAACTAATCAAGAACTGAAAAAAAAAAAAAAATCATTGTCTACTCAGGTAAACACACAATGAAGAGAACTCAAGAGGTGAGATCGAGCTTCTTAAAATGAGAACTATAAGTGCTTGTGCAGTAAAAGTAATTGTGTTGGTCTCTCCTTTCTCATGATGTACATGATGAATCTGCAGGAGAGTAAAGAAATAAATGTTTGAATAAATGTTCAAAGTCACAATATTGTGTGTATCACATGTCTTAAACTGAGAAAGCATTGGTTACAATTTTGTTTTGCGCAGTAGTATTGTTAATGTCACAAATATAGTTATTTTATCATGTAATTGAATGCGTCATCATCTGCTATCCATGTCAGCATAGTTTAAAATACTACAAGCAGGCTTCAAGAACAAATTTCCCAAAGTGAGCTTTTAGTTATTTTAGAGAAACACTGTAAATACAAAAAGAGTCACCCACGATTAGCTTAGTTGATGTGAAACTTCCTTCCAAATCATAATATAGGTGAAATTGAATAATTTATATGGAATATACGGTTCAACTCACTGAAAATTAAGAAATGCCATAATAAACAACTACTTTGAAAAGAAGTTCCATAAATTGCTGCATTATTGATCTGCATCATAAATAAAACATGCAGCTAGTTACTGGTACAACAGTTCACGTTTGCGTTGGGCTTTCTCAGCATGAAATCTCAATGCCTTTAAAAGTACAGTGTAACCAGTGATACAAATAACTAGAAATACACTACATTATAACATACTCTCCTCAAGAAAAAAAAGAAAGAAAAAAGTTTAACTGCATGATTGGTCAAAAGATCTTTTCCCAGTAGGTTTCCTTCTCATCACTTTTTGTTCTTAAATTCAACAATATTGTGTAGAAATCAGAGTTAAGAAAAGGAATCCCTACGAACACAATGTGTGTTAATCCTGCTCCTTAATCTCTATGAATAAGGAAGAAAACAGCTGCATGTACCTGTTTTGTAAAGACATACTAGTTTTTGAATGGTTAAGATATTTTAGTTACTTTTAGGTTTTACAAAACATCTCAAATAAATCACACTTTTAAAAGAAATTAACATGAGAATAGTATGTACATGAATACAGCAATAAATATGTACGAAAATGAAATTCAGGAGTGGCTCAACTGTCGCGTGAAGAACAAGTGGATGCAGAGTAAAAAGTGAGCGTTGAACAATAAACAGAGTGATATTGCTGTGACATCACTGAATTATTCCAAAGAACAACTGTTTTTTAAGCTAAACTGCATAAGAGAGCCAGCACACTAAGATATAAGTGTTGTTTTGACGGTCCATAACTTATTTCAACACAGCAACAGATGGCCAGTGTTTGGAGGCGATGTAGGTTCTTCAGTTTATCTTAATATTCAACACCTTTAGTTATATTGCATCTCCTCTGTCACATCTGACTGTTGTCTGAATGAGACCGATGCCTTGATCTGATTCCTCAGAGCCGCACTCCGGGACGCTCCAGGTTCAGTTCAGCATCCTCCGCGCAGAGCGATGAACTGCTGCTCCTTAAAGATCTTCAGCACATCCTGAGGCTGCCTGCTTCTTTCAGATCAGTCTGGTGCCCGTGAGGGATCGTGCCGTGTCTGCTCATCCAGTGCTCAAACACAGTCTCGTAATCACACAAATCCAGGCTTCATGGAGGACTTGAAACACTTTGGACAACCTTTTGTCCCATTTGTCTGCAGACACCTGGAAACATGGACACAAATAATAAACCAAATCTGAAAACTTAGAAGTATTCACGAGTAAGAAATCTGTATGACTGCAGATAATTTTATATTACCCCAATTTCTGGACTATAAAGCACACCTGAATATAAGCCGCACCCATTAAAATATAAATGAAATATATATTTTGTCACATATAAGCCGTACCAGACTATAAGCCGCCGGTATCCAGGCTGAGAAATAAGATATTTGCATCAAAGGATTTTGTACCATAAGTGTTTGTTCATATACCTGAACTGATTGTTTACTGAAACGTGCCTGTAACAGTAAAAGTGCTGATCAAACAAAACAGAAAAGTCATTGATGGTTTTAATTCATTTTCCTCCTGTACACTAAAACCAAGTTGCTTTATTTTTCATCCTCCTGTGTACTGAAACCACCCCACACAGCAAAGACATCCGAAACGGACCCGTATAGGGGTCCGCTTGCACTCAGTGCCGGATCCGCTTTGGAGCCGGATCACGGACGCTGCATCTGGTCCCCATCCACGATTAAAACCCAGAACCCAGAAATCCGCTGGGGAACCAAGAAACTGACTGGACAAACTGATAAATCCAGGTGTGTCCAAGTAGCCACAATGGTCAGACACACCTGGATTATTCAGTTTGACCATTAATAACAGCTATTGATGCTCACAAAAAGAAATGTAAAGTAGCATAGCCAACATAGGCTACTTAACAAAAACAGAATAGCCTTTAACTACTCGGTTTGTTTTTTTGTTTTTTGCACTTCCTGCTAGAGCGCTAGAGAGGTAGTTATGGGTATAGAAACAGTCAATAGTTTATATCAGTGGTTCTCAAACTTTTAATGCTGCGTACCATCCGAGAAACTATTGAGCTCTCTGAGTACCACCATGATAACCAATTTTAAAATATAGCCATATATGCCTTCTCGATTAGCTTTAAACACACAGGAGAGATGTTTATTCCTTATTGTGGTTATTTATTGTTACCTGAATTTCATTTGAAATGTTGTATTTATAATGCATTGTCATGCATTGACAAGTCATGACGTTCTCCTGCGTACCACCAGAAAGCGCTCGCGTACCACCAGTGGTACGCGTACCACAGTTTGCGCACCACTGGTTTATGTCATTCCTTAAACACAATGTGACTAATAGCAGGTGGCTGAGAATAAACATCTACCTGAGATGGAAAATGTGGGAACAGGGTAATGCCTGCAACTTTTGGTCCCTGTCCCCGATGGACTCTCCACACATGCCGCAGTACAGCTCCAACTCCTCCACGCACTGCAGGAACTTCACCACCTGCTCTCTGACCTCCTCCTGCTGCTTACGGCTTTGGTAGATTCCTTCACTCAGGCAGTGAACTTTTAGTGTACAGAGCTTTTATATAGGAAAAATATGGTAAACATGACATGAAAACGCCAGCCTGATCAATAAATTAGGTCTGCAGAGATGAATTTAATGATTATTCAAAGAATATATTATTTGTCCTGTCTAAGGGCACTCGGCTACCTTGTTTCCCATTCCGTCAGCCAGTTCCTGTGCTCGCTGCAAAGAGTCAAGAGCCTGGAGAACAAACAGAAGGGCATCATAATTACTACAAATGCTCTGGTTAGGAGATTTAATTAAAAAAAAAAAAAAAAAAGCTTTATTTTGTAATTGTGATATATATATATAACTGAATGGACCTTGTCATATTCTTTCTGCAGAAGCCAACACTTTGCAACTCCCAAATAGACATGTGCTTGTCCAAGACGATTTCCAATCTCAGTCATAATACCCAGCGCAGACTCATACCGGGGGAATGCTTTCTAGATGCAAGAGGTACCAAACAATGTTTGTTGCAGGAGAATACGTCAACATATTAAAATCAGACCTTTTACATTTCAACAGGCATAAATACTCAAGGACAAAGGTGTTAAAAAAAACAAGTTTGCTCAAATCTGATTGCAGCTTACATCAACGTCATGCCTGTAGCGGTGTATGTCTGCAAAGTTTAATAGGCACAGAGCCTGCAGAGGCCGATCACCATGCTGCAGAGCAATCTTCATAGATTCCTGTTGGATCACAGGACAGAGGATGTTAGTGCAGAGTCCTCCCACCAACATGTGTCACTGCAGGTTATATCCGCTTAAACTACAATGACACAAATGCATTCAGTCGTCATTATTTTGCAATTTGAATTCAGAGAAGCAGTGAAGTACGTGAGCTGTCATGCTTGGATTTCTCCTGTGCTCTGGAACTCTGAATATGACGGCATGTGTAATCTGTTTGGTTAAATTTAAATTCTGTAGTTGTAATAAATCTGAAATGCCTTCCGCTCTTCATCTTTCTATACTTTTACACTCCAAGGGAATGACATCAAGCTATTTTTCACCCACAGTACATAATTAGAACGGGGTGAGGACTTAAGCCAGCCTCTTCATTAACACTTTCAACCAGCGCCTCTGTGAGCATATTTTTGTCGAGGTCTTAGGCCTCGTACAACAGAACAACTGGTGCTTGCACCTGTCAGGGACACAACATCTACCGTATCTCCAGCAGGGCCATCAAGACAGTCAGAGACATCAGAGGACAGCGCATTGGTTGAGGAATGCAAAACTGCGAGGACTGTCTATAAAATGGTCTGGGAGGAGAGTGACAATGTGTTGCATAAAAAACAATACCTCGCAGCACTCCATGGCGTCAGGCAGACGTTCCAGTTTCCTGTACGCCACAGACATGTGGTACTGGCTCATGGCTCGATACTTGAGGCTCCAGCTTTTTCCATAGTCATTGACAAGCTCAGCTGCTTTGCAGGGGAAGAACAGGGCTTTCTCATAGTCCTGTTGGTATATGTAAACGATGGGAAAGACCTTGATCGTCAGGTCATCACCAATAAATGGCAGCATATGCTATCTACATACAACTAGCATCTACATTTTGTTTTGCTTTTGTCTTTCCACAAGAACAAAATGCAGCAGTTTCGAAAAACTGGCCAAAAAGCTGTGAACTTTTCTCAGCCTATTACTTTTCAGCAGGCACTATTCAGACACAGCTTCATCAATGTCACTGAAAACAATCCCCCTCCTGCAAGCGGAGGGATTACACTTACAAATCTCCCATGTCAAGGGTACTACATAAACCCTCACCAGCCAGCCAACTGGTTAGCCCCTTATTTTATACATCAGCCAGAAGAAGAAAACATTTGCTCTCAGATGTTCAGTATTATACCTACGCTGGCAGAATCAGTCAGTTTCTCATTCTTTCTCAACAAATCTAAGTAAATCTGGCATTTTACAGAGCAATGAAAACATCTGATCAACAACAGGACATGGAGTACCTTAAGCTGAACATATA
Organism: Hirundichthys speculiger; assembly: GCA_018398805.1. Classification (NCBI taxonomy): domain Eukaryota; kingdom Metazoa; phylum Chordata; class Actinopteri; order Beloniformes; family Exocoetidae; genus Hirundichthys; species Hirundichthys speculiger. The sequence goes on along the minus strand of JAGFBZ010000082.1, from coordinate 2,237,714 downwards.
TGTTTCCCAGGCTGCAGCAGACTCTGCACTCCAGCATCTTGTCATCGTTGTTGTGTGCGTAGCGGAGGGCCTTCTCGTAGCTCTCCAGGGCTTTCTGGAACACACTGAGGCCCAGGTAGGCGTTGCCCATGCTGAGACACACCTGGCCATTGAGCTGCAGGCTAACGGTGGTGCCCTGCATGTTTAAGCAGGTCTTGCAGTAGGAGACTGTTTTCTGGAAGTCGCACAGCTTTTCATTGCTCCGCGCCAAGTTCAGGTAGCCTTCAGTCAGGTAGTCTGGGTCTTCCATTTCTCTGGCTGTGTCAATCTGATCGAGGGCGTACTGCCGAGAAAAACTGTGAATAAGCGACTAAAATCTGCAGGCAGGTTGAATGAATAGAAGAATTTTTACTCTAAATAGAAAAAAAAATCCACAATCTTATATATTCAACCAAATTTAAGGCACCTTCTTTGTGAAGTTCCCGTCGTAACTTGTGAGAGTTGGTGCTGTTTGAGAATGGATGATTATGTCAACAAGACACCCCACACTGATTCTAAGGTTGCAGAGTACTTATTTACTCTGCACCTTGTGGAAGCCACAAATTAAGCCATGCCTCTCAAGATGGCTGTAAATAGAAGATTGTTACCTTTGGCCTCTTTTAATTCAATGATCACTAATGGGACATTGTGGAAATGTTAAAACCCTACTACAGCAGGAACTGTTCCAGTACTGAGCAGAGGTGATGACACATAAAATGATGACATATTCGGTACCCCACATTGACTGGATTTGCAACTACGCACACCGACTGTTGTTTGCATAACAAGAAATGCAGACATACAAAATAAAAATGTCTCGACATGTTTTACGTCCATATTAAATGACTTGCCTGACATAGAAAAGGACAGTGAAGAAGACCTTTTATGCAAGCATAAACTGAATTTCTTTTTGAAAAAACACAATATGCTCAACAATGCACACTCATAGTATTTGATTGTGTGGCATACTGTTGTTTCGGAGTCTTACCTTGAGCATATCTTTGTATTTTCCCATTTCTGAGTGAGCTGTGATCAGGCACCCCAGCACCCGAAACTTCCCTCCAGGATCCGAGGTCTTTTCTAGCACTTTTGTCCAAACATGAAGGGCTTTGTCTGTCTGATTGGACTGATACAGCTTCAGGCCCTTCTCTATCTGCTGCTTCGTTTGGTCCTGGCCCATCTCTGATGCAAGGCGCAACATAAAAATATTCATTCGTTTAAGCCATGCAGCTTCGGTAAGGCAGGAAGAAAGTCGAACCTTGCCATGCACAGTACAACTCCAAAGAAGATCCCTTGAAGATGATCCTCTGAGAGCTCGGAGCCAGAAGACGTACCAGATCCCACTCTATCAGCTCCGGCTCTGCTGAGATCGAGAGGAAACTGGATCCACCAAAGCTAAACGGCGACACACCAAGACCATTATAACCAAATTCTCTGTGGAAATCTCAAGGGGCCAAGAAAATAAAATCCCGGTCCAAACATGCAATGATCCTGTCTTATCATGAAGATTGCATAAATTCCTCCTCAGATTTCCACTTGAAAAACGTCAAAGAAACATATATCCTGGCTTAGCGCGAGCAGTGACATCCCAGAATATCTACTCCCTCCACACCCCAACGAAAGGAATTCTCAGTAACCCTACGTCCAACCCCCTCCACCTTCCTCCTACTGCTGGCGCAACAGCAGATGGTCTTGTCACTCTAGACCATGTGTCCCTTCAGGAATTATGTTCTGCCCTCAGCAAACTGTCCCAAGGTCAGAACAGCTCCTAGCAATCTACCTTCACGGGAACATTATTGCCTGACAAACGCTTCACCACCTGTTGTTACATCACACAACATCCACAAAAGAATCTACCCAGACCGAGCCGCTGAGATATGGGGGCTTATGCAGCTTCTTTCAACATTAAAGTAGCTGCATATCAGACGGTGCTTGAACTGGCTGCAAGTTCCTATTGGGAGTTCTTATAGAGACGCATATGGGCCCCCAGAACCCCCCACCCCTCGTCTCGGCGTCAGCAACTGATGCTTAGAATAGTTCACAAAGTCTGACATGTTCCTGAGCTTGGGTTTCAGCTACACAACCTCCTGCAGCACATCAATGGGATCAAAGTTTTGGCCCCTCTGTAGTAGCTTTCTCTCTTTCGACTCCCACTTTTCTGACTCCAAGGATGGAAACGTGAACCTTCACAACTTCAGCTTTCAGCTTATTCAAAGATAAATTCTTGGGAAGGAAAGTTTTCAGCACTGATGGAGTAACACGGGACCATTTTTATACACATTACTGTATAACTGCAATTGAAAATGATCAATTTCTGGTAAGAAACGTTAACACAGTTTTAGTGCAGTTAAGAGGGTCAAATCAAAACAAAACAAACAGCTTTTAGCTACAGCAATGTATTTAACATTTCTCATAAGAGTTCAACTTAAACAAGTACACTATACATGAAAATAGAACTTAGGACAAAATAATTGTGAAAAGTTATAAAATGTCCTCCATTATTGTATTTTTACACACAGATTTAAAATTTGACATCTGAGAATCTTCAGCCGACAACAGCATGATAATCACAAAATACTCCAGGGTGCATTGTGTTTTTCATGCATATAAATAAACAAGCAGTGCACAGGAAACACATTATTTTGTCACTGGTCACAGAATCACTGCAAATTTTCTTCTCAGCTAAGAGATTTACAATGACACACTGGAATAAGAAGCAAGTGAAGACACAAGGCTGAACTGTCATAAATAGGCTGGAATGAGTGAGACTGCTGAGGGAATACATGAGGAAGGATCTCCTCAGAGAGAGCTGAAACAGCTACGTCATGTTAAGTTCTCTAAAATTCTTCTTTGATTCACAGTAGTAAATACGTGAACCCAAGTGTGAACATACAGAGAGCAGATCAGGCCAAGACAAACTGCCAGTTCGTTAGGAGGATTTTTATACCTCTGATGACCGAGACAACAGACGTGGCCGGGTTAAACTTTAATGTATTGGCGTCACCCTTCTTACACTTGTCTCTGAAAACATAAATGCAGCCGTTGCAGCTGGCCACCTTCCACAGTGATGGGATGCAGCTCCACGCCTCGGGGAAACGCAGGCGCGTGAAGCTCTCCAAGAGAGGGTTGTAGCACACCAGAGAGTCGCCTTCTGCTACAATGAAGATCACATCCATATGGACGGCGGCATGCATGCAGCCTGCAAACGGGAGCATGTAGGGTTTGATCTGGCACTTTTGGGAGGAGGTGTCGAAGCACTGAATGAGACGGGATGGCTTAGTGAAAAAGTCCATGTCATTCTCCTCCCCTCCGAGCAGATAGATGGTGCCTCCCAGGTTGACCCCAGCAGCTCCGGACACGGCAGTGTCCAGCTGACTGGTCTCTGTCCACATGTTGTCTTTCACTGTGTAATAGATGACGGCATTGGACAGCGTGTCCTGCAATGTCTTACCTCCTAGAGAGTAAATGACATCCTCGCTTGAGACGGAGACCATCGTGTGGTGGAGGCGGTCCCTGGGCAGAGGTGCACAACGCTCCCAGTCCATGGTGTGCATGTTGCACTTCCACATGCGCCGCGGTATAGAACCCCCCACCACATACAAGTCACCGCCGTGTTTGCAAGCTGCAGTGATCTGATGGCACAAGCTGTTCTGGCCACTCACGCTGATCGCATCGTCCTCGTCACAGTGCAGTGACACAGCAAGGGAGTGAGTCCTCGACTCCTCTTTACCGATCAGGTATATGTGGACATTCTCACCAATTTCCTGAAGACAAAAGCAGATGGAGAAACATCAAAATCAATGTGAAATATATAGCAACAGAAATATCCCTAAAGAACAGCCACTTGTCAATGAGAAGCAAAACTACCTTCAGATTCTCTTGGAGGATGCAAGAGAATTCCTCTCTCTCAACCTTGTTGTGGTTTATCCATGACTCAATAGCCACTGTTGGATTCTGGGAGCTCGGCACACCATCTGAGCAGAGACAAAGTGCTTTTTTAGATTCAGTAAATGTACTTTAAGTGTTAATAGTGAAGAACAAAGTCATCCACATCATCCACTCAGAGTTTTACATGTTTGAGAAAATTTTTTAAATGGGACACAAAGAACATTCAAGTAATAAAAAAGGACCATCAAGTAATTGTAGAAGTGGAAGAAAGAAAGGATCCTTTTCCATTTCACTCGAAAAACTGAGTAAAGTATGAGTAAAGGAATAACTATAAAATTAAACATACATTATTTATGCTAAACTGGCAATAGAATAGAAAAACACTTGTTAAAGAAGCATGTAATTTCAGGTCATAAAACTGTAATACCTTTAATAATGTCCAAGAGCAGACAGAGAGGCAGATTGAGAAATTCTTCAGTCTGATGCAGCTGAGCCAGGTGGATTTTAGCACATTGCTTGGCTGCAGTATACAGCTCCTGGTCACTATGTCGGTCTGCAAGCCACATCACCTGGACAAAGAAGAAAAAAGGAGAGAGGAAGAAACACTTACTCTACATAGATATTACAAAAACTGCACAAATGGTTAAATCTGTGAAAAACACTAAGTCACCTGTAGGCAGTTCTTGACCTCTACTGTCCGGGAGAGGAAGCGGGAGCATTCCTCAAACAGAGCAGTCAGCTGGTACATGTCTGCCATCTCATAGGTGTCCTGCAGCTCCTCCACCCTCAGTTTAATCGTGCCATGGTAGATGTAATCAACCAGCAGCTGAAAGACAGTGGCGCCGACGTCCTTCAGCTCGATACTGCGGTTGTGGGACTCTTTCAGGTTGGAGGTGAACATTGAGCGGAAGAAACTGCTCTGAGCTGAGAGGACCAGCCGATGCAGATGGAACTCCTTGCCATCCACGGTGACGGTGACATCAGCAAACAGACCGTCCTCCAGACATAAGTCCATGATGCTCTTCACTACACGACTTGAGTGGGAGCGGTCGGTAAACGTATATCCCAGGAAGTAGTTCTCTTCTCCCACAGAGCCTCCAACACTGAGGCCGCCCTCCTCGTTACACTCCATCTTTGCTTCTTGCTTTCTTGAAAGACACATAAAGACATGAACATGTCAGATGCCACTTTATTAGGTACATCTCGCAAAAACTGACATAACAATTCTGTCATAAATCCTTCCTCCCCTTCTGTAACAATATTACGTTTTTCTTTATTGCTGTAACTGGATCTTGATGACAGTCCTCATACATTCTTCTCTCCCCTTATTTGTGGCCTATGCTAAACATTACACCGATGGATAAATATATTTAACAGAGATCTGGTGGACAAATTATTTTAATGCTTTTTTAACAAGGTGTCTACTTGTTCTGTGATGCTTCGTCATGACCAACAGAAAGACAGCAACGACAGTTTACAAACACAACTGTGGTGTCGCCTCGCTGAGAGGCTCTGCTGCGCTCGCGACGGCTCGGCTGCAATGGCTGCCCGCCGGTCAGATACCCGCCGCAGCACACACCGGCACAATTTCATCCACAGCATTGGCGAAAATAAGTTATAACTGGGGAGGGGAGGGGGAAAACCCTCAAAAGGTGACGAGCATGTAGGTGTGTTTACCTTTATTCCCTCTACTTCAACATTCAGAAGCAGCTGAACTGTTCACCGGAAGTAAATAAAGTTTCTCAGTGAGCGGCTGGTCAAATAGCACTAACCGGTTGCTGCCCCCTTTGGTCAAGAGCTGTTACTGCAGTTCCGTCTTCATCAACGTGCCTTGAGATCATTTTATTCATTTATTCACCTATTCATTTGTTCATTCATTCAATCGTTCGTTCGTTCGTTCATTCATTCTTCTCGCCCACTTTATATCTGGTGACTTCATAGCACCCTGGAATAAAAATGACATAGATACTTGTGTTTTACCATGCACTATTGCTTACAAAAAGTAGAAAACAGCATAGCATCTGCAAGTAGTTTAAAAATTATGTTTAGTGGAAATAGTTGGCTTACAATATATCAACGGTTGATATGTTAACACAAAATACTAGAGAAAAAATGCTCAAAGCAAACAAACAGCTTGCAGAACATCTAAAAAATAACCAGGTAGTTGGCAAGTTTTTAGAAGACAAAGAATAAATTGTTCTAATCAAATGTCAAATGTGAGGTGAAACTGCAAAGAATATCACTATCTTTGGTACACTGTGTCATTAGAAGATTAAAAAAATATTAAGAAACTCCTGTATGCATGAGACAGGCCCAAAACCACCTTCAGAATATTTGTGATCTTCTTATTCTAAAATGTCACTCTATTTAAGACTATTATTAGAATATTATTAGAGTAAAAACAGAATTCTGTAGAGAAAATGTATATGTATATATATATTGTATATATATATATATATATATATATATATATATATATATATATATATATATATATATATATCACATATATTGTATGTGTATGTGTATGTGTATGTGTAGGTGTATGTGTGAGTGCGTGTGTGAGTGCGTGTGTATGTGCGTATAAGTGTATGTATCAGTATTGTCATTGTCTGTCTGAATATTAAATTAGGCCTTAAAAACCAGATAAATCTTTAGGGTAATCATGGAACATTGGAGGAGGGTTAGGATTAAATCAGTTTTACTTCTTTCTATCCCTTTTCAGACATATTAATCCAGATATTTTTATGTGTGCCTTTTTGATTGTATTTATATATATATATATATATATATATATATATATATATATATATATATATATATATATATATATATATATATATATTATATCTAAAAGTGCAGGTATTCATATACCTGAACTGAACTGGGTTACTCTGAACAGTGCCTGTAACACGGCAGTAAAAGTGCTGATCAAACAAAACAGAAAAGTCAATGATGGTTTTATTCTTTTTCCTCCTGTACACTAAAACCAAGTTGCTTTATTTTTTCCTCCTCCTGTGTACTGAAACCACCCCACACAGCAAAGACATCCGGAACGGACCCGCGAAATGGACCTGTATCGGGGTCCACTTGCACTCAGTGCCGGATCCGCTTTGGAGCCGGATCGCGGACCTGCTGGCTCCACGCTGCATCCGGTCCGCATCTGCGATTAAAACTTTACCTCTGTGGCGGGTCCACTCAGAACCCTGAAATCCGCTGGGGAACCAACAAACCGACTGGACAAACTGATAAATCCAGTTGTGTCCGAGTAGCTACAATGGTCAGACACACCTGGATTCATCAGTTTGTCCAATAATAACAGGTATTGATGCTCACAAAATGAATGTAGAGTAGCATAGCTAACATAGGCTACTGAACAAAAACAGAATAGCCTTTAACTACTAGTGATGGGTCGGTCGCGAACGAGAGCCGGAAAAGAGCCGGTGTTCTGTCGATTTCTCCTACTTGTCGAGATTTGCTACCTTGGGCTTCTGCGCATGCGCAGAACGAATTCCCGAATGACGTTTTCCGTTTTCCACGCCCATGATTTTTTGCAACCCTTCGTAGCAGAGCAGCGGGACAAACAAACACCGGTTTACAGTGAATAACATCCTTAAAATTCATATCATTTCGTCTTTGTGCTTGTTGAGAACGTTCATTCAGCATATTTATTTGATTTGATTTTTACCGCTTCAGCCACTTTGTCAGTGTTTATTAGACTACTGGTCACCTCACTGACGTTGTAGGATGAATAGCAGCATAATAGTTCAGGGGTAGCAGATTTTGATGGTCTCATAACATGTCATCAAATAATGCTCCTGCAACTTTGTCAGTGTTTATTAGACTACTGGTCACCTCACTGACGTTGTAGGATGAATAGCAGCATAATAGTTCAGGGGTAGCAGATTTTGATGGTCTCATAACATGTCATCAAATAATGCTCCTGCAACTTTGTCAGTGTTTATTAGACTACTGGTCACCTCACTGACGTTGTAGGATGAATAGTAGCATAATAGTTCAGGGGTAGCAGATTTCGATGGTCTCATAACACGTCATCAAATAATGCTCCTGCAACTTTGTCAATGTTTTATTAGACTACTACTGGTCACCTCACTGACGTTGTAGGATGAATAGCAGCATAATAGTTCAGGGGTAGCAGATTTTGATGGTCTCATAACATGTCATCAAATAATGCTCCTGCAACTTTGTCAATGTTTATTAGACTACTGGTCACCTCACTGACGTTGTAGGATGAATAGTAGCATAATAGTTCAGGGGTAGCAGATTTCGATGGTCTCATAACACGTCATCAAATAATGCTCCTGCAACTTTGTCAATGTTTATTAGACTACTGGTCACCTCACTGACGTTGTAGGATGAATAGTAGCATAATAGTTCAGGGGTAGCAGATTTCGATGGTCTCATAACACGTCATCAAATAATGCTCCTGCAACTTTGTCAATGTTTATTAGACTACTGGTCACCTCACTGACGTTGTAGGATGAATAGCAGCATAATAGTTCAGGGGTAGCAGATTTCGATGGTCTCATAACACGTCATCAAATAATGCTCCTGCAACTTTGTCAATGTTTATTAGACTACTGGTCACCTCACTGACGTTGTAGGATGAATAGCAGCATGTGCCATCACATGTGACCAAAACATGAGGAGACAAAGGGGGTGGGGAATGGGGTATTATTTAATTTTTTAAATATTTTTTTTCTTTTCTTGGCATTTCTTGCATTTAAATTCAGTGCCACTGTCTTTATTGTAGTCAGCACATTCGATGTGGGCCCACCGACTGCAAGAGTCGCACTGCACCTACCAAAAAAAAAAAAGAAGGCAGTGATCTGTAATGCAGTAATGGAACCAGCCAATATGATACATAGCTTCTCCAAAAATAATTCATATGAACATTTACAAATTAGATTTATACGGTTGCATATCTCTAGCCTTTGAGAAACATGCCTGCTGTTTTCTTAACCAAATGAATGGTTGTTTCATAGCTACAATACAGTGGAATTTATTTGCTACAAAGTACACATATTTATGATAAGTTACCATTTCCACCATGCTGGTGTCCCCAGCTCCTTCCAGAAAGGAGCAGACAACACAATAGTCATCTGCATTCCCTGTAAACCATGGATTTCATTAAATGTAGAAATGAACATACAATCCATATTGTTTGAGCTGTTGTTATTACTGTTGTAATGGTTATTATTATCATTATTACTAACATTAGTAAGGGAGTAGCATGTTTTTGGTTTTGTCTGCTTTTCTGGTAAAGAAAAAAAAACAATACCTACACTTCCCCCCCCCCTTCAATTTGGTATTTCTTTGGGCCTCTTTTTTCTGCATTCATCTACTGTACACCTTACCACAACTGAAATTAATTCAAAGCCTCCATTTTCTTCACACAACTTGGTACACAACCCGTGACTGAGGCCCTTCTATATGTATGATTTGAATTTTGAATGCAAACATTTTGGAAAAGCACAGTAGTCTGACCTTTCATCTGAAGCAGTGCACAAGCTATGTTGAGGCGTGCCTGAGCAACAGCTTGTGGTGAGGTTCTGGTCATGGCAACATTGCCATGAACCATGTAGTCTTCAGCAAACTGTTAAAATTAAAACATTCAACCCAGGTGTCAGTTTTTCTTATAGTGGTTCCTTTACACCATGGTTATTTGTTTTGTTTTTTTTTTGATTGATTTTGAACAACACACCAAAAATAAAGTAAAAGAATAACTGCTCTGTCTGAAATTTGAAGTCTAGAATAGCTTTCCACATCAAGTCCCTTCTGAGCATGACATGGACTGGTATAAAATAATTGTGTGTCATATGTGGTATTGTAGCTCTCTGGAGGAGTAACTTATAAAATTTCAAGATTATGACAACAGCAATTAAATATTTTCACCATCAAAACCAAAACGCCACAACTATGGCTGTCCTCCTGCTTGTTGTGCTGTAGCGTTTGGACTTTCCACTTCTCCCCATCCGGCCAACAGCCTGTGTTCTTCGCGTAGTTTCTTATTGTCAAAAGGGGGAAAAAAACATAATCACTATATGTAAACACATTAAATGTGACTGTATAATCAAGGCTTTGCTTGTAAAGATCACCAATGTGTTTATTCACCCTAAACAACATTACCTACCTCCAGTTCCTTTTAATTCTCCTCTCGTAGGACCCTTCACTTCCCATCGGGTCAATCAAGGACCACGAGAGTTTTCTCTGACCTTTTAACAATCTAAGAATGTTAAATGTTTATGCATCATAGTAATTTTATCATCTCATCAAAACATTAATATCAAATCATGAATATTCAGCAAATATTTTTTATCCACATGGAAAATTAGCCTCTTCATTTTGTCAGAGGTCAACACAGCACCAAAATCCAGTGAGCCCCAACAATGACTGGACACATCCTTTATTTTTTTTTCAACATTAAATACATGAATATAACTAAATGCAATGACTTATTTACCTTCCTGTGGCTGGAATCTTCCGGAAAATAAAGTGGTGGACACAGCAGATATGAGCAGGTGAACTGGTTTCTGTCAAATACAAAACTTGTTTAGCTGCTGTGGAGATTTAATCTGAAATGATAATCATAAGGCTTTCACCCAGAAATGCAAAAACTGCAGACTTCAGGAGTTAGAAAATACACAAGGCTGTGACTCTTATGCTGCTATTCATCCTACAACGTCAGTGAGGTGACCAGTAGTCTAATAAACATTGACAAAGTTGCAGGAGCATTATTTGATGACATGTTATGAGACCATCAAAATCTGCTACCCCTGAACTATTATGCTACTATTCATCCTACAACGTCAGTGAGGTGACCAGTAGTCTAATAAACATTGACAAAGTTGCAGGAGCATTATTTGATGACATGTTATGAGACCATCAAAATCTGCTACCCCTGAACTATTATGCTACTATTCATCCTACAGCGTCAGTGAGGTGACCAGTAGTCTAATAAACACTGACAAAGTTGCAGGAGCATTATTTGATGACATGTTATGAGACCATCAAAATCTGCTACCCCTGAACTATTATGCTACTATTCATCCTACAACGTCAGTGAGGTGACTAGTAGTCTAATAAACACTGACAAAGTTGCAGGAGCATTATTTGATGACATGTTATGAGACCATCAAAATCTGCTACCCCTGAACTATTATGCTACTATTCATCCTACAACGTCAGTGAGGTGACCAGTAGTCTAATAAACATTGACAAAGTTGCAGGAGCATTATTTGATGACATGTTATGAGACCATCAAAATCTGCTACCCCTGAACTATTATGCTACTATTCATCCTACAACGTCAGTGAGGTGACTAGTAGTCTAATAAACATTGACAAAGTTGCAGGAGCATTATTTGATGACATGTTATGAGACCATCAAAATCTGCTACCCCTGAACTATTATGCTGCTATTCATCCTACAACGTCAGTGAGGTGACTAGTAGTCTAATAAACATTGACAAAGTTGCAGGAGCATTATTTGATGACATGTTATGAGACCATCAAAATCTGCTACCCCTGAACTATTATGCTACTATTCATCCTACAACGTCAGTGAGGTGACTAGTAGTCTAATAAACATTGACAAAGTTGCAGGAGCATTATTTGATGACATGTTATGAGACCATCAAAATCTGCTACCCCTGAACTATTATGCTACTATTCATCCTACAACGTCAGTGAGGTGACCAGTAGTCTAATAAACATTGACAAAGTTGCAGGAGCATTATTTGATGACATGTTATGAGACCATCAAAATCTGCTACCCCTGAACTATTATGCTGCTATTCATCCTACAACGTCAGTGAGGTGACTAGTAGTCTAATAAACATTGACAAGTTGCAGGAGCATTATTTGATGACATGTTTGAGACCATCAAAATCTGCTACCCCTGAACTATTATGCTACTATTCATCCTACAACGTCAGTGAGGTGACCAGTAGTCTAATAAACACTGACAAAGTGGCTGAAGCGGTAAAAATCAAATCAAATAAATATGCTGAATGAATGTTCTCAACAAGCACAAAGACGAAATAATATGATTTTTAAGGCTGTTACTGTAAACCGACGACTTGTCGCGCTCGGTGGACGTTCCTCTTTGCACTATTGTTAAATAATTAATACGACACAGTGAGTGTCATGCTAGGATAATATGACACTCCATATATTGAATTCACATGCTGAATGAACGTTTTCAACAAGCACAAAGACGAAAGACGACATAATATAATTTTTAAGGATGTTACTCACTGTAAACCGTTGTTCATTTGTCCCGCTGCTCTGCTACGAAGGGTTTCAAAAAATTATGGGCGTGGAAAACGTCATGGGTAGCAAATCTCGACGAAGTAGCAGATCTCGACAGAACACCGGCTCTTTGAAGTGAACGACGGGAGCCGGCTCGTGGTCGAGTGATTTTTTTATTTTTTTTTATTGTCTTTTAACCTTTCTGTCGTGTTCGGGTCAAATCTGACCGATTTCCTACTTTCATCAATCATAAATATTGTGTTTTACATTTGATTGTCTCAGGGCCTTATGATATCCTCAACACTAGCCATTTGAACATATATAATTGCTGATCACCACTTTCTCTGAATTTTGAGTAGTTTATTCAACTTTGTAACACCTGTGGTGTTCCCGGTCAAAAATGACCGTCATAGGAAATTAATGGGTGACCCTATATTGTGTTCATCCATCAGATAGTACACAACCACAAATACACCACCATACACACACACACACATACCACTCCACATGAACCCTTTCAGACTGAACAAATAGGTGTCTCCTCTTCCCACCTCATTCCTGTGCTTATGTGCCCCCCCTCCCACATGAACCACACTTTCCAAACTAACACTAACACTTGTTCCACATTTCAAAGTCAGCAATTAGGTGTTTGTTATGAGAACCGTCTCTTTCCCAGGCTTATGTTCCCATCCCCCCACGTGAACCGCACTTTCTGATACAAAATGTATCATATCTTCTCAGAGACCCCCTATATATAGTTTTTTTGTGTGCATTGCCCTCATTTTACTATGAACACATTGACTAGGCGCCCAATCAGAAGATTTCTTGTCAGAGAAGCTCTGGAGCTTTTATTTCAACCTGATGAACAGGGGATTGAAGTTCAACCAGAAATAGAGGAGGATGTCTCAGAAATAGAAGACAACATTGATCCTGATTTTGATCCAGACCATTGTGAGACTGACCAGTCAACAGATGGCGAGGAAGAGGCTCCAGAGGAAGACACACCTGAGGAAGAGGCACCTGTGATATTCCAGTCCAAGGATGGCAATTTGCTCTGGTATTCATCCACCCAGGAAAGAGGAGGCAGAGCAAGAGTAGAAAATATTGTTAGGATGCTGCTCCTGTGCGGAAGACACACGTGAAGAACCATCCCCCCCCCCCCCCCCCCCCCACACACACACACACAACATGTTGATGGTGTGTGAATTTGGTCACTGTTTTGATTTTTGTTACATTTTTTTTACAATAAATGATAATTTTGGAATACAATTTACCATTTCCGTGTCTTTCTGTGTCTATTTTTTGTATATACTGCAGTTATTCATGTAAACCAGTGGTCTGAGACATTGTTTACAGCCTAAAAAGGAGTTAAATAAAATTTGGTGGTGATCAGTGGTTTTTCTGTTAATGTAGGAGCAGTTAAAACAGGCCGGTCAAATTTGACCGGGAACACTAAAGTAAGGGGGGAGAAATGAACACGACACAAAGGTTAAAGCCACATTGGGTGCGTTTACATGGGAAGTTTAATTCCTCTTTAATTCAGAATTAAAGTTAAAGCCGAATAAAAGTTACCATGTAAACACTTAATTCCATATGAAAATGTCAATTCCGAATTAACTTAAGTCCGAAGTAAGTGGCTGGTTTATTCCCATTTTAATTCCGCATTAAGTAATTCCGCGGTCATGTAAACACTCATTCCTCTTTAAATTAATTCCCGTCTTTCTGCGCATGCTCGTTCTCTTGCCCTTCTGTCGCGATGACGCTTATATTCCGGCAGCACGCAGTAAACGGTGGTCAAGAGCAGAGACGATTTATTTAATAAATAGCTTGGAGGAACTGGAAATAATTAAAAGAACAGATGGCAGGAAACATAAAAATTGTGAGCTTTTCAAAGCGGCCAGGTTAAATGAAGGAGGTTTCGCAGATAGAGACGCCATCCAGGTCAAAAATAAGTGGAATGTTGTTGCTAACCAGTTAGCTAAGTTTGTTTTCTTCCGGTAGATGTAAAGACGTCCGCCCCCCCTATCCAATCAGAACCCTTCCCAACCCCCAGACCTAAAGCGGAGTTGGATAAAGCCGAACTAAGTGTTTTCCGTGTAAACCTTAATTCGGAATTACTATTTCCATGTAAACTCGAAGGAAAATAGTTTAATTCGGAATTATTTAATTCCTAATTTTAATTCCGAATTAAAAAACATCATGTAACCACAGCCATTGGTCAACATGTGTGGCTGTGGGAACGTCTGTGTGACTACACTGAGCAGGAGGGGGCGGGGGGGGGGGCAGAGTCAACAACACTCTGCTCAGGAGTGGGGGGCGGCACACGCACAGGAGGCAGAGAGACAAGAGCGAGAGGAGTGCAAGAGGATTTGACCATTTCATCAAAGATGAGTGACAACAGGAAAAGGAGTAAAATTTGGACACATTTTAAAGTGTTAGACTCCGGAAAGGCAGAGTGTACACTTTGTAAAATACAAATTTCATATCGAACAGACTCCACAAACAACCTGCACAGGCATATTCAAACTAATCATCCAACAGTGCAATTAGTTGGGGAAAAGACCAGCAAGGGACTCTGCTAATGAAGGTTTTTCACTGTAAATAGTTGCCCATTTTAATTTATATTTTGTTGAGTGATGTTTAGTTGATTTTGTTTTTTCACAAATTGAAATGGGTCTTTTTTAAATTTAGAATTTATTCATGTATATCCATCCATCCATCCATTATCTATACCCGTTTCATCCTTGAAGGGTCACGGGGATCTGCTGGAGCCTATCCCAGCCGTCTACGGGCAAAAGGCAGGGGTCCACCCTGGACAGGTTGCCAGTCCATCGCAGGGCCACATGCAGACAAACAACCACTCACACTCACTCACTCACTCCTATGGGCAATTTAGAACCACCAGTTAACCTGACATGCATGTCTTTGGACTGTGGGAGGAAACCGGAGTACCCGGAGTACCCGGAGTACCCGGAGGAAACCCACGCAAGCACGGGGAGAACATGCAAAAGGCCCCTGTATTCATGTATATGTTAAGTTTATTAATAAAGCCATATAAATGCTATACATGTGTTATATTTTATGTTTTTTTAACATTAGTTATTCATTTTACACATAATTTGGTAATAAATTAATTTAAGTAACAAAAAATCTGAGGAGCCACTTGGGAGCCGAAAGAGCCGGCTCTTTTTAGTGAGCCGAGCCAAAAGAGCCGGCTCTCCACAAAGAGCCGGAATTCCCATCACTATTAACTACTCGGTTTGTTGTTTGGTTTTTGCACTTCCTGCTAGAGCGCCCCCTGAGGGCTGAAGAAAAATTAATAGAAAAGCTGCATCTCTGTATAAGCCTCATGGTTTAAAGCGTGAGACAAAAGTAGCGGCTTATAGTCCGGAAAATATGGTACATAGAAACTTATGGTGTATTAATCCACCACTCTATATTTTTCAAAATGTGAAATCATAACAAATGCTACTATTTCTGGCAGCTTAACATATTTTTTATGACACCTAATTTTTCAATCAGTGTCACTAAACTGAGCAGTAATATAGCTGAATATGTCAGCATGATATAAAATATTTAATATTTACCTCAAATACTTAATTTTCTTTTTTTTTAAAGAAAAAAAAAAAAACCAGTCGTCAGATATTCAGTTTACTTTTAAAGAATGGTCTTTGTCGCCATCTAGTGGTGGCAGAAGGTAATTCTCAAGTTCTCATATATGAAGCAACCACCCAAATAATGGAAAAATACTGAATGTAATGGTTAGCTTTTTTTAATGATGATCCAGTAATTAGTAATAACATCTAATAATCTAATAACTGTCTCTGCAAATATGTTAAAGAGGAGACGAGTCAAGACCCAATGGAATGCATTTCCCAGAACTTAATTAGCCATTTTTTTGAACAAAAATGATGGAAAAGTTACAATTTATATGTTTTTTTTTATGTACAAATTGCCCTTTATTGAATAAAATAGTTGCTAAATGAATCAGATTAATTGGCTTGACTGAGTTTCACATGTTTTAACTTATAACTTGATAACCTTTACTTTTAAAATTCAGATTTAAATTGTAGGTCATCTTGTATATTACCAAGCACAATGCCAAAACGTTGCCAATAATGTGTATGCATTGGATCCACTGTACCCCTGTAAAAAGACTTAGGCTCAGGATTTTTTTTTACTTTAAGCCCTGATAATTTGATTTAGCAGCAGGGAGGGTGATGAGTGAAAACGTCTCTCTGTTAGCATTAGCTCTGGTCCATAGTGTCAATGACTTCTCTACTGTTCTTTTTTCTATAGTAATTGTACAATAACGAGTTATTTTATGAATAACCTTATTGTCTTCATTATATTTTTATTTTCCCAAAATTATATTTGAAAAAAATAGCAGTCGTCTTATAATCAGAGTCGCCCTATATTCGGGCCAATATGGTAATTAAGTAGGAATATCAATAAATAGAAATCCTTTTATATTCATTTTACAGAAGTGATATGAGATTAAAAAAGTAACTATGGATACAGCTCAATAAGAAAGGTGAAAGTGGGAAGAGAAAAGGTGAGGACACCAGTCAGTGGATCATGTTGGTGTCTCCCTGCAGCGTAGACCTATAGCAGCATAGCTATGATGAGACTATGTTTCAGACCAGCCTGCTCTTGTCTTGGTTTCAGCCATTCCTGTAACTGTAGCTGTGACTATTGGCCTTAACATACTATTGTTGAGACTAACTATAGGATCTACTAAACAGATCTTTTGCCATAAATAGAAATGTTTTTTTTTCTGAATTACACATGCATTATCCAGTCTGCTTGAAGATTCATGTATTTGATGATTCGTTCACCCTGAACAAGTGTATCTGACCATCTTGGATAGTGCCACTGTCTCAACAAAGGACCATGATCTTGGTCACATTATTTAGTGTAGTTTGTATCCTGTCAGTGCTTCATCAGATCAGACAAAAGATCATTATGGTAGTCTATGGTAGTCTATGGATGGAAAACAATTTTCTCCTTGATTTATTTGCATTCTTCACGACAGTTGACAGTGATGAACAATACAACATTCAGCCACTACAGTACTCCAATATGAAAGTAATTCTATATTTCTATATGATTATTGTTTTTCAGAAATACAAATGAACACGTAGGATATCAAATTTAAATGCATTGTTTCTATTTGTTAAAATTCATCTCCTACAGTCCAACAATATAACTTTGTTTTTGCTTTTTTCACAAACACAGCTGAAGACATATGATATGAAATCTAATTGCAATTTTTATTTATCCATTCATCCATTTATATACATTTATATACATTTTTTTGTTCATGGAAAAAAAAACTGGGAGAAACCGGAGAACATGGAGAAAACCTTAAATTAAATGGAGGGAATGTACAACAGGAATCAAGAGTTTGGAATCAAGTCATTGTTCTTGTTCTTGTTCTTGTTCTTAGTCCTGATTTCGGTTCTTGTGCTTGTACTGCCGCAGACATGCCGGAGTGAATAATTTCTTGAGTCGTCTTAACCAAGAAGGTTTGTATTCCTTTTCAGGGGTCACATCAGAAGCAATAGCTTCTTCTGGCTCTGAAACCTCAGTTTCTATAACTGGTTCTACTGGAATGACCAAACCCTCTTTGGGAACGACTTCTGTTGGTTGATGCATGTCTGCAGCGATCTCACCTTGCTTGTTGTTGTGAGTGAGTTCTTTTGTCTTCTTCTTTCCACGTACGGCCTTCTTTATCATTCGATGAGAGACCTCTGGTGGTGAGGAGACCTCTGGTGGTGAAGAGACCTCTGGTGGTGAAGAGACCCCTGGTGGTGGGGACACCACTGGTGGTGAGAAGATCTCTGGTGGTGAGAAGACCTCTGGTGGTGAGAAGACCTCTGGTGGTGAGGGGACCTCTGGTGTTGGGGACACCTCTGGTGGTGAGAAGACCTCTGGTGGTGAGAAGACCTCTGGTGGTGAGAAGACCTCTGGTGGTGAGGAGACCTCTGGTGGTAAGGGGACCTCTGGTGTTGGGGACACCTCTGGTGGTGAGAAGACCTCTGGTGGTGAGAAGACCTCTGGTGGTGAGGGGACCTCTGGTGTTGGGGACACCTCTGGTGGTGAGAAGACCTCTGGTGGTGAGAAGACCTCTGGTGGTGAGGGGACCTCTGGTGTTGGGGACACCTCTGGTGGTGAGGAGACCTCTGGTGGTGAGGAGACCTCTGGTGGTGAGAAGACCTCTGGTGGTGAGAAGACCTCTGGTGGTAGGGACACCACAGGTGGTGGGGACACCACTGGTGGTGACGAGACCTCTGGTGGTGGGGTCACCTCTGGTGGTGAGGAGACCTCTGGTGGTGACGAGACCTCTGGTGGTGGGGTCACCTCTGGTGGTGAGGAGACCTCTGGTGGTGAGGAGACCTCTGGTGGTGACAAGACCTCTGGTGGTGAGGGGACCTCTGGTGGTGAGGAGACCTCTGGTGGTGGGGTTTGGTCTCCAAACCAAAACACCTGTGACAGCTCCTTTGGTTTCGGGCCAGATTCTGGTTGAATGTTCTCTATGGCCTCAGAGACCTGCTCTGGTTCTGAAGCCTCAATTTTTGGAGCCAAATTTTCTGGGGCCACAAGGTTTCTGTTTTCAACACAGTCAGCTGGTTGAGGGAATCCATCGACAGCATCACAGACTTTAGTCTTGGATTCCTTTGGTTCAGAAATATTATCAGAAACACAGACTTCAGTTTGTGTGCTGACTGAAACAGCTGTCTGCGTTGCAGAGGACTCAGGTGCAGTTACCTCAGCCACGTGTTTGGTAGACTTCAGTTGCACACTGAGCTCCATCACCTTCCACCCCAGATTTTCTGCCAGATCTTTCTGTGTTTTAAATTTTGATTCCAATTCCTGTTGAGAGCTGATCTCTTCTTGTATTTGCTTTTTTAAATCCTCCAGCTCCTTTTCCAGAATCAGCCTCTGGGACTCTTTATATTTGGACTGCTCTTCTCTTTTTGCTGCAGCTTCTTCGGAGGCCTGACGCAAGGTCTGGATCATTTCTTTGTACGAGTTGAGCTCGTTTTCGCAGCCCAGCCGGAGTTGTTGTTCTCCCTCCAAGCTGAGTTCAGCCTCTTCCAGCTTTTTCCGGATCCGCTTGCGGTCCTCCACTGCAGCATTCCTCTCCTCGTTTTTCTCGGTGAGAAGTAAATTCTTTTTTTCATGCCTATCCCTCATGAATTCCAAGTCTTCATCCTTGAATTTCATCGGCTTCGCATCATAATCAACTGAATTATGTGCAGGAGTTTTAATTTCAGCCACTGTCACAGGTGTTTTTCCAGTCCAATGATCTTCTTTTGGCGCTGGTATATCGACGACAGGTTCCTCATAACCAGAAGTCATCTCAAAGCTATCCAATGAGTCCAACATTTCAGGCAAGCGTTTGTCTGATGTCTGATGACTCATCATTTCTTAGGATTGTACTTTTTTCAGCAACGTGAAAGTAATATTTGCCTTCAGTGCTTCAGTATTCGTCAGAGCTGTGTGGTCTCCAGGAATTCAAAAGTACAACGGTGAATTCCGTCCACAGATGCACTTAAATAGTCCACCGTCACATGAGCTCTGATGTCATTCCGAAACATGTTATTTAGGAAATTAACATTCTAGATTTTTTTCTCTTCCAACTGTAGTTTTTGCAGCAATTCTAACACTTTTTAGCTATGGGTCACCATGACGACGGAATACTGTTTACAAATGTCTGCAAATGACATGTCAAGGTCACATGACTGAGTGAACTATTAAAAATATGGACTTAAATGCTGACAAGTTAATGAGGAGAGGTCATGCTTGTAGAGTGTCATATAAAAAGAGAGCAGACTGAAAACGTTTTTTTTTCTACTTTTATTTTTATTATTATAGGGAGAGAGTTAAATTTAAAATTAATGCTCATCTCCGTGAAGCCCAGCTTGTGATGGGGAAAAATCTGTTCCAATTTTGATTTCACAAAATGTAGAATGGCATCATAGAATTTTAATGAAAACAAAATGCAACAATAAAGAACATGTTTACTTCACATTTTTTAAATGATCCTTGACTATTTTCATTTCTTTGATAATGTGTTGAGCTGCTATTTATACTAAACAATTATTTTTTAATTATTATTATTATGTGTGTGCGTGTGAATGTGCAGGGTGAAGTGTATTTATGTGTGTGTGTGTGTGTGTGTTTTTTGTAAACACACATAAAATAAGACAGGACAAGACAAAGTGGCAGCAGTGCTTTGATGAAAAGAACAAAAGAAATTGCCCCAAAGTAAAAGCAGGTTAAGTTAAAACATCAGTATAAAAATAAAAGAAGATTAAATCAAATAAATAGTTTTTATTAAGTTTTTATTTGTTAAGGACATGTGATTAATGTTAATAGGACTTAATATACATGATTAATGTTAATAGGACTTAATATAATACTGTTTGATGGTAATGTCATGTTTCTTGGTTGTAAATTAAAATAAAAGGCTAACATTATTTTCTTCATTTATTCATTTGTTTTATGGGCGTAGTTATCCTTTCTGGAAGTTTCTTTGCGGCTTTCATATTATTCATATCAATATTAGAATTATATCTTATTGACCAAAATGAAGCGCTATATTGCGATATATGTTTTCATCTATATCATCCAGCCCTGTGTATGTGTGTGTTTGTGTGGGTGTATGTGTGTGTTTGAGTGTTTCAGAATAAGATATGCTGCCACCTAGACTACTTCTTTTTAAGGTTAGACCTTGTTATTTTAATTAGACAGCATCAAAATACACTCTGCGCTAATTACAACAGCACTTCTTTGTAGGGAAAGAGCGTAAACTGCAGTGCAGACCTATCTCCCACTGCAAACATTTGGTTCATTATGAATCACACAAGACAACAAAGGAGTCTAAAACCTGTTTTTTGTTAGTCTTAATTTCTAGATGATCATTGTTGTTTTGTTTTTTTTTTTTTTTTTAAAAAAACCCAGTTAATTCAGCAAAGTTGAATTTTATTTTGCCCTCCTGCCTTGTCCAATTCCACAAGCAGCAGCTTGTGAAAAATCAGACCGCAGTCATGAGAGAAGAAAGAATCATAAAGCCTGCAGCACATCAGGTTACTGACAGACACAGAGCTGAATTGTAAATTCCTTAAAAAAAAAAAAAAAAAAAAAAAAAGTTACTTCAATTCCTGATTCAAATATTATGAATAGAAAAAGGAATTTTGATGACCTCTTCAGATCTGGCTTTACTTACACAATTGTTGTGCATTTTAGAATCTATGACGGATAGAAAGCTTTGTATCAATGAACTTTAAACATGTTGTTCTTTGTTCACATACTTATAGCTGAAACCCCAGAAAAAATAAATGGAAAACTAATACTTCTTGCTAAATCTCTTCACTTTATAAAAAGCAAGAGTGCTGTATTTAATTACTTGTGTTCAGTGTCAACTCAATGTGATCTAAATTTAGCCTTAATCTGTGAATTTATTTTTATCTTTCATCAAAGGAGAGTATTTGTAATGGTTGCAAGTGTGCATTCTGCAAGCTGAAACGTTTTCCTGCAGCGGGTATGAAGCATCTCTGAACTGGCTCTCTGCTTTGTAAAACAGCCATCTGGCTTTTGGTCCTCTTTTCCAAGCTGGAAAAATGTGCGGCATGCAGTCTACTCCTTCTGTTTGCTTTTTTCGACTCACAAAAGTCATGGGGAGAGAGTGGATGTGAGAGGGAAATGTTGAACGTTATCTGTTTCTACTAATCAGGATAAGACGGACCATGAACCTACATCTTAAAATCTGCCTCCAGATCATTCTTTGGCTTTGGTTTGATCGAGTTCAGGGTAAGTAAGAACAGGAGCTGTGCTAACTAGTCTGGAATTAGGACAGATCTTTTATTACATTTGTTGGGTTATGACGTTGCATGCTTTGTCCAATGTGCATTACAGGTAGCAAAACAAGCGTTCAAGGAAAGTGAAGCTCAAAGAATGAAACAGCAGTCTCTTATCTCAAATTTGTAAAAGTTCACATAAAGTTTTGCTTTTCTTAGGTGTTGGTGGGGGCACACGTCCAGTTTATCAAAAAGCTGCCATGTCTCTCTCTGATGCAAACCTGATGTTTGAGGTATTTTCTGCCCTTCGGCCAATTTAAGTCAGTTTCCCGTCCAGGAAGACATATATATGATTTTCTTTCCTGTGCAGTTCTTGCTGAGCGGGGTGGTGATAGACCAGTACAACAGCATCCTCCTGGTGGATGAGGAGATGGCTTCCATGAGGAAAGGGCGGGAATTCCTGGTTCAGATGAATGACGGCATTCCAAGAAGCCTGAGCTCCATGACGCTCATGGCGGACACACTGGAGGCTCGTCAGAAGAAGCCGCTTACTCCGGTGCAGTTTGATAATCTTGTCCTGAGCTCAGTGTACTCTGCCCACCAGGCTTCGGTTCAGGGAAGCGCAGAGGAGAGGGAGGCCTGGGGGGAAGTGCTCCTCCGGCTGGCAAACATCACTGTCTACGAACTACGTGGAAGTTTTCTCTTCAATTATGCCTAATACGTGTCCACACACACGACTAGTGCGTGTAGCACAAAGGAATGTGCAGTTAATCAGCAGCCTTAAATCTTATTCATTTGTGCACTCATAACCAATCCTATATGTACTCAAAGATCCAACCATGTATGAATGAATATATTTATTATTGTACAGTAGAAAAAGCTTTCCAGTTTTTAAGTGTTCTACAAAAGAATCTAAAACATTTTTTTTTCCCCCTGAAGTTGGAAACAAACAGTAACAAATGGAACATGCGCAGGTTTCACATCTCACTTCTTCCTCGTCTGTACTTGTTTTTTTTTAGTACATCCAGTTTTGGTTTTGGTCTCAGTTTCTTCCAGGGAGGCTAGTTTCTTCTTGAGCTTTGCATCCGCAGCCGGACCCTTCCGGTCCCTGCTTGAGCGTGAGCGCTGCTGACTCCTCCGCTGGCCCCTTAAACTGGTCGGTGACGCCTCCTCGTGCAGTTTGTGCCGACCGCTGACCAACGACTCGTCGTGGTCCCAGACCAGCAGCGTGACCCCTGACAGGGAACACAACACGGCTTTAGCGAGGCTTCTGTCTCAGATCATCAATGCATCTATGGAAGCTTCCGGGGGAACTCACCCATGCCAGATCCAATCACGTCACCCATTGGATTGAATTTATTGATCTGCAAAAACAGGACTCTTTTTCTTAATCACTTCGGCTTTTTATATGTCCATATTTTAACAAATAATACTCACAGATTTGATCCCTGAGGCGGTGGAATCGTAAAGCTGAAACACGAGCTCTGCAGTGTTGGAGTCAAAGATGTCAATGGTCCTCTGATCACCAACGCACACGCGGTCATCTGGGTAACGTCCCGCCACAATTAGGTCATATGTAGGATGCCATGTGGCCTGCAGAACAATAGAACAGTATTCTGTTGTCACGTATGGCATTCGATTACACAAATTAAGTGCAAACAACTGTTACTTCTCCAACAAACTATTATTGGCGGCAGAGTCTTACAGGGATTTTTGCTGTTCCTTCAAAACTCAGACACATTTCCATAATGACAGAGCTTCATCTGTGGTTTTTGGTTTTAAGAAAAGACTGTCATTCATATAATATATATAACCATAAAAAAAAGTATGTTTCTTGTATCAGACAATTATTTCTGCGCTGTGACTGCGAGAAATATCCTGAGCTTTTATACCAATCATTTCATTAAAGAGCATTGCAATCTATCAACCTGCGATGGCCTCTGATTTATATTTCTAACACTGTACATGCAATATTGTCAGGTTTTCATGTTGTTTGTCTGTATCCGATAATTGCATTTCCTACAGTTATCGTAACTATTGTTTTCATCACTACTGGATATATACACATGCAGACAGGAGGCAAACCTTGATGGGTGTGAGGTGCTGAAACTGTCTGTGCGGGTGCTGGATGATATGTTGGGGCTTTGACCAGTTACAGGAGGAGTAGACACGGATCTGGTCATGCTGGTCTGTGGTGAGCAACTTAGAGCAGTCCAAGGGGTTGAAATAGGCTGTGAAGGAATAACAATCGCAAGATTTAGAAAAGTGACGGAGAGACTGCCTTTGCACTTGGGGGTCAAAGCGGTGTGATGCAAATGTTGGTAGATATTTCAGGATTTCGTCTCTTACTTGAGGCACTGAGAGGGATGTACGACGGAGCAAGGCTAATGAGTTAGTGAAGTAGGTCATGTTTATGAAATGGCTCCTGTTTTACCTGTAAATGTCACCATGGTGACACATGATTCTCTGATTGAAACTAGCTGTAGTAAGTGACACTCTTCACCTTTTCTCATCCTGATAATACTCTTTACAAGCAAGGATATTCTTAGCTGAGAAGAGTAGTAACATATGCAATCGTACGTGGACGTGTTTGTTTCCATGTTTGGTTCTGATGTGGAAAGAAGAGTGTGACGCTAAGAGACAAATTAATTTTTTTAAAGTTCATTTCACTTTGCCAGGGCCAATAACTAAACTGATTTCCACAAACCTTTAATTCTCTAGCAAAGTCAGATTTAAATGCACTTTTTGCGATACCATATTTAAACAACTTTTAAAATAAAAGGAAGAACTGAGTCAGTAAACGGGCAAAAATAATATGTCACTTCGCAAATGAATGTGTATTAATTTCACATATTCTTCACTCCTCCAAGAAAATAACTTGTTCGTCTTAAATTATATAGGCGGCACAAAATTAGTGCTCTTTGTTTGGAGGAAAGGTCAAAAATCCTCAGGCTGGGTTTAAAAAGAACATTCATGACTGCTGTTGTGATACTCTCTATTTCTTTTATTTTATTATAGTTTCAGGCTTTTCTGAGTCTGGCTGGCTGTGATGACCTTGTTTGTGGTACAACTCGTCTAAATTAAAAAATCTACCACAAAATTTGTGATAAAAAAAAAAACAACAAACAAACAAAATCTAATTAGACATGGACTCAAGGGATGAACAGAGAAATAAGCTGCGTCACGTGTAAACACTATTAAGTTATTTCACAACATGTACTATACTATTTTTTAAAGAGTCAGAACAAATTTCTCTCCAACATGAAAGGAAAAAAAGGTTTTCTTAAAAGAGTCAAACCTGAGTTCACAGCTCTGTCGTGAGGCATTTCGTGGAGGAAGCATTTCTTGTCCTTGATGTTCCTCAGGTCCCACAGCTTCACTGTGTGGTCAACTGAAGCCGTCGCCAGCAACCAGTCGCATCGAGGGTTAAACTCTGCATGGGTCACTTTGGCTTTGTGCAGCTTGCTGCTGAAAATCTGAACCAATAAGCAGAGCAAAGACCTTAATTAAAGAAATAATGATCAAAAAAAAATTTAAAAAAAAATTGACAACTTCTGCTTCAGACAGAATTTCATTCATTTTACCCAAATCATGTGTCAGTGAAGTGTAGACTTGAATTCAAACAGCCAGTTCAAAAAATAAATCGCATTGACTGTTTATGAATTACAACCAAACACTGAGAAGTAATTGGACAAACATATCCAAGGATTATTTTCAATACTTCAGAAGTCTAGCAGTCCAACCTTCAGTCTGGTTTGTCAGCAGCCACATTATCAATAAACACCAATGACTCGGCTCCACTGGCAGTCATAAATGCCCACACCATCATACTGCCTCCACCGTGTTCGATGGGCCACATGTGAACATCTGGACCGTGAACATCTCCTACTCTTTACATTGACAGAACAGTTTCATCTGTCCAATAAATCTGGTTCCAGAACAGGGAAGGAGTCTAATCTGTCCACTGTGTTTTTTTATGATTGTGTAATGGTTTGGACCATGATGTAAACACTTATGGAGCCCTCGCTGGATTGCAAACTGTTGACAACAACATGTGTGCCTCCATGAGACTGTTGTTGACTTGATTTGATGACAAATGAGTTTTCCCTCGGCTACGTCAGTATCCTGCATCCATGGAAGGTAAAACCGTCTTCCACAGTCTTGGTATTGCTGATCTCTTAGTGTTTCTTCTTTTTCAAACATGAAAAAAAAAAAAATGTCACTCCTGCAATTTCTGCTACCTCTCAAATGAGTCTGTCTTGTCTTTTCAACATTTATCAGAAAATAGTAAGGAATCAGGCATTAGACGACCATGAAGCTGCTTATTATTACACTCGCTGCCTTATTTATATTTAGTCAGTTAGTGAAAATCGATGGATAGATGAAGGGAATCTGGATAAAATGGCTACAATTCCAAAAGCAGTTAATGTCATAAACACATAAACTAGTTAAGTTAAAGACGTTATGTCAGTGCCCAAATATCTATGAACTAATTTTATTTTTTGTCGGTGATGAAAAACACTGCAAAACAAATAATTTAACTTGTTGCACTTAAACGACCCACCTTTTGACCATCCAAACTCAGAAGTTCGAGTTGTCCCACGTTGTCTCCGGTCACGAGCATCTGTCGACTCACCGACACATCAACACAGCAGTACCAGAAACTGGGAAAGAAAATAAAGAATTAACTCATTTCACTTGATGCAATGAAATTAGCAAAGAAACACTAAGACCAGTATTCTATCTTTTACCATTTAAATGTATGATTTAAATGGTAAAACTGCAGTGACAGACACTCCAAATGATAACTTTACTTACATATAATTTTCAATAAAATGATGAAAAAAAAAGGATTGTGTCAAATGTGTATTTTCAATGAAACACTAGTTTTCCTTTACATTTCTATAATGTCTTTTCACTTACCTCTAATGTTTTTTTTAGCAGATAGTCATCTCTAACGTTCAAGACAAGTGATGTAAACTAAAAGTGGTTTGTGCACATCAGCTTTGGGAAATGTCATTTTGTCAAAAAAGATATTTAAACTTTACAATCTATAAAAAACAATTTTGAATTGGAGGAAATTAAAATAAAACTATCTGCAGAGATTATAGAGGTAAGTGATTTTTTTGTTTGTTTGTTTGTTTTCTTAGCCAAGCACCAGTCTTCTTTGCAGTTTTCTCACCAAACATTATGGTGATCGTGACCACAGTCTTGAGTTCTGGATAGTAGAGTGGCTGTGTGGCCCTCAAAGCTCTGCACGGTCAGAGTGCCCTCACCAGAGGCCACAAAGACCCTGGAGAAGTCCGTGGGGCAAAACTTCATCCCTCCGACAAAGTCTCCAGCTCCATTCTGTGCACACAAATACAAATGCAAGCCTATCACAGGGCCGCTGTGAATACTTCACGTTCATGCAATTGGTAAAACTAATACGGGCCACCTGATAAGAAGACTGATGCTAGACTGAACAGGCCTAAAACCCTTACAGAAAGAGAGGGATCTAATTCTTACTTCAGCGTGTCTGTGCTGGTAAACACTGTTAGGGTTGTCCCACTGAAATCTCGAAGTGCTGTCGTACCTCCCATAGACGAGGTGAACAGCTGAGTGGGGTTTAACTGGTTAAACTTCATGTCTGTAACTGAGTCTCCAGCCCCCATCTGAGCAGAGAATCAACACTGTGTCATCAAGCACATCTGAGATGCATGGTTCTGAAATCAGCTGTCGCCTAAGATTATTATACTTTCCCCGGGTTGCAGATTTTCGTCATCTCATGCAGTTGGTCTTAATCATGAGTGCCAGTTAAAAATTATCCAGGAACTCACCCCCTGAATGAAGCTTTTCTTTGTGGGATTCTCAAAGTCCCACAGAAAAATGTCTCCACCCTTTGAGGCTGCAGCCAGAGTGGTGGGGTGAGTGGGGTGCCACTCCAGACAGGTGATTCTGCGGTCGAAGGGACTGCTGGCGCAGTGGAAGTGATAGGACGAAAGAGAGCGAACAAAAGGCTCCTGGAGACACTGAAAGAGACAACGCACAACTGTTCACTGACTTCCACTGGAAATTTAGTATCTGTGCTCTCTGTAAAGAAGCCAAAGCAAGCGCTCCAAACTCACAGCCAGAGCGACCATAGTCATGTCTAAACCCGTCGATTATTACTGCTCCTCACACATGTCTAGATGAATCCTTGCCTCAGGTAATATCATCCTGGTATTTTCATTTTTTTCCTTTATCTAAAATCTATGAAACTCACTTTGCACAAGTATCTGGGATTACGTTTGTGAAGGTAACATGTCCCCAGGTGCTGCTTCTAATAACAAGCATCTAAAAATTCTATCACAGCAGTAAAAAAGAAACTTGTGTCACAGTGGGCTGCTGTCTTTAGAATAAATGCTCGCTTACAGTGTTTTTGGACATTTTAGTTGCCTCAGTCATTGTCAGTCGTGTTCCTGTCATTGTTTCTTCTAAATAATTTAGCATCATTAAAAAAAAAAAAAAAACTTCTTTCCAGGTCTTAAAATCAGCTACAGATGACCTGAGGTAAACTGGAACTCATCTAATATTACACTCTATTGGATGCTGAGTCCAGGTTGCAGATTACAAAAGATACATAAATTATTTAACAAGAATCCCCAAAATGGTTCAAGAAAAATGGGTTGAAAGACTGGAGTCATGGTAAGAACATACTCCTGTTAGCAACTCAGCGTGATGGAAAAACTGCTATAATGTAACACATTTCTCTTACCTGTCTCATCTGGGAATGAAGGCTTTGGCCGAAGTGTGCTCCTGTAAATATAGTGCAGGATGCTCCCATGGCCATTCTTCCTCTGGACTGGACACGTGTAAGGAGGCCCTGCAAAGGAGTACAAACACATTAAGTCGTGATGTCAAAAACATCTCATGCAAAGTGTAGGTGCAGTTTGAAGTACTATCAGGGCTGCGCACCTGGTTTAGATGTTTCTCCATCTTTCTTTTCTTTCAGTTTTTTGGACAGGGTTGGACCAGAATCTTCCGCAGCTCTTTTCTTCACTTTACTCTTTGATCCATTTGAGGCTGATTTCGCGGGCTTGCTTTTCATTTCTGTCCAAGTAAGCAAACGCAACACTGAATGATGTGACTCCACAGTTAATAATTTGTGAGCATGAATTAGAGTAACATTTGGAGCTTACCTGTGATGGTCACTGACTCTCGCTTCGGTTCAACATCAGGAACTCTGTTTGCATAATACAGCAGTACACGTGACTGTAATGGCTGCGAAAGCCTGTGTTTTGTAACTTGGATGTAAAACAGCCGGTGGACGATAGGTGGCACTGTTCGGTTTATCAACAAATGACTTCAGAGACAATATGTTTCCGGGAGGACGAGAACTACAACGTGACGTCATTTCAGCTTTCAGTGAATTAAGAGGCTGTTATTTATGAAAATGTGCGCTGACGGAGGCACAAAAACCTAAAATACGCTGCATTTATTTTACAATTTTGGTTCAAACTCTGCAAATATCTGCCCAAATTACTAGACATACTAGTGCTGATTAGTGTCAATGCTAAAACAAAATACTGTAACCTATTTATGTATTAACCCCCCCCCCCCCCCCAAAAAAAAAAAAAAAAGATTTTGTCATAAGTTTTGCTTTTAGAATTCTTTTCATTATATTTTAAGTATTTTTTTTAGTTTCAAAAATTATAATGTCTTTTTTTTTTAAATATATTACAAATACAAGATATATGTCGTGTTACAAATACAATGGTTTAAAATGACAAATATTCCATATTTGTAATAAAATATATTTCTAAAAAATATCAAGACTTTTTATTTTGAAAAAGCATCAAATTTATAAAAACATAAACATTGTTCTATAATAAAGCAGTTTTCACATTTAAACATTAGTAGAGTTAAACATAAAATGTAAAACCTTAGTAAAATATATATTTTCTGATTTCAAAAAGTTTATACATTGATAATTGATTTTTTTTTTTTTTTTAACGTATGTATGCTGAAGCTGAAATAATACATCGGTACATCTGCATTTCTGTTATTACAACACTGTGTCATTGTGAAAATTCAAAAATGTCTCTTTGTTGCCGTTTACTTTTGTTTGCTTGGTTTCTAGACTTGTGCTGTCAGGTTTACTAACCTCGTCTTTAGTGTTCCGTCAGTTCATCTGATGACCTGTACATACTCTACATATTTTAATGCTGACATAAAAGGCTGGAAAGCTCAGCCGGAAACACGTGTCTGTTGCAGCGAGATCTTATTGGTCACTGCCGGCTTTTCAAAAGTGCTCGGGCTCGAGCGGAGGGAAGATTCAAAATTGGAGCAACAGAAACGGCGAACCTGGAGCAGACTGCACCTTGAACGTTGACTGCGATGAACAGACAAGTGTAAGCGTATTTTATTTTTATAAATCATGTTCTGGTAGACTTATTTAAATGTTACTTTTTATCGGTAAACGTTGAACGGAAAGTTGACGGAGTTATCGAAGGGTTGGACTAGCTTAGTTAGGTCGTTTAGTGGAGGACTAACCCCTTTAGCCACCGGCTTTGCATTCCGGTCACCCCAGCGACTGTCATAAATAACAAGCGCTCACACCAGGTTGAAATGTGATTTTTTTTTTTTTTTTTTCGTTTTGTTTTTTCTCCTTTTAGGAAATTTAAAACGCCCCGCAGGCCTCCACCAAAAAAGCTCCCCAATAACCAGAAGGACCCAGTCGGGGTGAGTGTCACGTCCTAAAGGAGCAGGACAACTTGGCAAACAAACTAGTTCCTAACAAATAATGCGGTTCAGTTTTGTTTTTGTATTGTGTGATTCCACCGGTGCTATAAGGAGTAATTGAACCGTTTCAGAGAAGTTGATGTTGCAGGACCACGTTTGATTTTTGTCTTACACTGCTCAGGTGTACTGCCGAGTACGGCCTCTGGGTACGGAGGACGAGGAGTGCTGCATTGAGGTGATCAGCTCCACCACCATCCAGCTGCACACTCCTGAGGGCTTCAAAGTAAACCGCAATGGAGAACTCAAAGAGGTAACAAATCTAGCGAACAATCAGTAATAAATTTAAAGACTGTCAGTGGCACAACATAGATCTAATGTCCACAAAGTCAACGAGTACTTTGTCTGATCAGTCAGTATATTTTATGATTACACAATGGCAATAGGTTTCCATTGTGAATCACATATGTAAAGGAGAAATTTCCTTCTTGACAACACTGTAGGCTCAAGTCAGTCCTTTATTATACATTATCTTTTTAAGTGCTTTTAGCTGAAATAAGGTTAACCAGATTCAATATATTGCTCAAAGTGCAATGTGTATAACCTCCTTGAGTGTTTCCATAAATAGTGGATTTGGGCTATTTTTGGAGATGTGTATTGGTTTTTCTGTGTGCAGGTATTCAAGGCTTATAGGGTTTGAGATTGTTGTCACCCTGCATTACACTTCTGGAAAATCTGCCATGTTGGTAGTAATGTGTTTGATTTGGTCAGTGATGAAGGGTAGTTGCATGTTGTACTATTTGTCTTTTATGTATTATATGTCTTTTATTGTATAAGTTGGATATTTAATTATGGTTAGATACTGTTGAGTGCAGAAGTGCACCACGTAGCTGTAACAAAAAGAATTGGTGTGATCAAATTTTCATGGCTTCCTTCTTGCTTGGTGTGTGTAGATATAAACATGCAAAGCAATACAGTGTGCTTCCACTTTACCCGTTTTTCACTTAGTTACTTTATGTCTTCAAACATGATGATGTGATTTATAGGTTAGTGCTGTTTGTTATGGCCCTATTCCTTAGTTTTGCTTTTTGTTTACATTTTATTTTTGTTTATTACACTTACTTGAAGCTTCTCTACACAACCTTCAAGATTCAAGTGTCTTTATTGTCATTATGCAGGCATAACGGAATTTTGCACGACTCCAGGCAGGCACACACATAATAATACACATAAATAAAGCACTTAAATAAATAGTAGGAAAAAAATTAGATAAAGACAACACTCTTGGTATGATGATATTTACAGACTGTACGTGTGTATTTACAGAGAACTGACTGTGTGGGGGTGGGGGGAGAGGTGGATGAGAAAATGAGAGGGAAGATAAAGTGCAGCTTAGTGCAAGTCCTGTTTGAGTGTGGGTGTGTGTTCGTGGTAGACGTGGAGGTGTGAATCTGTGATAGAGGTAGGTGTGTGTGTGGCTGGGGGGGGGTTAATAGTGGTTCGCTACAGGGGGGCTTTGGCTTTCACAGCTCTGAAGAAGCTGTCTCTGAGTCTTTTTGTGGTGGCTTTGATGTTTCTGTACTGCTTCCCCGATGGAAGCGGTACAAACAGTGCATTGCCCGGGTGGGTGGGATCAGCTGCCATGCGTCTGGCCCTCTTCTGGACACGTGCAGTGTAGACTGAGTCCAGATCTGGTAGACGGCAGCCCACAATCCCCTGTGCCGTTCTCACCACCCGGGCTAGGTCTTTTAGTTCTGTGATGTGCAGCTGCCGTACCACACGGTCACACTGAGACACAGGATGCTCTCAATGGTTGCTCTGTAGAAGTTTGTGAGCACCTGTGAAGAGAGTCCAGACCGCTTCAGCTTCCTGAGGAAGAAGAGCCGTTGTTGGGCCTTCCTCACCAGGTGGGAAGTGTTCACAGACCAGGAGAGGTCAGAGGAAATATGGATGCCCAGGAACTTGATGCTGTCTAGATTAGATTAGATACTTTATTAATCCTTTGCAGGAAATTAAGGTGTTACAGCAGCATCAGTGCGTTTTTCATTCATACATTCCACACACTTAAGTAACAGCAACCAAATATAAAAACATATCCAATAAAAACAGATCACTAAAAAATAAAATTAATATTAAAATTAAATTAAAATTAAAATTTAAGATGCTGGGTTGCTAAAGTGCTGAGTAGTAAAGTGCTGGAGTATTGCACATAGGACAGTTATTGCACATTATAGAGCTTGATGGCAGCTGGAAGGAACGACTTTCTGTAGCGTTCGGTTTTGCATCGTGGTGGGATCAGCCTGCCACTGAAGATGCTCCTCCGAAACACCTCCAGGGCATGTAGAGGGTGAGTGTCATTGTTCATGATACTGTTCATTTTCCTTAGCATCCTCACTTCAGCCACCTGCTCAACAAAGTCCTGAGGTATGACCATGGTGCTGCTCGTTTTTTTAATCAGTTTATTGAGTCTGTTTCTGTGTGAAGTGCGAGCACACACACCCCAGCACACAACACCAAAAAACAGAGCACTGGCCACAACAGCCTTATAAAAAGAGCACAGCAATGGTTGACAGATGTTAAAAGAACGCAACTGTCTTAAAAAGTACAACCTGCTCTGCCCTCTCTTGTAGACTGCCTCTGTGTGGCTGGACCAGTCCAGCTTGTTGTCCAGCAGTACACCCAAGTATTTGTAGCTTGAAACAAGCTCCACATCAGTTCCTTGACAGGATCAGGTTCTGGCCTCTTCCTCCTGAAATCAAAGACCATTTCTTTGGTCTTGGTGATGTTCAGCCTCAGGTGGTTAAGGTCACTCCAGGTGGTAAAATCCTTGATTGTGTCCCTATACTCTCCCTCACAGCCCCCCCTCACGCAGCCCACCACAGCTGAGTCATCAGAGAATTTCTGAAGGAAACAGGAGTCTGAGTTATGCTGGAAGTCGGATGTGTATAGGGTGAAAAGAAAGGGTGACAAAACAGTTCCTTGTGGGGACCCTGTACTACACAGGACGGTCTCACTCAGAGACACAGTTTTGGAGCCGCACATTCTGAGGTCTAACAGTCAGATAGTCTACACCCAGGAGACAAGCGCTGACTCCACCTGCATCCTCCTCAACTTCTCACACAGCAGTTCTGGTTGTATTGTGTTGTACGCACTTGAGAAATCAAAAAACATAATCCTCACCATAGCATCCGAGGTGTCAAGATGAGCGTAGACCCTCTGGAGCAGGTAGATAAGGGCATCATCGACACCGATCTTGGGCTGGTACGCAAACTGTAAGGGGTCAGTAAATGCGCTTACTTTAAGCCTGATGTGGGAGAGGACCAGTTTTTCGAAGATTTTCATTATGTGAGAAGTCAAGGCAATAGGTCTGTAGGCGTGTAGGTCTACACGCTCCACTGCCTCTCCATGTATGCAGAGAGGAGCGTGTTCAGTCTTCCTGGACCTCCTGTAATCTACAATGACCTCCTTCGTCTTGCTGGTGTTCAGGATGAGGTTATTCCTGCAGCACCACTGTGTGAGCCTCTGGACCTCCTCTCTGTAGTGGGTCTTGTCGTTGTTTGATATGAGACCCACCACGGTGGTGTCATCTGCGAACTTCACAACCATGTTTGTAGGGTGGATGGCAGAGCAGTCCTATGTGAAGAGGGGGAAGAGGGCAGGGCTGAGGACACAACCCTGCGGCGTCCCGGTGTTGAGGATCAGTGGTGCAGAAGTGGACTTCCCTGTCCTCACCACTTGGGGCGTGTTGGTGAGAAAGTCACTGATCCAGGAACAGAGGGATAGTGACAAACCCAGGCTGTGGGGCTTCAGGGCCAACACGTCCGGGAGAACAGTGTTAAAGGCTGAACCGAAGTCCACAAACAGCATCCTGACATAGGTGTTGGGATGCTGCAGGTGGGTCAGGGCTGTGTGAAGTGCTAGCGAGACAACATCCTCCGTAGAACGGTTCTCCCTGTAGGCGAACTGCAGGTTGTCCAGGCCTGCAGGGATGGCGTCCTTGATGTACTTTTAGGAGGATCCGCTCAAAGCACTTCATGATGACTGGGGTCAGAGCAACAGGACGGTAGTCGTTGAGGCAGGTGATGGTTGTTTTCTTGGGCACAGGCACAATGATGGAGGACTTCAGGCAGACAGGTAGCACGGAAAGCTGCAGCGACAGGTTAAAAATATCCAGAAAAACTTCTGACAGTTGGTCCGCACATGACTTCAGGGTCTGACCTGACACCTTATCCGGGCCTGCAACCTTGTGTCTAAAAGAACTTAGATAGCAAAATACATATGCAAGTAAAGACACATTTGACACTGAATACACTTGTTTGAACCATGTTTTGAAAGCTTTGGTGGATTGAAGACTTGTGCACCCATCCATTTGTAAATTTCACATGATGTGAGTCGAGAGGTTTATAACTCCCAAACAGCTCAACCGTCTGTGCACTCGAACCACAAGCAAGATCAGAAAACCTGTTGGGTGTCTCAGTAGAAGTAGCAAGTGAGATCAGGGGTGCAGCTTTTGGCCATTTCATCTGAATCTAATCCATTCTAATATTTCTTGTGTTTTTTATTTTTCTCTAAATGAATCCATTCATCTTTTCAGATGCAGTATACCTTCAAAAACGTCTTTGGGGTTTCTGTGTCCCAGATGGAGCTCTTTGAACATGTGGCTAGACCTCTGGTTGATGACCTCATTCATGGAAAAAATGGTAAGAGCAAAGGCCCTCCCCAGAAAAAAGCCAGTATAATGGGATTATGCTTACTGACCACTTTACTGGGCACACCTTGCTAGGACCAGGTTGGACCCCCTTTGCTTTTAGGACTGCCTTCATTCTTTGTAACATAGATTCAACAAGGTACTGGAAACATTCCTCTGAGACTTTGGTCCATATTGACGTGATGGCATCATACAGGTTGCTGCAGATTTGTTGGCTGCACGTCCATGATACTAACCTCCCATTTCAGCACATCTCAAAGGTGCTCTAGTGGACTGAGATATGGTGATTGTGGAGGCCATTGGAGTATAGTGAACCCATTGTCATGTTCAAGGACCCAGATTAAGATGATTTGAGCTTGACATGGCGCAGTATCCTGCTGGAAGTAGCCATCAGAAGATGGGTACCCTGTTGTCATAAAGGGATGGACATGGTCAGCAGCAGTACTTGGAGTGGCTGTGGCATTTCAACCATGTTCAGCTGGTATTAAGCAGCTCAAAGGATACCAAGAAATTGTCTCCCACACCATTACACCACCTGCAGCAGCAGCATCAGCCTGAAGTGTTGATT
Source organism: Hirundichthys speculiger (assembly GCA_018398805.1). NCBI lineage: Eukaryota > Metazoa > Chordata > Actinopteri > Beloniformes > Exocoetidae > Hirundichthys > Hirundichthys speculiger. The sequence goes on along the minus strand of JAGFBZ010000082.1, from coordinate 2,201,753 downwards.
AAAGGCAGGGTGGCTGCTTTCATGATGTTTACACCAAATTGTTGTGGATAAAAATCGCAGCAGATCAGCAGTTTCTTAAATGCTCAGACCAGGCCATCTGCCTTGATAAAAGTCAGTTAAATCCCCTTTCTTCCCCATTATGATGCTCAGCTTAAACTTCAGCTGATTAACTGTTTTGTGTTAACAAGCAGTTGAACAGGTGTGTCTGATAAAGAGGCGGGTGAGAAGACAATAGCGGCATAAAAGGGTCAAGGACAGGTCTTTCAGTAGATTCAGTAATTGGTTTGTTGATGGAAGCTTTTCATGTTCTAGTTCATTTAAGAGAAGTAATACTGCTTCCATTTTATGCTGATGCATTATTACAAGCTTAGGCTTCAAGAACAGTTTGATTTTGGAGTAGTAATAGCTGACTGGCTTTTTTTTTTTTTTTTCTTTTTTGCAGGTCTTCTCTTTACTTATGGTGTGACAGGAAGTGGGAAGACATTCACAATGACTGGTTCTCCTGGTCAGGGTGGACTTCTGCCTCGCTCCCTTGACATGATTTTCAACAGCATTGGACCCTGTCAAGCCAAAAGATATGTAAGAGAAGAATGGGAGCTAATGGTTTGAAGTCATGTGATGTATATCTTGCTAGATTCTTTGTCTAATGTAATTCACTCTGTTCACTCAGGTCTTTAAGACAGGATGATAAAAACGGTGTGGAGGTTCAGTGTGAAGTTGATGCTTTGCTGGAGCGCCAACGGCGGGAGAACACCTCGAGTGTTCCTAAAACGCCCTCCTCCAGGTAACAGTTCCCAGTTCGGGCTGTCCTGAAATATAAGCTGATATCAAAATGTTTGGTTGTAAATCTTGAATGGGAGAGTGAGATGCAGCCACATGCCATTTAAAATTTGGGAATTGGAGAAAGACGTCATGTCAACAAACTTCAATGCACATTTCATCAATGACTGTGGTCTGCATTAAATTTATCTAATGGTTGTGGATGGATCATAACCGCCTCAAACCAAGACCTGTGAAAATTAATTGTTCTGCAGATCATCTGGTCTGTGTATTTAATTTTAGTTCTTTTTTCCCTTTTTAAGACAAAAGAATGACCCTGACATTGCTGACATGATTAAACAAGAGGAAGCTACTAAAGCAGACGGCGTGGACGAGGACAGCAGTTACAGTGTCTTTGTGTCCTACATAGAAATCTACAATAACTATATCTATGATCTCCTGGAGGAAACCCAAGAAGATCCAATTAAGCCAAAGTGAGTTTCAAAACTAAAATGACATGAATATGATTCTGATGTATGCATGTGCGTGGAATTGAAATAATTTACTTTTTATGTTTTTAGTGATCAAAAATATAAGTCTAGTTGTGTTTTTTTTTTTTTTTTTCCCTGGTAGAATCGATAGAAGACAAAATGTTTGCTTTTTCTTTTTACTAGGTGGAATGGTGGAGGCACACCTGTGCGCCAGAACACTGAGTTCATGTATGTGACCAGTGAATACTCATCCATCTGACATTAGAGTAGCTGCCTGATTATTAAGATGAACTGTACCTGTCACACACAAATGTACACTTCAGACAAACAGAACCTCGCCACATCAATGCTGGAGACATTTTAAAAGTTGCATGTTGTAGATGGCATGATTAAAACGAGTCATATTAAAGTCATGTAAGGGTATAAGGTAGGGCTGGGCGTCATTTGAGGCACTTTAACTCCTCCAGACATGGAATTGGGAGTTTTAGAATCAATGTTCAAGCAAAGCGTTCATCTATTTGATTTTTATTTGTGGATTTACAGAGGACAGGAATACGATGCTCAAGTTATTTGATTTCAATTCCAGCAAAATTTAAATCTCTTCCAGTCTGAGAAATATGAAATGGAATTTCTTTTTGTTTAAAAACTGCAACATTAATAATCATTCAAGTCATGGGAAATGTGGGTGGGGGGTAAAAATAGCAGAATATTCAAATCACTAATGTTATTGACAAATATCAAAAGTAACAAGTTGTTAATTTATAACCAAATTACAGTTTTAATGATCATGGTCTAAAATTATATAATCAAAGAATAAATCATGAGAAGTGTCTGAGCCCTCAGTCAGTACAAAGAAGCAGTGGAGTTAAATACCTAGCCCTGAGTTAAAGGATTACTGACTGGTTATGGCTACCCTAGCTCAGGTGTTCTATGGTGAGGCCTCCCTCAGAGTCAACAATTCTTTACATTATTCCTCTGCTTCTTGTAATCTTTGTCATGGCAAAACCCCTGACTTCCAACCTGCGTGTTGTTGGTGTTGTGCTTGCTTCTTATAACAATCAGAGTGCTTTCTGTGGCTGAAAACAAGCGACATCCGTACCCCTTCTGCATTTAAAGCATGTTGTTCTTCATCTGTTTGAAAAAAAAAATGGCAGTTCTTTTTTTTTTTTTTTTTTGGTAAATAACATGTTTTTTTTTTTTTTTTTTTTAAACCATTGTAGACCACCTCAGTCTAAAATCCTCAGGGAGGATCAGAGTCACAACATGTACGTGGCTGGTTGTTTGGAGGTTGAAGTAAAGTCTGCTGAGGAGGCATTTCAAGTGTTCTGGAGAGGTGAGTCTCTAACATAAAGAGGTCCATGCTAGGGCTGCACAACGTATTCAAAATGTATAATCGCAATATTACTATAAATGATGGTCTATTTATCCAAATGCTCCACATACCAGTTTAGATGCCAGCTTAGTGTTGACTCAGAAGGGAAAGAGATGAGTGAGGAAAATCTGAAGCCGGGGATTAGTTTTATCCACGAATCAGAAAGACATCGACTCTAAATACTATTTGTAGTTAACACATATCACCATCAGTTTTCAACTATATCGCATGTCACTTGTTTTCCTAATATGCAGCCCTAGTCTGTGGTGAAATGTAAGGGGCTACAGGTGTACTTAAAAAAAAAAAAAATACTCAGCTGCAGTGATGATTTTAGATGTGACTGACCTGGTATTGCTGGCCTCTGGGTCAACTCTGACCAGGAAATGACATCAGTTAATCTTCTCTCTGAGCAGGAATGATTAAGCAAAAAAAAGAAAAATGTAGAAGAGTTTGAACTTTACTTGAAAATACTTGGTTATTTATTTATTTATTTTTTTAAAATTGTATTTTTCCAGGCCAAAAGAAAAGGAAAGGTTGCCAACACTCGGCTGAACAGAGAGTCCAGTCGTTCACACAGTGTGTTCATTGTCAAACTGGCTCAGGCTCCTCTGGATGCAGACGGTGACAACGTTCTCCAGGTCAGCTGCAACCAAATGTCTCGTTCCAGTCAACATTTATGGTACCAAGTACGATGAGCTGTAATAGCCACATCTTATTTTTGTCAGGATAAGAACCAAGTGAGTGTTAGTCAGCTGTGCCTGGTGGACTTGGCAGGAAGTGAACGCACTGGCAGGACTGGGGCAGAAGGCACTCGCATACGTGAAGCTGGTTTGTAAACAAACGTCAGGATTTGATGACACTTTTGGGACTCACCTGAGATCTAACAACAGTTTACCTTTCAGGTAACATTAACCAGTCTCTGCTGAATCTGCGGACGTGCATTGAAATACTTCGAGAGAACCAAATGTGTGGCACAAACAAGGTACATGTTGCCAAAGAAAAAAAACAAAACATTGAACTTGAATTACATTCAAATGAACCATGTTGGTAACATACATTTTCTGTTTATAGATGGTCCCTTACAGAGACTCCAAAGTAACCCACCTGTTTAAAAACTACTTCGATGGAGAAGGAAAAGTAAGAATGGTTGTTTGCGTCAATCCCAAGACTGATGACTACGAGGAAACCTTGGCAAGTTAAAACCACCAGTGTATTTGATGTTTTGTCTTGTAGCTGCCCCTCCCCCTCCCAAACTCATAACCTTTTTGAGTTTTTGGTTTATATGAACTTGAAATTGCTTTTCATCTGACACATGAAATGCACTCTATTTGTGCAGCTGGTGATGCGGTTTGCAGAGATGACACAGGAAGTGGAAGTGGCTCGTCCAGCGGACAGGCCCATCTGTGGCTTTACTCCAGGGCGTCGCCACAGAAACCAGGTGTTTAGAGAGGAGCTGTCTCGCAAGCTGGAGGAGCGTGGTGGTCCAGTAGAGAGAGGTAATCATGCTTGTACACATTTACGCATCCTACACGGACTTCGCTGTGAATTCACTAGTTTAAAATCCCCCCCCCCCCCCTTTTTTTTTTTTTTTTTTTTCTCTCCTTTAACAAGGTAACTGCCGTGGTTATGCCTAATATTTGGTCATGTGCTGATGTTTATAAAGCTCTTGCATGGGGAAAAAATAATTTAGAAGAATGAATTGTTAAAAATGCACCATCTCATTTGGTGTCTTTTGATAAAATGTATGATGACTTCGATTTGTGTGATCTTTCTGTAGATTTATCTTCGGTTATCAGCAACCTGAGCCTCCCGCCACTACCCTCCTCTGAGCTGACTGACCCGCATGATGACATCACGCTGCCTCGGCTGATTGAGGCCCTGCAGAACAGACAGAGGATCAGGCAGATCAGGATAGAAGAATACAAAAAAGCAGGTGCCTATTCATGTTTTAGCTACAGGTTGTGGTCACATGACTTGAAAGGTTTATTACCATGGCTCAAGTTTCTTAATCCTTCTCATTTTAGCCAACATGATGAAGTCTATGCTTCAAGAACTGGACTCGAACCTCATTTCCAAAGAAAACTTTATTTATGAACAAAATGGCAAACTTGCAGAGAAAGACAAAGTCATCCAGAACAACAAAGCGGACATTGAACGGTTGGAGAAAAAGACCAAGATGCAAGAACACAAGGTTGGGGATCAAGAGGAGAAAAAAAAATCTGAACCTGATTTCTAGATGTTAAATTTTCAAAATGTTTCACATGGTTATCTTCCAGATTGACATCCTTGAGAAAACTACTAAGATTTACGAGGATGACAAGCGCTCGCTGCAGCAGGAGCTGGGAACCAGAGAGCAGCGGCTGCAGAGGGAGATGTCTGAGAAAAGACGAATGGAGCAGCACATGCATGGTGTAGTCTCGGACACTCAGCATAAGTGGGAAAAAGAATGTGTGAGTTTGTTTTTCCCTCTTTTCATCAAGTTACAAAATTTAGAAGCTAAATATTAGCATATATTTTTTTTGCTATAGAAATTTTATACTTAAGTGACTTGAGTTTAAAGGAGCAATAAATGCTGTTGACTAATGCTTCATTGGTTATGCTCTTGTGTAGGAAAGACGTGTAAATGCAATGCAACTTGAGTTGCAAAACAAGCTCTGGGTAAAAGACGAAAAGCTGAAGCAACTCAAGGCCATTGTGGCAGAGAGCAAGACTCCTGGTCGACCAGATCCTCCACCACGTCAGACGCAGTATCAGCGGCCTTCCAGAGAGGAACGTCGAAGAGATGAGCCTCAGCCTCAGCTCCATCCACAGCCTCACCCCCAGCCACAACCTGCAAAGAGATCAGCCTCACCCTCACCTGTTCCTGTATGTTATGTTCATAATTATTTTATTTCTTTATTCATCTTGTATGATGCTCCATTATACTGCAAAATAACTGCAAGCAGCATTTAATTTCTTTTAACTAATATTATTTACCTAGTTGTTTAAGTCTTTCATATCAGAAAATTATTAAATGTGTACAGGCTCTTTTAAATCTTTGTCCAATGTAGTTTGAAACCCAACAATATTGAAGTAATATATCTTAACGTAATTCTCCTTTTGTGCACTCTCAAGAGATGTGAACATGACATAGTCATCTTCTTTACTCTAGTTGCAAGAGTAAGCACATTTACAATATAGCTTCTAAACTGTTTTTTTTTTTTTTTTCTTTTTTAACTAAACCAGAGCGTTTAGGTATGAAGTTACAAGGAGAGGAATGAATCAGTCTGGCTATAATAGGCTTTCGCAGAAGTGCATCCATTAATCCCCATCTTCTCCAGCCATTTTCCCACAGATGCTGTGAAATAAAGATGCACTGGAGATCCCCTTTTCATTCCACTTTCAGTCTCCACCTGTGTATTCACAGTGGTCCCACGAAGGCACGATGTTCCCTTCCCAGTGTGTGCTTTCATAAAACATTATGAAATCCTGCAGTGTAAAGACGATCCTCTCCTCTGGTTTGCAGTCAGCAACTAGTCTGGTCACTGAGTGCTGTATTCAGTTGGTGCTGAATAAAACGCAGCACTGTCTAGATGGTATTCACATTATATCTCAATAAGCCTTCCTCCATTTTGTACATCAACCGATTGAGTCATAAATGCAGTGTGTAGCCAGTGTTACTTGCATTCTTCATTAAACTGAGCTTTTTGAGGCTGAAATTGTAATTCAATTCCCAAAGATGCCTCATACATGCGTTGTTCATGGATGCAAGAACAGATCACATCCCTAAAACTGGGACACATGAAAGATCAAAGAACGCAGCAGATGTCAGGAGAAACATGGATCGCGTGAGAAAATGGCCAAGGCTTTGTTCCATGGATTATTCTAAACTATGTTAGGACCATTTCGTCAAAGGTACATATAATTTATGTATTTATAATGGTGGTCTGCAATTTAACGCTATTCAATCAAATCAGGAAAGATTACCATAGACGGACATCGCTACTTAACCTACTTTAATACAGAATTCATTTTGAGTAGAAATTCAGTAGTTTTGAAATTAAATGAAGTGGAAGTAACATGATATATTTCATAGTAAAAGGATCTATTTGGAAACCTGAAGATTTGTCAACGACCGTAGACGGGCATCACTCGTTTCTCCTGATATTATGGATGACTGTGACTCGAGACATCAAGTCTTCCGACGCTTACTCTTTTTCTTTTGCCTTCTCCTGTGGTTTGCGTGTCGTTCTCATGTGATTTTAGTCTTTCTGAGACTGTTAATAACTTGGGAACACAGGACTGCAGAATGAATGAAAAGCCTGCGCGGTACTGGGAAGCTTACCTTACTAAATGGTGGCTCCTCCAGGTTGCTGTACATGCCAGTGGCATTTGTTGAGCATCTAGTGTCAAAGTCAAATTAGACAATTTATTACATAAGCCAGTCTGCCTAACCAACCACTACTACTTCCATTTTGACTGCCGCAGCAGAGCGATCCACTACAGTCAAAAAGGCCAATGTGTTTTTTTTTTTTTTTTTTTTTTTTTTTTTTTCCCCTGCAGTTTCTAACTTGCTTGTTGCTTGACTAGGTGTTTTAGACTAGGTTTTCTGACCTAAACACTGCTGTCAGACGGCCTGTGGAGCCACCTCTCACCATTAATCTGACAGGCTGATTTCATCCCCGGCACAGTCTTCAGTAATCTGAAAGACGTATTTCAGCATTGTGAATTCTGCATTAGCCCTGGATGAGTTGGCTTGATCCTAATGCATAATTTAGGAAAACTTGTGGCACTACACTTCAAGGGAAAGGGAAAAAAAAGACTTTTGCTTCCCTTAAATACCTACTCCAGTTCATCCTGCACAGCACTATTTTCAAACCTGCCAGGAGAAATCAAGAGCAGATAATGGAGTTAAAAACTGATCCTTTGGTTTCTAAACCAGCTCACAATCCCGTGCAACATAGTTTGTAGTCTTTTAACATTTCTCCAAGCAGCTGTTATCAAATGCATAACATGTTCCCTTACAAATGCTTGAATTTTCTGGATGCAGGCTTTAAGTCCTGCTGCATCAGGATGCCTCCCATTATGTAGTTGAAATCATCTATCTGACTGAAGAAAAATGGCTACAACATTTGTTGTGCAACAGCAGGGTTGCCATATGCTGTCTGTTCCTGCTGTTGAGTTATAAGTTCTGCTCTGGGAGTTGATGTATTTTCACTCTTTCAAAAATCAGAATGTAAATCTCTAGTTGGTTGTATTTTTTTTTCCATTTCCCATCTCTAATTGTGCACTTCCACTTTGTTCCCCAGACCCCTGTTGATTCTCCTCATGTCAGTCCAGTGACAAGCTCAGCCAGTGCCACTAGAGTTGAGGAAGTTGAGATGAACCCAAGGCCCGTCTGCCCCACCCCCAGCAGCAGTAGTCATTTGTCACTGGCTGCGTCTTTCCGTTCAAGAGAGCAACCAGCAGCTCAGGAGAGCAGGCAGGATTTCCAGTCCCTTAGTACGCCCGAAAGAACCCAGTCTCCATCAGATTCCTCAGCCAGCTGGGCCAAGACGACAGAGTGCAGTGGTAGAGAGGAAAGGCCCTGCTCCCCATCCCCTACGTTTGTCCTAGACCTAACTGAAAGATGCTTCAGGGTCAGTGAGTTAGCTGCAGGCGACAGCTGCATGAGGTTGTAGAGTAAGAATTGATTTTTTTTTTTTTTTCTAATATTAGGTTTTGGGTTTCTTCAAGTAACAACTATCCCCAGCTATTTATTTCAGTTTCAAGCTATAGTATAATTTTATTTAACTGTCTTTTTTCCTTTCCTTTCCTCCCTCCCACCTCTAAATGACTGTGTATTTATCCGATCAGACAACGACACCGGTGCGGCCGCTGCACCGCCGTTCCCATTCTGCTGGTGGTGGGAAGTGGGTTGACCACAAGCCGTCCTCCAGTCTGGACCTGGGCACAGTCTTACAGCCTGTCATCCCAAATGCCATCCAGGTGTCTGCACCCAGCGAGAAGGCCTTGTCAAAATGTGACAGATATGTATTAACGCACCAGGAGGTCGCCTCTGATGGCGAGATACAGACTAAACTTATAAAGGTAACATGTGAGAGAACCTTTAGAGAGATTTAACTCTTAACTTTGACTTCTTTTATGCAGTCTCACCTTTTTTTTTTCTTCTCTTTCTCTCTCTGATTTTCCGGATTTGGGAAAGGATCTTATGCTGTCATTAGGATAAAGTACAGGAATGTACAAATATGAAAATTCAAGGAGAAAAGATTAAAAGTAAAGTACAAAGCATGAACACCTAAAAGCTTCTGGCTGGTCGGCTTCAATGCTTTACAGCTTTACAGGGTTTTGATTGTGGTAATAAATAATTCAGTCAATTTAAAGCTTTGAAATTACTGTGGAAATCTAAAAAGAGTTTGTGAAGGGATGTCAAAATCAAAGATCTGTGCATGTTGCTTTTTTTTTTTTTTTTGTCTCTCTGAAAATCATCCAGGTGGTGGTGGCACATCGTTAACTAGCAAATACAAATTACTTTGTTTTTTTTTTTTTTTTTTTTTTTTTTCTTTTAAAAATTAGGAACTTGAATAAGAAGTGTATGTAGAAGTCAGGCTTTCTTTCCTGAACACAGACTCATGGTCAGACTGCGCACCGGCTGTCTTTCCGTCCATCTGAAATGATAAACTATTTCCCAGAGGACTTGGTAGCAGTTATCTGCAGAGTTTGACGACAGCTTCCTCTGTGTGCAATACAGTTTCAGGTTACATTTCTGCTGGCAGCATCAGACTGAGATGGTACATTTCTGAGCCCATGTTGCTATATCGATCATTGCGTCATTTTATATCCAGTCCTGCCTGTGTTGAAGGTTGCACTCATCCAACACTGTTCTGGCACTTTTTTTTTTTTTTTTTTTTTTTAAATATACGTACTGAGATTTAGCCCTAATCCCTGAATTTGCCCCTCCCCTACTTTTAAAAGTTTGTTGCCACTTGTTAGTATTTCTAAATTAAGTGAAGTTGGTCGGTAAATTCTCTGAAAATAGTCTGCTTGTTTCTGTCAGTGCTGTAAATATTTTGTAGCAGCAAACTTATGACAGACTCTGTCTTTCTACAAAACAAATCTAAAGAATAAAGTCCATCTGTCTGGTTTATCGAAGCAGTTTAAGTTTATTTATGAAGGCATTGCTCATGTCTACATCAGCTATTAACAGAGCTTTTACACTGCTACTAATTGAAGTTAGCCATTGTGTAATATTTGTTGATCTCTCTACAGGGAGAGGTGATTAAAACCAGAGGAGGAGGACAAGCTGTTCAATTCACTGACATCGAAACACTGAAACAGGAGCTCACCACAGTCCCAGGGTAATGAATACAATCACCTGTACAAGGTGTAGAAGTGTTGCCTTCTAATTTAAATGAAATGCTTCTTTTAAATTTTTTTTTTTTTTTTTTTTTTTAAACAAATGCTGGGTTTGAGGTTTGACTTGTAAGTAATGTCATTGTGCATTTGTCATCCATGAGGTTTTATGGAGAAAAGAAAATTTATAAAGTAATTTTACAAACTACTTGTAAACTACTGCTCAGTTTAGTTTCAACACCCAAGTTTGTTTTGAACAGAACCAAACATTTGATTGGTGGCTGTAGAGGTCAAATGAAAATTTCTCTTTACTCTTGCCTTTGAAGCCGCAAGAGAAAATCTTCAGAAGGTGCTCCGAAGAATGGAGATCAGACAGATGGTGCTTGGACTGATGTGGAGACGAGGGTAAGAAGAAAAACTTCCCCAGTAAACTCACTGCAGCATCTTGTTAACAAGCTGGGTTGTTTTTAGATAACTATAATAATTGCAGGCCAAAAGAACAAAACTGACCGGGTGAACTCATGCTTGTTTCAGTTTCTATTATTCATATTTACAACTTTGGCCCCTATTTTCTACTTCTTCCCAGTGTTCTGTGGCTCTGGAAATGAGGGCTGGGTCAAACATGGGACCTGGATATGAGCATCATGGGATCACTAAGTAAGCTGTTGACTTTCTAGATTACATCTGAGAATACAGTTTTATTTACATCTGTGGTGCATGACTTCAATTTATATCACATTATTTATTTTTATTTTTTCTTACAGACGCAGAAAACCGTGAAAGCTTATGTCTTCAACTGGAGTCGTACCCTTCTTCTTTCCTCACCTGGCTGTTGTGCAATAGTCTGAACTGTTTTGTTTTTTTTAATATATATTTAGCTCTGGTCAAAATATTTAAACATTTTCCATACTTTTATATATTCAAGTTGTGTGTGTATATGCATAAGTCCCCAAATCTTTTTTTTTGTAAAATGTTGTTGATGCTAAAAGGAGTGTTACTTTGTTACTGAGTTGAGTGCGCTGGCAAATGTTTGAGGCTTACAGCTTTAAAAAAAAAAAAAAAAAAGAAAGTGCACATAAGCAGTGAAGCCATCACAATTTTGAAATTAATTCACTGCATACTGTTTCTGTCTTCATGTAGAGTGGAAATAAGTGAGTTTTCTTTATTGAAAACTCAGGAGTAAAACTTTTTTTTTTATAAATAAACCTTTTCTTACATTACTTTGTATACTGAACACATCAGAGCACATGTCCAAGGCAGGGTCTCCGTGAACACTAGATGGCAGCACAGGACTGCAGGGTGTTGCATCTTCAGATTTGTGATGCTTCCTTTATACTGAACTATACTGTAGAGTATGAAATGTGAACTTTATGAATGGTGTTTTAACAGTAGCACAAAATACCATTGTTATCAAATTCCAAACCCCTTTCCCCTTTCAGTGGGAAAGATCAGTGTCAGATATAAAGTTTCTATTTTATTACCAACTCCCACCCTTTAAAACATGGTTGAGAGCACATAAAAATAACTTTTATTCATTTTTTTGGTGCTTATATGTATATAAAAATATAAAGAATGCTCTTAGTTTGTGATAATACTAATAACTAAAGGGTGTAAGAGAAAGAATGTTTGCCTTAGAAAGCTGGTATAAGTTTACAAAGTGGAAGTATTTGAGTTTAATACTTGTTCTTGAAAGCTGTATGTTTGGTCAATAATGAGCTTTATTGGAAAATCAAGACAGGAAGGAAGGTGACGTGCAGCAAAGAACTCAAACTGTTGCACATATCCTCTGCATATGGAACACCTCATCCAGGACAAACATTTCTATAGCTGAGCAAAATGTAATTAAAAACTTTTTTTTATTTTGAATTGGCTATGATATAAAAATACAAACCGTTGTGCTTCGAGTCACGATAAAAAGATAATGGTGTGGAATGGCTTCATGCATGAAATTTAACATCCCAGCAAAACTCCTGCTCACTAAGCTGCCAGTGTCCACTTTTACTATCTCTTATCATCTGAGCATCAGCAGTGTAATGACTGGCTGAAGCTAGTGCTACAGCCATCCAGCCTTTGAGTAGACAGTTGAAATCTCATCAGCTACCAGTCTGGCTGGGTTTCAATTGGAAAGCGCTGGAGAGTGACTAACATGGAGCCTCTTGGAGAGGGTCAAGAGCCCAGAGCAGCCAGTGGCCATTAAATTCACTCCTATGAGATATTGAGTGCTTTGCTTTTTGACCAGGCTCCGTTTGATGTGCTGCACAACGTTATTATCCCCAGCTCCTCGCTGCAAGCCCTTCACAACCAAGTGGTGTGAGCTTCATAAAGATGTTATTATGAAACTCCTGTCGAGCCCCTGATCAACGGTTTCAAAGAGACACTTGAGGGAAATAAACTGCACACAGAGGCCTGAAATATGCATAAACCAAATCTTAATAATCCCACCGCACATGAAGCCATATGGTGAGAATGCATCATTCTTGCGTTTCAGACCTTAAAGCTTAGCATGATCATAAGTTGTGGTGCTTATCAATATTATTAAACTCTGAGGGAGTTCTGCTGTTCTGCTTGAACACACGGTCAATTAGACTTGTCTTGGATTTTTAGAAAGCAGGGCTAATTGCAGTGTTTTATTGACTCTGCTTGAGTGACTCTGATAAAGAGCTCTGACTCTGGCACAGTCAGGGTGAAGTAATTCACTCCAATCTATAATGTAGATGAGGGCCATTAAAAATTCAACGAATCAAAATAGTGTCCACTCTGGCCTTTAATGAAACCTCCTCCCGTCCTATCAAATCAAAACTACACCATAAATTGGAGAACTATGCGCAAATGAAGTGCACAGTTTTCACTATCCTGTAACGACAGACATTTTATACCTAGGATATATTTGGTGTTCAATGTGCAGTTGGTTCTCGTAAACAGCTTGTTGGGAAAAATGAGCAGGTGTGAGCGAGTCCGGCGAGGACCACACTGGCTTGTGCTTATGCTCCATAACAGTAAACACCTAGCGACTGAGCCACAGCGCCTCCAACTCGCAACTTGCAGGACTTAAAGGATCTGCTGACAAAATCTTGGTGCAGATCCCACAGGGCACTTTCCAGAGCTCCTGCTGTGTCTGGGCCTCGGTGAGCCAGGGCTGTTTTGTTGACACCTGCAGCATACAGCAGCGTTATATTAGGCAAGTTGGCATCATGTTTTTGGCCGATCGGTGTATAATTTCTTTGTTCACAATATGTTATTACAATGTTATCACAATATGTAGTCTCCCTTTGGACACCCGTGGATTCATAAGTGACCTAGTATCACCTTTTGAGTTCTAATGGTGGTTTTGTTGGTAAACAGTTGCCTGGGTATTTGCAGAATGTATTCTATGCACATTATATATGTTTGGGTGCTTCTGCTGAATTAAGTAAAAAAAATCCTGTCCTTTTTTTTCCGTTTTTGCTCCTCACTTACCCCTAATAGAAAATATCTGCTTCATAAGCAGATAAATACATTTGTCTGCAAGTGAGGTTTGATTTCACATTATTTAGTTGTGTTCTCCGTTGGTTTTATAGACTCCGTTGGTTTTATAGACTTTATTCATCTTAGCAGCTTTATAGCAATTATTTATGGTCTTGTGCTGGTGAATTTGGCTCTGGCACCAGGGTACATGACCTTTTTCCTCTTACGCGATTAACACGCTGTTCTGAATCAGGCAGTGAAAAGTGGGCACGGGTTTAAATAGGTGTGATGAAAGTGTAACTTAATCCAGTAGCACACTATACTTGGCTGTGCGAGGCATCTGAGGTATGATGGTTTCCATTTGCCTCCAAAGCTGTGTCACATCAGCTGAATGACTGCAGATTTGAAGGGCAAGTTGAAGCAAGTGACTCAATCACAGCCGCAGCCGTCCTTTAAACCACAGCCCATTACACGCTTTTCTGCTCGCTTTTAGAGGCAAGCATAACAATCCCTGACAATTAAAGTCAGCTAGTGGGAAACATGAGTAAATACTGCATGAGAACAGAGCTTTGCAAACAAAGATCTAATCAAGGTCTCTACACTACGTCTTCATGTGTCAAGGCTGTGGCTGGTTGCCAGATAACGCGTCAGGCCAGAAATATATGTGAATGCAGATGAGTGTTGACAAGAAGTCAATTGTCATTCACCCCATCTCCCAGACACTCAAGGCTTCTCTGGCTTTTTCATTTTCCTTCCTTTTTTTCTTTCTTTCTTTCTTTCCCTCTTTTGCCTTTTTTTTGGACTACTCTCCACTGCTTATGCACCTCATTTTTATCTGCCTTAGCGCCTAGAAGCATGTGCAGTGTTTGTAAAAAGGTAAAAGCTCCCACACTCTTTTCTCCTGGAGCAGCTGTGACAAATACATGGGTCAAAGAGTCTCAAACTTGCGTTTGGTTTTTCAGCCGTTTGGACAAGAATTGCTCTAACCCTGAAGTGCATGTGGTTAGTGGTTCCACAACACCTCATCCTCTTTACTGCCTCCTCCTGTTTTGATTTCTTGTCCTTCGTATCATAGACATGCTCTGTTCAGCCTTTCACTCAGTTGTCGATAGGTTTTCTTAGTTCTTGCACTTGATTGCAGTTCCAAAGATGAGGAAAACTTCTGTTATTGTCAATTTTACGTCCTCAAGTTATCATCAAGAGTCATTCAGAGCAGTTCGTTTGTCTTCATGCTTGTGTTGTGGTTACAAATCAACGCAGAAAGGACTGACCTTTGACAAGCGCAATTCAAGACACGACTCGTTGAAAATATTGGAAGCCATCGTTGCGTAGCCTCATATTGCCAAATTGGGCTGAAGACTTTTTCTTCCCCGTCTTTGTTCTTGGCAGCTGACTAAGTGCTTGCAGCTGTCACTTGAGTGTATTCTCCTTGCCCAGTATATGTGGCTTGGCTGCACTTTAAGCTGGCTGTGTCCTCACTGTGGTGACAGTATGCCATGACTGATTTCCGCTGACTCACTTTCATTGTAACCACAATGTATCCTTCACAGAAAAGTCTGAGTGCTTTTTTACAAGTGCTTGATCTCATCTAGTTAACGCTGCAGCACGACCGTGCTTTGCGTGCAGTGGGCTGATTATTTAAGCAACGCTGCTAGCAGTTTGCTGATGAAATGAAAGGAGAGGAGATGCCAAAATTGTTCTGCTGACAGTGGTACAATGCAAGATGATGTATGAGGACTAAATAGTGTTTGGATGTGGTGGAGATTGATTCATCTTTCTTTCTATCACATGAATCTCCTCGCCTCAGTTCTGCAAGGACAAAGAAATAACGCGCATTAAAAATGACTCTTATTAACACTCTAAATTGATATCTGGACTCGTTGTTTGCTGCAGAAAGAAGGACGTTATTTCAAACCTTTGTCCTGCCAATTGCTTCATGCAAATTATTCACACTGGGACCAGTTTATCTGTGAATAATCATAGGTGGCATTTGGAGGAGGGTGAAATAGCACCACACAATTTTCATATCTGCATAAAGCTCAGGCCCCTTCACACAAACTCCCACGTAAAAGCAACACAAAAGCTTTTTTGAACACACATATCAGCAGCTTATCTTAAAATAGTCTGGTGCACTGCTGCAGTAGCTTACACGTTGCACTGTTCAAAGGGTAGGCAATTACAGGTCCACATTAAGGAATTTGTTACTTATTTCATTCACTATATCTACATTGCAAAGTTCATCCATTCAAATAAAGTAGTAACCTTTATCTAACAGGCTAGTTGGGAAGATAAAAGCAGAGAATTTTGCATCAATGAGCAGAAATAAGATTAGTGAGTAGTTAGCTGTTGTGAATGGGCCACTTGTTGGATGACCCTGGATTCAAATCATTTAAAGAGCATGCTGTTTATTCACATGATTAACGGCCATTCAGCTTTGCAGCTGAACATTATCTGAGGAGCACATCTGCAGCGGCCTTACTGGACTCTGATGATTCAGTACATGCCTAATAAACTGAAGTGAGAATTCAAATGATGCTCAAACTGCCTGTGAGGCTAGCTAAAGCAAACACCAGGACAGCTGGCAGAGAAATCATTGTGACTAATGGTCTCAGTGTGAGACAGGAGTACGGCTGTGGGTGGTTGTTTCAGCTTGCAAAGAAGAACAGACTTTGTTTGCCTTTCTGTAGCATACAGCGTGACTGTGTGATTCTGGAAGTGTTAGCTTTGTTTGCTTTGCTTTCATAGCCATCATAGCATGACACCGAGGCCTATCAAAAAAATGTTGTTGTACTTGCTTTCCTCCTGACAATGCGGGGATGTTCAAAAAAAAAAAAAATTGTGATTATGCGACTGCTTTTGAAAGTGGCTGTACACATGCAGTGCTATGGTGCACCGCCCTGTCAGCTGATGCTTTGATTTGGATTCTGCTCCCGCACCTCCGCTGTGGTAAACCTAATGCACTGTGACCTGTCCTCAGGGTGAATAATCTGATTTGCTCTCCTCTTGTCTTTTGCTTCTAATCACTTCCACCTCAGAGATAGAAAATGGTCGCACAGCTGTCATAACTAAGCAAAGCACGGTGTGATGGGAGTGCATGTTTTTGCTATTATCTATTCTGTCTGAGCCAGAACTGAATACTAAACCTCCACTGCAACCCCTCTTTCTCACAGACCGCTGCATGATCAATACCCACATCAAAGGCTCTGCGGAGATAGCAGGATTCTTTGAAGCATGTTTGTGGAGCTGGATTTGCTGAGCTAACAGTCCACACAGAACCCCCTTGAATAAGCTTGTTTGGCTAGCATCCTCTCTGTTTGTAGAGGAGCTGAGTGGATTCTAATGGAGAACAGACAAGGCCTCTCCCTTGTCTTTTCCTCCCTTTGAGCAGCTAAATGCATCCGTAGTGCCAGTGCTTTTTTGCTCATCTGACATATGCTTCATTGCATGCCAGCTCAAATATTTTTCTAATATCAAACTGGCTGTTGTATTTTGGAAGCAGTGAAATGCCAGGAAATATTTCTCAAGGAAGATACAAAATAACTTGCATCATGTTTGGCTGTGCCAAATGCAAATATGCTTGGTAATTACTGGCAGAAAAAGTGACAGAGTGCACATTGTTGTGTGTGTTTGTGTATACCCTGTATGGTGACTTGAACAGGCAGGAAAAAGACGTCCAACATTGATTATGCACTAAAAACAAGCACTGCATCCTCAGGAAGCTATTAACTATTTACAAAATGTCTCATGACTCCTGAATGGGAAATGAGTGGAGTTGTGAGACGTTGTGGGTATGAAAGGAGGTAGGGGTGGACGTTCAGTGCAGTAAATGCAAGCACATAACTCCTGCCAGCAAGGCGAGGATGGGAAGCTCTTTGCTTTGATTTACTGACATTTAAAATTCACAAATTGTTGCTTTCTTTTAAGCACGTTCTTCTGCTATCTGGCTTATACAGCAAGAATGTTTAACTCTCAAATCCGCTTTGGCTCATTTTAAAGTGAAATGTGGGAAAATGCTGACATATTTTTCTCTTCCCTCCAAACACCAGGGGCACCTCTAGATTTATACATCCCTGTCTCTCTCTCAATCTCTTTTTCTTTCTCGTTTACATTATGGATGGTTCATTTAGCTTACATGACCGAGTGAATACATAACCCAGGGCAATTCAAAATGCCGTGAGGGCCTGTAGGGATAAAATGAAACCACATAAGCAGAAAAGATTCCTGCGCTGCCATCTGCAGCAGCCTGCGATTCAGCTCTTCTCCTTTCATGTGGTTGACAAACATGGCCTACCACTGACCCAGATGGCTGGGCTCAATGAAGTGCTTTTTTTTTTTTCTCCTTGTGAGTGATGACTTACAGAAACAGCATTTATTGCTCAGTCGACCATTTGCCAACATCCCCTGAGCAGTGACTGTCCAATCATGTTGAGTACCTGCATTGTTGATGACAATTTCCTGCATATAGAGCATGAGGGGTCACTGAATGTTTAGATTAGCATGAAAATGAGGTGAATCGAATGCTTTTGCCTACACAATCACAAGATCTGAACTTAATTCGGGGCCTGTGGGAGATGCTGGAAAACCATGTTAGATCATGCTTGCAACCACCATCATGAAATCACTGAATAAAGAAATATGTTTTGGAAGAGTAGCGTTCCATGACTCCAGATTCACAGACTCGTAGAATCAATGCAAAGGTGCAGTGAAGCTGTTCTGGCAGCACATGGTGGCCTATCTTAAGCCGATATGTCAGAGACATTTCTAAGAGGCTCATCTGTGTGATCTGATTTTTAAAGGGGACTTAAAGTATGTGCTTAGATGTCTGAAGTCTCTGTCAACTCAAAAACATAACCCCCTAAAGCTGATGACATGTCATTCACTGAGCTGTTCACTTGTGCAGGGTGCTGGAATACCACTCACCCAGCAGTTGGATAAATTCCAAGCTCCCATCACAAAAACCTGATGTTATGCTGCAAACTAGGAAAAAAATACAAACAAGACAATAATATCACAGTAGCATTGTCCATATAGGCAATAACTGGATGTTTGACACAGTCCTCCTGCAGGAATGGAAGGCAGTTTTCTGTGACAGAGGCGGTTATCAATGCTTTGTTTAGGCAACATGCTACCCCTTGTTTCTGGGTGCTTTCTGTTCATCACAGACGCAGGCAGCTTTGGGAAAATCACAGGCATGTGCAGTGACCACTTGTCTCCAGTGTTTATTTCTAAGGTTCATCTCATGAAACGATCACATTAAATCTGGGCATGTAAGATGGGACCATTGCACACAGCTATAATCAGTTATTGGCCTGTCCACAAGTACGTTTTGTTTGGCTAGGACCTAGGCTATAAAGCTATAATTTTACTGATTGATGCTTGCGTTGAAGCATGAAAAGTTGAACTTTTCTCAACTTTTGATCCGAGCAACACTTCCAAAGTGACGCAACTCACCCACAGCTGAATTTGGCTATGCTTGACATCACCCCCATTCAAAGTAAATGGACAGATATGTGTACGTGCGAGCCCAAGGTAAGACCTTGTGAAACTGGGTCCAGTCGTGAAAAAACGGCTCCTTGGAGCTGACATCAACTCCATACCAGCATTTATTTGGTTTAGATGAGTTTGGCCCAGTTTGTTAGATCACTGTACCATCTAAGGAGCCAATTAAATTAATGCCAAGGAGTAGTTTTCACATCATACGTAAACCAGGACCCTTGATAAGGGATTTGAAGCGGTTAGCATCACTTCATAACACTGTATAATGCATGCATTCATACAGAGCACATTTTAAAAGCTTTTAGTCAATTGAAACCTGATAAACACTAAATATGGCTGTAGGCACACTTGCTTGTTTATCCATTATTCTCTTTACCTGTTAAATGAGAATAATGCAGGACTGTTAGCAGAAAGGACATCACTTCTTTTTTAAAGTATAGTTGAAATTCTTCAAGACGCATTATAATGAACAAATTAGTACAGTAAGATTCTTGGACACTAAATGTAAATAGTGAAATGTAGTCGATAGCTGACCAAATAAAATGAGATTTTGGATAGTTTGTGAAATGTGTACATGAGAGATAAAGTGCTAGAAAACAGATGAGTAGGCCTGCATGTGGTGAATAGGTGAGTAGGTTTTCTTATCTTTGTGTGCGTGTGGTGTGTGTGTGTGTGGGGGAGGGTTTTACGGTTGGATAGAACTGTTAACATTATGGCTGCAATGTGTAACTGACGATAAGGATTTAATACCTGCATTCAGATTGAATACGTGCTTTGGCACATGATGCAAGCTTTTATTCCTGCTGCCAAAAAGTTTGACAACACCACTTTGTGTTTGTCACAGAGACATAAACTACACAATGATCCCAGAGATAGGTCTGTTGGACAACCTCAAGGACTCAGTCAGCACCGCCCACACAGAACAGGAGTGTTACGTGTGAATTTACAGAAAGACGTTTCACAAGCGGCTGTTTTTGTGTGTTGGTGACAAAAGTCAGGGAGTGAGAAAACATTTACATAGAAACTGGGTGTGAAATCCACCTCTGCGCCCTCACCGCCTCCTTCAGCTGTGGTTCTCCTGCTCTGCTTTGCATTAGCACCACAGCTCCAGCCCGGACAGGTCTACGGCTGTTATCTCAATGATGTTCTAATTCTAGTCAAACAGTTCTGTGTTTGACTCAATAGAGGCAGTGTTCGTCAGGAGAGTCAATATTAGCAGAGCACACAGAGCAGGCCTGGTGTTAGGAGAGACAGGATTTATGTGTGTGTGTGTGTGTGAGAGACAGGATACACAGTTAAGTGTGCTCTGCTGGTGAACCTTGACCGCCCACTGCAGTAATAATAATAATAATAAAGATAATAAGGAAGAGGAAGATGAAAACCTTCTGCTTACTTTTGCTTCAGTGGCATCTGTGTTTGACAAGAATGACATTTGTTTTATCGCCTGTCTCTTACGTGGATGTTATTGTCAGACGTCAGAGCTCCAGCAGCCAGCCTTTCTCATTCCTCAGCGTGCAGCCGAGGGCGCTCTGCAGTCAAGCCTGAACCTGCTGACAGTCCTGTGAAGAAGATTTTGTTTAGCTTATTCACGGTCAAACAGCTGCCAATATCAACAGTCTAATTATGATATTGTCACTTTAAGATTGCTCAACTACCACATGAATCATTCCATTCAGTGAATGCGGTCTGGTCATTGCCAAAGGCCATTTACCATGATTTCAGCAAATAAAGCATGCAGTGACATTTGGGGTATTTGCACTTGAATGAAGTTTTAATTGCAACAAAAAAGATGTGTCAGTTTTACCTCAATTGCATTTATGAGGAGGAAGTTATAAATCACTCAACTAAATGTTATGTGTGTTTGTTCAGGATTCTTTATGGCACTTAAATCTACCTAAGATGGTAGAAAAAGCTAAATGTTGAACTTCTGAATCTGCCTTCTGTCTGCTGCTACCTTTGAGTCTGACACCATCACAGGGCAGAGACTGATCTAATAAAGACTTTTAAAAAAAAAAGGAACAAATTAAAACAATTCAGCACACTCATGCAAAACTCATGCAATGTCATGCAAAACAAATGAATAGTGTAGTGTAGTGCTTAGAGAGCGTTATACAGGCTGTGCATGCGCACCACAAAATGAGCAAGCATACACTGTTGGTTGTACGGAAACAAAACGGATGATGTTTGCAAAAAAGAGATGTTGGGGAAGTGCCTTGTAACTGCTACCGCAAAACAAGGCAACTTGACTTTAGTTTGGTACTTTCAAGTAGGGATGTCCCGATCCCGATCCCTGATCGGCGATCGGCCTTCGATCTTAAAAATTTAAGGTGGATCGGATCGGCCGATCAACATTATTATAACACGCCGATCTTTTTTCATTATTTTTTTCCTCAAAAAGTGATCCTGATTAACACAAATTAATAAAGTAATCATATTACACAAACAACAATATTTTTTAAACTATATACATTTAATAATTTGCACTGAAATGAAGTTTCCCAGCAGCGCTGTCTTGTATCCACCTTAAAAGTTTTAAGACCGGCGGCATCAGGCTAAACTTTAGCAAAAATGTCAGCAGTGTGGCAGCGCTATAAAATTACAAAGACCGACGCTTCGACTGCGACTTGCAACGTGTGGAAGGCTGAGATATCAGATGGGTAAGTAAGAAGAGAGTTTACAACACCACCAATTTAATCAGACACTTAAAAAAGCACGCAGCACCGATCACCGCAGCCTTCTGTCAGGTGCCGTGGTGCCGACGGCTGCAGCTCTGAAGCTGCAGCCGTCGGCACCAGCTGCTGCAGCAAACGCTCTGTGAAACTTTTAAAAGAAAGAAACTCCCGAAAGACTCGGAGAAATACAGAAAAATCACCGAGCTAATCGCGGAATGTATTACTGAGGACACGGAGTTTGTGGAATACAAGGCATTTAACCGGCTCATTAATTACCTCGAGCCTCGTTCCCGTCATTACATGAACGACAAGGACACAAAGGTGCGCGAACATGTGCAGCGGGTCTTGAAAGAAGTGAAGTAATATTTTATGTTATTTTTATTCTGATGTGATTTCATTGATTGCAAAGACTTCTGCTAGTGTTTTCATTGCCTTAAACTGCTAGCCAAGTTCACCTGCTGCTATTTAAATGGAAGTGCTTTGTTGTTTAGTGCTGAGACTGTTGAACAGTCACTGTTAAGAAAGAAGAGTGTTTAAATAAGTTATTGTTTATTTTATGAGATGATAAAAGCTATTAATCTCAGCTTGGATGCAGGCCTATTTATTAATGTACACAGGAAATAAAATGCACAGGAAATTAAACTCTGTTTGCCCACTCAAAAAAAGTGAAATCGGATCGGAAAAAATCAGAAATCGGCCGATCATCAAAATTAAAAGATCGGAATCAGATCGGGACCCAAAAAACGTGATCGGGACATCCCTACTTTCAAGTGACAGATCTGATTTTAATCCAATGCATATGATATAGTAAAATGAGATCACATCTGTAGTTAGAAGCCACATGGAAATAGGTCAAGGGGTTGGTGGCAGGTTATTATAGAGCAAGGTCCTTTACTGGCATGTCAGGACAGCATTGGTGAATTGCTTTCTTTCTTTCTTTCTTTCTTTTTTTTTTTTTTTTATTTGACAGAGGTTTTAAAGCTGCGGAATCTCTCAGTGTCCTGTTGTTTTTCATCTCTATTTCTATCTGTGTTTTCACAAAGATTTGCATCAGATATCACTATTTGAGGTATGTCAGTATCCTGCATTTACGTCCATGATTTCCAACACAAATGACAAAGTTTGAACGGTCAAACTGTGGTTTGGCGTACATCCCAATTCACCTCTTGACCCTACCATGGAGCCCTTCCTCTCCATTTTGCACAGTGGCGTGTAGGCGCAGCAGGCGTCCCAATAATTTGACATTTTTTTGTGATAGAAGGCTAAGGAGAGGGGAAGGGCTATTTAGCCTCTAAAACAGAGATTTTTAATGGTTACACTTTAAATGGAGCGCTATCAAAGAATATTTCATGAATCACAAGCAGTATGACGGTAGAATCAAGTGAGGGGGAAATTACATTTAGACTGACGTATTTTAATTGTATAAAAAAACTTCCATTTCTCTAGCTCCTCTGTTCATGGTTGTCACAGTGGAGTGATCCACATGGTTGACTTGGATACCCTTCTACCTGACGCAACCGGGGTTTGAAGCCCAGGACCTCCCTCATGGTGGGCAACAGCATTACCATGTGAAAAGTATTTTGATTATATGAAAAATTTAAAAATGATTAAAACTCATAATTGTCTACTTTAGTACTATTTCAATGGGTGATGGCACTATTGATAAAGAGTAATAATGAAAAAGAACTGCCATTTGTAAATTGATATTTCTGTTTTTATCAATCAAATACTAATGTTTGGTAATGTTAACATTTATCCGCTGTGCTGTAGATGAGTGAAGAAAGTGCCGATAGAAAGTATTCAAATGACGTCACAACAAGCCTCCAGTTATTTTGTTGGTCAAGTGGGTCATTTGTAAACACTATAACACACAGTGTATTATCAAAGTGTTACTTACATTCTGCACTAAAGTGTGCTTTAAGGGGCTGAAATAGCCATTAAAGCCACTAAAATGCCACATACAGTCATGGAAAAAATTATTAGACCACCATTTTTTTCTTCACTTTCTTGTTCATTTTAATACCTGGTACCACTAAACGTCATCATGTGACTAAAACAGACAGAAAAGAAAACATTGAATGCATAAAAGCAGTGTTTTTGGCAGTACAACGCCATAGCTATTGATGTAAAAACTTAAGTGATTTAGGTTATAATCAAGAAAACCATGGAAAATGGTAAGATATCAGCTCTTAAATAAAACTCTTATGAGCAATCTTTGTGGTTATCGTTATGTTTGTCCAAACAAATGTACCTTTAGTTGTACCAGGCATTAAAATGAACAAGAAACTGAAGAAAACAAGGGTGGTCTAATAATATATTCCATGACTGTACATGGATCATACAAATACTGACTGAAGATCTCAGCAGCGAGAGACATGGGCCGCACGTGTAAACCGCAAAGACTTTGTTCCCATGAATTATTCTAAAGTGTGTTCTGATCATTCAATTTAAAATAGGATTAGTAATCTATGTACCTATAATTTGGATTCTTGAAAAAAATATATAACTGCAGATGTCAGGGTAAAACACGCTGGTCAATTCCTTTGTGTCTATAATCCTCTTCAGTCCATTTGTACAGGTCAGTTCCAGCGTCGCTTCTATTTTCTCACGTAATGAGATTTAGATTTGACATCAAGCATTTCCACACTCTTCAGTTTTTTTTTTCCTTTTGCCCTCTGCTGTGGTTTGGATGTCGTTATCTCATGATTTTCTCTAATTTTCTGACAGAGCCAGGGGAAAGGGTACAACTGCAAAAAAAGAATTGGAATTGTCCCAT
This sequence comes from Hirundichthys speculiger, assembly GCA_018398805.1. Lineage (NCBI taxonomy): Eukaryota > Metazoa > Chordata > Actinopteri > Beloniformes > Exocoetidae > Hirundichthys > Hirundichthys speculiger. The sequence continues at coordinate 2,177,411 of JAGFBZ010000082.1, read as the reverse complement.
AATTTTTCACCTCATCTTAGTAAAGATGCTTGGACCCAGATGTGGTTGCCTCTTTTAGCCCCCCACCCCACCCCAGCCCCACCCATGGTGGATAGACAGATATACACGATATGCTATATATATAAAAGCAAACCAAAAATCAAATGTACAATCTATGAAATGTGCATACTTAATTGTATAAAAACAAATAGGACCGAACAATGTGCAGTGCAGGCTATTAAGATAGATAGGCCATGTTACATATAAATAATAGGTTAAAAATTAAATTTACAGGATATGAAATGTACAGGTTATGTTATATAATTAATAAACTAGACATTAAATGACTGACTGTGCATACTAGAGTACAGGTAACGTGGTATTAAGTACTGAGTCCAGAGTATTATCTATCACTCAGTATTGTACAAGCTTATGGCTTGAGGTGGAAAAGATGGGACTTTAGCTTGCATTTGTGGATGCAGTGATGAACTGTGTTTAGTGACGGTGGTTTTCATAATCTTATCTTCTGAACATGTGCAGTAATTTCCACAGCAGAATCAGGGCTGTTTCTAATGAAGTGTTGCCTCAGAGTCAAAAGATCACAGCAAATGAAAAGTGGTTTACAGTCTTGTCCAATGCATACAGAGATTTCTTTGGATTCTCTGAAAATATGTACTGTGAAATAATTGCTACACAAATAGTGCATTTTTTTTGTAAATGTGGATGCATTTTGTTTCATCAGACTATTAGAATTTGAGATGTGAAAAAATGTCTTCTTACCTCTATAAACAGACCTTAGCTGAAAGCATGAAAGCGTCTGTATCTGCTGAGACAGTCTGTACAGCAGCAACATGAAAACATGATAACGGTATGGTGGCTGCCACACATACAGCTAAGCTCCTGCAACAGCTGTGATGGCAGCAAACAGTCAGTTATGTCTGACTGAGCCGGTGGCCTTGTTAGCAGTAATAACTAGTGTAAACAAACAGCAGCAGTGTATTTTAAGGTCATAATAAGAATCAACCAAAACCTCCCAGTCAGCAGAAAGCAGTGGCTCTGATGTGGAAGCATACTCCTCCTATTTAAATCTGCTGACATGTGAAAAAGCAACATTAGCTAATGCACTACTTAAAGACCATAATTGCTCTTTCCCCTACTGTTAATGAATGCTAATTAGAAGTCTGGAGCAGTTTGTGGCAGCTGCTGGCTGCCCCTCTAATGTGCCGTATTGTTCCTCTTCTTGCTTCAGCTCAGCAATAATGCTGCTGTGCCAGCTATTACAGTCAGATAAGCTATCCATCTTCAGCAGTGCCAGCCAAAAAGCCACTAATAGCTTAGCCACAAAATTGTTAATTTCCATGCTTTCCTTTCCCTGTTTGAGTGTTGGCTCTCGGTGTACATCAGGTAAACAGGGGCAGATATTCCTCTTTGGCTCCATGGTGTCAGAATCCCCCCACCCCCACCCTCCATTTTTTTTTATTTTCTTTCCCTCTTTTTTTTTTCTTTCTGTATGTAGTCATCGTAAAACACTCCTCCACCACAGTAACAGGTCACTACATTTGTGGGTGTTTCAATTTGAAACTCCTCCTTGGACAGTGTTGTGAAAACCTACCAACAGTCTTAAGCTCATTTTCCATATCAAATGCGTTTGTTACTCTTAAAACAGGAATGCATTTTAGGAATCCGTCTTGTGGTCGGTAATAACGTGATTTAATCCATGAAACAACTCCACTGTAATAATGGTAATCACAACCACACTTTTAACAAGGATTAGGAGACATATTAGCGCTGCCATATTATCCTCATTCCAGATTGCTGTTAATTTTACAACTAGTTTTAAGATCTGGCAATTATCCTTAACCAGCTCAAGCTACATTAGCTACTGAAGATTCGAAGAGAAAATAAACTGTAAGTCTAGACAACTCAGTCTACTCCAGAATGTATAAAAGCTATGCCGTTCCACAGCTAAAATCAAAAATCTAATTTCTGCACTCTATGGGCTTCAAAATGACAACATACTTACATTCTGCACTGCAAGAAGCTGTCACACCTGATTAGAATTTTAAAATGACTATATTTTCAAGGCTCCAAAAATGGTAGATGCCTTCATTTTGCTTTGCACATTTTAAAATGTCTACATTTTATAATACCTGTCACAAAAGTGAGATAGCGCTACTAAAACATGTTTATAAATGCTCATTAGGAGGTGAGTGTAGACTCATACCGTCAGGCCAGACAGCAGAGTCTGAGGCCTCCTCCCACCTAATATTGTCCAAGAACGTTTCACTTTTCAGTCTCGCTGTCAATTTCGAGTTAGAACAGAATGTTACGCTTGCGATATAACAGGCCTTCAACGTTAGCGTGAAGGGAAACCAGCCGACATCAGGATAAATAGTTATTTTAAGCCTCTGAAAGGGCTCTAAAACGTCATTCCATTTTAACCATGTGACTGTACAGAGAGTGTATAAAAAGGGACATTGCGTTCAGGTTGCTGCCACCTGAAATCTGCAACAATGGACTACTGATTGGATATGCTACTGTAAGTAGATGCGAAATGAGAAACTCATGACCACCGCTTCCATCAAACGTCATACTGATTCTTTTTTTTTTTTTTTTGAGTATTATCATTTTTTTTTTAGTCTTGTCCGAGGCTTAAAATAACAATTTATTCTGATGCTGGCTACTTGCCCAAATTATACTGCAAATAATAAATAATCCTATTTCATTGTAACTCAAAACTGCTTCGAGTCCCCACAGCTGGGGACCTCTGTCTACATACACCACAGTGCACCACACAAACACACACTTACACACGCCACAACATCACTGTCCATCTTGTGTCTTTTGTCTTGTGTCTCTGACAAAATTAAGGTTTTGTGAGTTAATAAAACATGTTAGATCAGATTGTCAAAGAGGACTTCTGAAAGACACACAATCATTCACACCTGCTCACAAGAAAACTAACATCTGCTGCAAGATTAAACTGCATATATAATCCAGATTTTGCCAGATTTTGGCACTAACTGTTAATATATATGCAGACAGTTGAAAAAAACCCTGCTTCGAGTCATGTTGTTTTGCTCTGTAATGAAAACTTAATCTAATAACAGACCTAAAGTTTATATACAATTTTGTGAGAGTGAACTAGAGCTACCGGTAAAACAGTCCACTAGGTCAATGGCTTTCTTGGAACTCTTAATGTTTGCATTTAATAAGGTGATTAAAAGAAGTCTGGTATTTGCTTTTTAAAAACTGGCCAAACTCTCTCAGGATAAATTGTTGTTTATCTGCTGTTATCTAACTTCTTACTGTTCCTCGCTGTGACAAAATGCCTTCACTTTCCGTTCTGGCTAATTGCTATGCTATTGCTTTGTCTATGTCTCTTTGTTGTTGTTGTTTTTCTTAGTGTGTTCAGCTTTAAAGATTCCAACTTTTATAACGGCATGACAATACCAAATAAATCTTCATCATCTTACAGTTAGATTAGGGAGGCTGTTTTTTCCAAAGGTCACACGATGCACTGACATGGCGATCATGCAGTGTAAGCCATCTGAAAAAAAAAAACTGATGTGACCTTCTTGTGACACTACTATTCACAGCATGCGGAGAGTGTGAACGATCCCATGTTCCACTGAATAAATCAATGACCAACATTTTGCTCAGCTGAATAGATAACAACAATATGTCCATCTCGCTCTCTTCCGAATCACACGATAAAGTGATGCACCGCAGTGTTTCTATGTAAGCTTGAATGCATCCACTTCAACATGCCATATAAGATGCATAATATATGAGTCCTGGGTGCAGTTTGCTAGGTGCGCATCCAGATTGAGCTGAAAAATGGGCCTCATTCATGAAATCCTCTGAAATCTGTGAGTAGACTTGCAGCCAAATCACCCTCCTTAATAAAAACATACCCACTCGATAATAAGGATGTACGCATATTCATGAATGCCAATCAGCGGTGATGTGCTCCTGCTGCTCTTCAATTAGCACAAACCCCCACCTGTGGACCACCACAGAAGGAGGTGATGATTACTATGGAAAGGTACGAGAGAGACGGGAAGAAAAAAAATGTTCAGACATTGTGATGAGGTCATTTTAAACAGAGGTGGAGAAAAGAAATTATATTAAATTTTGCTCTGTGAGTACAGATGTGACAAGGGCCGGCAAGGCAAGGAGCCCTGGAAAGATGTGATGCAGGTAATGCCTTATCTTCTGTTCAATGAAGCATTCAGGAGATGAAGCAAAAATAGTTTGATATGAAGCCGGATGCAATACAAAACAAAATTCACTATATTGACAAAACATCACTGCAGCTGGAGGAGGGACATGCAAAAGTAAACTCTATGCTCCAGACAACCACACTGCCTCTATAATTGGATAGACCTCTATATCAGGAATCATGGCTGATGGAGACGGCGACATGCCTCTGCAGGAGTCAACAGCAAATTCAAAGGTAGGTTTGTATTTGTTTTGTGTTATATTGCTATGCACTGTGGCAGCCAGGAAATGTATTGCTTTTAACACACATTTTAAGAACCATAATGGTGCCCATCTACTAAGATAAATGTCTTATGGTTCTAATTTATTATCATGTTTAAAACGTCTTTTAACCATGTCTGCAAACTGTGTAAAAGCAAAATGATTAATTTAATAATAGAAATGTTCCGATACCATTTTTTTTTCCCTCCAGATACTGATTCCGATTCTTGAGCTGTGGGTATCGGCTGATACCGACTACCAATCTGAGTATGATATTAAAAAAAATTGCAAAAAATTGCCTGACTGTAATATAATTATCATTGTTGTAAAAAATGAAAAATTACAGCAAATCCAAGCCATTTATGTCTATATTTATTTCCAAATAGAACAGAATTGCAAAATTAAAAAGTATCTCTTTTTGCTGGTAGTGTAACAGAAGTAACCAGTAAATAAAGTATAAATTACTTGGTATCACTATGTGCCTGGACGATGCTGGCATTTTTGGCAGTATCAAAGCAATTTCTGATAATGGTATCGGAATCGGAACAACACTACTTATTAATGCTTTAAAGTCTGTCAATGACAAACAATTTTTATGTGCACTCCTTATATACCCCAACACTACATGTGGGCACAGGCAAGAATAGATTTTGCCTGTACCTGTAGAAAGTTTGGAACTACTAACATTTCAACACTTTATACAGAACTCATGTTGCTCACGTTTCATGAAGGAGGCCCAATGAATGGAATCCACGGAGGGTTGTGGCAGTTTTTATTTTGACAATCCTTGGAGAAAGCATACGTTAGCCGTTACCCGTGTTGTAACCGAAGCAACTGCCCACTCAGAGTGTCGGTTTTGACGGCCACGGTGCCAACACCCGGGTCTCACCCACACGGGGGTGTCCCATTTCACATATCTGAATCTAGATTGAAAAAGCCCACAGAATGACAGTGTTTCAGTAATTATAAGATATCCCTCCTGAAACAGTTTAAAAATAAACTGATACATCGGAGTGTTTATTTCACAATCCCAGATTTTTCCTCTGCACACAGATGAAACAGTCTTGCCTGAGAGTGAGGAAACCCAGTAAGTGATTGGTTTATAGAGCATGTAAGAGTTATGGTCTCGTGGTTGTGCAGCCATGCCCTGCTCTGTGGCTGTGCGATGTGGGAGAAGTGAACTTTTAATGCTGTGTGACTTTGTGGCTGTTCATCATGCTTTGTTTGACATGTACAACAGTGAGGTTTACCATATTCCCTGACAGTCTGGTGTTACACTCACAAAGGATGATAGATTTAACAGGCTCTGCAGCGTCACTGATATTTGCTCTGCAGAGTGTGAGTCACTTTAAAATTGCAGCATACAATCTTTTTAAATTATAGATGTGAAATAGTTATTTTACAGTAGCTAGTTTTATTCCAAGAAAAGAAAATAGGACCATGTCAATCATAACTTAATTCACTTAGGACTGAATTATTTTTTTGATTTTCTCCAAATCACAATTTCATTTGACTTTAACAGTTCTTAACTTCTTAAGGTTTTGCAGGTTTTCTTTTTACAGGTGTTTGGAAACTGAGGACAAGACGCACATTTCTGAAAAATCCACTGAGCTGGGTGTTGGATGAAGAACAGACAGATGTGTATATCAAAGAGGCTACCATGTAGAATTTATCTGCTGTGGCTTATTAAGCGCCAGACCCCTTCTTCAGACCATTAAACATTATCATTGATTGTCTGATAAAAGGGCATGGAGATTTAAATTACATGGGAAAATATATTCCATGGGTGAGCTCTTTGGTGTGCAGATGCATCTGTTATTTATCTTCGTCTGCTCTGCTTACGCTGGGTTACTTTGACATTTTGGCAGCTTGTTTCCTCTTTTTAAAAGGAATAACACTAGATAGTACAAGTGGTTCATATTTGGTTTTTCTGGTGCATAATATCTGACCTGAAAGCCAGAATCTCCACGATCCCAAAAGGAATATCAACTGGAATATCAAATTCCTGTCAGATTTCTAATTCAGAAAGTCTCATATTCCAGTCATGGAAGCCACTGTATTTTTTTTTAATACCGCATCTGTGTGTGTCTCATAAAGTCATCCACACATGGTATGAACTCCATCCATATTATCGTGTGTTTGAATAGATTAAATTCATAATAATGAGGCATTTTTATAATTTAATATGCAGATAAATGCATAATTATATTCAAACCCTGTAAGCAAAAGACCAGACTTTGTGGTGGTGGAATCATTCTGGTCTCTGTTTGTTATCAGGTTGTGAGTAGTATCTGTCAATCATGTTCCAGCCAGCTTTAAATCAAAAACATAAGCGGTAGCAGGAAGGTGCCCAGTTTGAATCCGGACAAGGGCCTCTCTGTAAGAAATGTACATTTTCTTGTTCTAAGCTGTCCAGTTTTCCCCATTTGACCCTTTGATGAACTGGTGAACTGTGATGTGCCCCACCATTCACCCGATGACAGATGGGATAGACTCCAACCTCCCCGTGACCCCGCCCATGGCCCTTTCCAGGTCCCGTGTCCCAGGGCAAGTGCCCTGTTGCCCATATGGTTAATCCAGCCTTGTCCTGAATAGACTGAAGCAGGTGTAGAAGATGACTGGAAACAAAGCCTTAAAAACATAGGCTATCATGTAATGACATTTTTTTTTTTTTTTACGAACAGCAACGAGCAAGAATCCTTGGCCCATGTATTTGTTGTCCAGGTTTTTGACGGCTTCACAGGAAGCCCAGATATATTGGCCTTTTCTGATTAAAGCAGAGTATATCTAATGGGTTTCCAGACTGAGATAATGTTCAAAACACCACCATGCCTGTGTATCTGAGCCTCCCAAAACCAGCATGACTGCATTTTTTTGTTTTCTCACCCCTCTACCCACTCAACCATGAAGAGGCTATAATCATGCACTCATGTTACTTATGCAGTGACGTCAATATTTGTGGTTATTCTGATGAGTAGCAACAGAAAAAGGCAGCATGGATTAAAAGGCTCACCGCGTTCATTTCGGCATTGCTGTGTGCAAGCTTCCATACAAGCTTTCATACATGATCCTGACGGCGCTGCCTAAGTCTCTATGACCTTGCTTCACACCATTCTGACCTTTCATACTTTACAAAGTGAGATCATATTGAGATCACATGCAGACTTTCAAACAAAGCCATGAAACAATTCACAAGTAATTACAGCTAAGTGCTAGCTGAAGTGATATGAGGATCTCAAACTACTGCTCTTCTGTACTGGTGTACCCTCAGGTTCCAGTATCTCGTTGTTTGATCGTCTTGTACAAAAGGCGACCGCTGTTAAGAATGCTAAGAGAAAATCTAGATGTGATTATAACCACCAGGTACTTCTTGTCCTCCCCAGATGATTCCACAGCAGTGCGTCACTCCGACGCAGCAGCACCTAAATTATCAACATGACTCTGCTCGCCGTACACTACACACTGCTTGAAGTGTTCACTTCTCGCCTACAAGAAATTGTATCTTCAACATCCCGTTATTGTCAACAGTTTCCCAGTGATGTGCCTGCAGGGTGGGGTGGTAACACTGTGGACTGACAGGCCGCTGAGTGGTAAGCAATATGTCATAAGGCTCTTTCCTCAATCCCAGATCAGTGGAGCTGGTGATTCACACATCCATTTCTCAACCCTCCACTGCACAACACGGCCACAAACAAACAACTTAACACGCTGTGGAATGTGGACCAACAGCAAAAGCAGAGAGAAAACAGGTCCTAATGAACCACAAACAGCCACAGGACACCAGGCGCCAGGTCCGCTTGTAACACTGACTATTATTATTATTATTATCATCATTCCTTTTTTTGCTCTATTATTTCTCTTATGTGTGGCTGTTGCCAAAACAACAGCTTGTTATCTGAGGAGTGATCAGTGTGTGCTTGCACAGGGTTTGCTGAATTCCCACAACAGACTTCACGTTTGGGTGAAGTGCTGCAGGTGTGAGCATTCCTTTGCAGACTGACGAGGGATGGAAAGATCGGCCCGCGAATGAGGGTAGGAAACTAGTTTAAGATTCTTGAGATAAGGATTACCGAGAAACCAAAGGTCATACAAACAAAACGAAATCCCCAACAATCTCTTCTCCATCTACTTTATCCGTCTGTAACAACTCACAAGCAGTGGATTTGCTGTTCTTTGATATGACCTCTGACAAGGATAATCCCGCACCTTGTTACACCTATTTAAAACTTAATTGCTACCTGTCACAGGGCAGGAATCTTCCCTCTTTTACAAGGCCTATAATAGCCAAGAGCATCAATCCTCTTTGTGGTGTAAGTTATCATCCTAAAAGGGTGGATAAGTAATCTGACAGATGAAAAGTGATGGGGGAACCATGTGAGTCAATGCAACTATGTAGCTTGTGTTCAAATTCGGGCTGTTTTGCCTTCAGCAAAGGAAGCAGGGGCGTAGCAAAGCTTAGCAATGACGAACTTGAAAAGAAGTTGCCAAGAAGACAGTGTTCCCAGCTGTCTGCCAGAACAAAGGCGGAACAATACTACTTGTCCAAGTGTTAATATTCATATTCACACCTTATTGAAATGTTATCTTAATTATGTTGTTGTGAAAATAACTTACCACCTTATTTTTGATAAAGGAATCACTGCATTCATTAAAAACATACTGTTGGTTCACACAGGATTCAAACATGACCACTCCTCTACAGCTCAGCAAGCCAGAATGGCCTGCACAATAAAACATCAATCACCAATTGTTTCACAGTTTTTATGGACTAAAGCACAAATAAAAAAAAAAATCTACATCTATGCAAACCTTTAAAAGTATTGTTTTGAAAACATCTCAATCACATCAAAATAAGACAAAAACAAGGGAAATATTAGTGGAGGTTGGTGTACCCCACTGTACATTTCTAGCGGGTCTAATTGCACAATTGAGAAGGATTACTTTTGTTTTCAATATTTTTCTTTTTGTTGTCAAAATGCCTGGTCAGAGGACATGGGAGGTGGGACAAGCCTTGAAACGTGCAGAATTTTGTTTACAGCAAGTCAAACATGGTGGTTCGCCTTTGCTGTTGACAATCCCTATTGCATATATTTAGACATATGTGAAATATTGTCAAGTGAGTGGAAAGGAAATACAGGTCAGAAGAAAAGAGTAGCAGCAGCTGTTATCAGCATGCACACTCACCGGCCGTAAATGCTCCAGACGATTACCTGCTGCACTCACAGATGGGCTCAATCGGTCAATTTCCAGAGTTATTGCTAGCTTGCCGGTTGGGTAAACAAGAAGTATGGAGAGGATGTTACCGACATTTGCATTCACACTTGCAGCCTCTTCAGAAAATATGACAGAAATTTCAAGGATGCAATGTGTGAAAAAAAAAAAAAAAAGCTTAAAGCTAAAAGATTATTAAATATTTGGGCAAATACTCTGAGAGTGACATTTTAATTTATATGCTTTGTATCAACATTTTGGTGAAATTCCAATAAATTCAATAAAATATGTTTACTATGGTAATTCCGTTGTAGAAAATCAAATCACAATTTCTTGGAAACAGTTCTTCGGGGTAGTTTGAAGGCAGTGTCATGTCCCAGGTGTCAGTTGCTCCGAGCTGAGTCGTTCCTGCGTTCACCCGCGGAGTGACAGTGAGGGAGAGGCTCATTGCAGCATTTCAAAGGTGAGTGATTTATATGGCAGCTGTTCCCCAGTGTGCCGTTCTGAATGCCCTGCCCCATGTTTAACAGCTGACAAACACATGCTTTTTCTGTCACAATGCATTTATGGCCTCACACACAATTCTATTAGTGCAACCTGAACCATACAAGGATATAAAGAAGTTTTTATGAGGCAGTTTTCCAAGTCAATCAAGCAGAGTGACTACTTCAGCAATGCTCAGACTGACATGATGACGTAGACAGGCATGAGTTTGTCAACTGTGGTCTGAACAGCTGAACCTTTCTCAAGGACAAAACGTTGAAATTGTTGTGTTAAAATCACAAACCTTTCTCTTTTTTTTTTTTTTGATGCATGAGATCTTTAAATAAGAGAGAGCTCAGAATTGCTTTCAGTAGTTGTTTGATATTTGAGATCTCTCCATTAACCCACAGCAGCACACTTGGAGGAGTGTAACCTTATTTCACGCTGGCTCTCAAATAGTGCAGAGAATTTGTAAGGTAGTTAGTGGCCATCATTAATAATGGCCTAGGCCAGTCTGACAGCTGCTGATTGGAATGAAGAGCTGTGCTACGGCAGACAGCTACAAATTTCCCTGACAGCCAGGTCTCCATTACTGGGCGTCAGCTGCCAAAACAGCAGTAATCAGAGAAGGGAGGAAGGGAGAAAACCTGTTTACTCGCCATAGGCACCTTTCCTTTTCATGGACTGTTTGAAAAAAAAAAAATGCTCATGCACATGTAGGCTTCAATATATACTGCCTAAACAACTGCAGAAGATCTGATGGATTCCCAACAACACCACAGGTAGTATTGTTTTCATGGCGTGTGTGTGTCATCGTGAAACACCAGGAAGCACCACATAGACAGTTTTGAGGACTTCGGTGGCTGAAGGGACCATCATGTAACATTATTTTTGGTAGCAAATAGACTGAAAAATACCTTTTGTTAAAAGCTGCTTTACCACAGAGGTAAAGACTCATAACGCATCTGTGAAAACTAATCAAATTTTTAAAGAAACAAATATAAAGTGGAATGTGTGTAATAAGCAACTGGATTAGGAAAATTGTGAGTCACGCAGTATACTGATGTGCACCACAATTATATGTTTCATCATCATTTTGAGTGATCTGTCTGTTTTCTGCCAGTTTTTGTAAGTGCAACAACATCACTGACATGCAGCAAATCTTTACAGATGCATAGGTGAGATCAGAATACAGACTGAGCTGGATCATGAGTGTGTAAGATGAGCACCGAGTAAACGATAATAAATGAGGCCAAGCCTTATTCTCCTGTGCTGCCATTATCATTTTCTTCTGGATATATAGTGAAACGGTAAGTAACTATTAGTTAATATGTACTGAATGTAAATATGTTCTTAAGTAAGGTGTGGTTTTAGAAATCAATGGTGTCATGGCTGGTGTGATCCCATCATTATCTCTAGTTGAAAGTTCCCTCGTCATTTACCTCAATCAGCTTCAGCTTCACAAAAGGTGATGGGATCTTACCAGCTGTGACATCCATTCATGAAACTCAGTAACTGCTGGTCAGACAACACACATCTTCAAACTTTCTCCTCTTTTTCATCTCACTGACACATTTAAGCTTTTGCACAGATGAACTAACATCTACAAAAATGCTCACATTTCTGGCACTTTGGTTTCCTCCAACACATGTGGCTGAAAAAAAAAATGTCGTTATAGAAACTTAATCTGTACGAGACAGAATTTAAATATATATGAAATCATTGCTGTTTTCTTCTCTCTAAATATTCATTACATGGAAGCGTAAAATAGAGCAGATTTAATATGAGTGCAAAATCACAGCATGTTGTTACAGAGAGCCACAGTAATTTCAATCAAAAGACATTTGCATAATTTTCACGAGGGTAAAATTGTAGATGCTGGACCACTTTTGAGCGTTCGTGTTTTCCACATGAATGGCAATTCAGCTGAAATCTGCTAACGCATCCATTGCACGTATTTTTTCACACAATGTTCTTGAGAATAATGGCGAGAGGTGAAAATTGCACAGCCATGGTCTTGAAACTGCCTGGACATATAACAGCGCTTGTGTAAGTAATAAGGGGGAGCACAGGCATTTTTGCAGTGGGAGGAGTAAAAGTGAGAGGCTGCGGTCTTGAAGAGTGTGATCCCTGTAATGGCAGAGGGCTTTGGTGAGGGTCAGGTTGTCATCACTCCGCTTCCACTGATCCCTGCTGCTCCCAGCTGCAAAGAATGTGTACATGGTCACTCATCCTCACAGTCTCTCTTTCTCTCTCTGTCCTTCTCTTACAAACTCACATAACTTGCACAAATCTCTCTGGGTGTGTCTACCGAGAACGCTGCATCTTGGCATTTAGTTAATTGACAGCTTTCTGAAGTGAAAAGCAAACAGACTTTGGTGATGGACAAATGTTATTTTATGGATGGGATTACTAACTCATCGCGAGGTGTGGAAAAACATTTGGGATGTTTAAATTTGGCCCAGACTCTGTCAACCATAAAACAGATGTGGCAGTACATTAAAATGAACCAGTGATCAAACCTCCTCCTAATGTTACCCTACACATAAACTCCTGTGTGTATACATAGGTTACACTGACGTGATTAATGACTGGTGCATTATTTATTCCAGAAAGTCAGTTTCTTAAACCAACAGCAAAGACAACAAATACGTCTATAATGAAGATCAATCCCCTGTACGGACATATAATACATGAAAATGCATATAGGCTATGCAGCCTGCAGAGTTTTACCAGAGATGGCAGAAAAAAGCGAGAAGGCGTGCAGGCTTCATTTTACAGCTGCCTCTTCCATGTCAGCTTACTCCAGCAGCTATAAAACACTCCACAATAAAAGGCACTATCCCAGAGAGGCAGAGAGACTGCAGCTATAGATAATCCACTCAGCTCACACAGCGTTTGCATTTCTACCCCTGGAATTCATTTCAAAGGTTTACCTCAGCATTCGCTGGCTGTTAGTTTAATAGAAAGCAGAGAGCTTTGTCTCACCTGCTGGAACAGCCTCAGCAAATTTAATTAATTAAAACAAATAAATTATATATCTCATCTTAGCTCATCTTTATATATATATATATATATATATATATATATATATATATATATATATATATATATATATATATATATATATATATGCTGTGGCCTTAATTACCACCACTTCACAGCTGTCACCTCATAAAATTAATTCATTGATATGCGGACTTTGTTTTATGTGAACACTGCTTGTTTCAGTGGCTCTTAAACAAAAGAGTAGACTGCATCACACACAATGCTTTAACACTACACAGTATGCAGCTGTGCAGCAAACTAGGTCGTAAACAAGAAATAAAAAAGTGTTATGTCATTCACAGGGCGAAAGTCTAAACACTGTCCTCTTATTTCACTGAACACACTCGCAGCGTCTAAATCATCCACGGCAATTGATGGTTATGCTTGTAAATCCACAATCAAGGTTACTTGCAAGCTCAGCAGAATGTGTATGAGGCATTGTCGGCTGTACGGTTCACACAATATTTATGAGACAGGATGTTCCATCTGGAGATGCTTCCTGTGTTTCTGGCCCCCCGTGGTCAGACTGCAGCGAGCTAGGAGCACTTCTCTGGGACATGAGCTCTTTTCCTCTGGGAGTAATGCACCACAGAGCTGAAAATACGAGACAAAGCAGCTCATCTTTAAATGTCTTAATAAAATGTTGGGGGCCACAACTATTCTTTATATTCATAATAGAAATTTGAACTCATTTCACTGAACGTGGTAATGGATGGATGGATAGATAGATATGTAAAAATACATCTGTATTCATTTCCAGTAAACAGCTGTTATTTCTTCTTAAATTAGAATTTTTAATTGTTATTAGGCTTATACGATTATCATCGTTTACAAAGATAGTTTAATCATTTATTACAACTATTGCTTTTATAATTAATAATCTTGTAAATCTTAATAAATAAAACAGCCCCTGTCAGCGTATGAATATTCAAAGACTCATTTGAATGTTTTAGTGTTTTTTTTCTTTGCATCGAAACATTTCAGTGAAAAGAGCACTGAAATGAATGAACAGCTGCTGCAAGCTGTCAAGATCTGAAGTAGTAGTCTGTTTCTAACAGCTAAGTTCCACCAGGTGCAGAGGAAAAACCACAGTTTGAATTATGGGGGATAACTGAAATTTTTTTTTGGGGGGGTGGGTGGTGTAACATTCTTCTCTTTCTGTACAAAAACGGTAGTACAACATTCTCAGCATGGAGTAACATTTTAATGTCAAGACTATTTCTGACACCCCTAATGTGGACCGTACCATTTTTAACCACCTCAGGTAGAAGTGACTTGTTCATTTATTCTCATGGCGTGTCTCATTGTGTTTGCTGGTTTGGCTCTGAGTGTTGCGTACTGATAAATGTAAGTAGTCAGCTTGTTCAAAGATGCCTTATTTTACAACCTCAATTTATTGGTTTTAAGTTTTTTTTTTCGTCTACAGATAGAAGCTCGCGTCTTTATAAATTAAACTACTCACCATTGCTTCTTCTGAGGCTGGTACAGTCAACATTTTTAAACTTTTCACAATAAGCTAAGATCTCTGTTTAAACGAGGCTTAAATTTGATGGAGGTAAAATCGATCACGATCATTTTCCAAGAAGGTGAGCTCCATATGTTTTCCTTCTCATTTTATCATGAATAAAATGTGCTTTTCTGAAATGTATTTACCACTTAGTCTGTGTGGTTTATTAGGCAAATGTTAATCCATAAATTGATCAAATGCTTGTAACCTGGAAACTAATGTTACAATCAGTGAAACCTCTGGAGGCAAAAAAATAAACAACAAAAAAAAAAAAAAAAACAGCTAACTAGTAGATAACAGGCCTTGTAATTTGAATTCATTGATACTGATGCCACATTCCATAATTTCATATTTCTAGACATTTTTTTTGAAGCCTTATTTGACATCCCAGATGTAATTTTATTGTACTCAGATTAGAGTTTATTCACAAACACACTATGTGGAAAAGGAAAAACGGAAACATCAGACACTTTTTTGTTGGTAAAAGGAAAGTAGGAAATATTACTGTTGACAGTTAGAGATAATTTCACTTCACTTCAAAACTGTTAATGTTTGGTCCCAGCGGGGATCAAGAGGTGAGTTAAAAATTAGGCTGCACTTTAAGTAGCTTTACGTAAAGCCTTGATAAAACACAATGTGTCATCATGACAAATATTAGTCTAATAGGCAAATATTTACTCCTTAAGGCCTTCGGAGCTGTAGAGACAGAGAGGCCAGGGACAACACAGACTGTTCATACTGACACAGTGGTGACCACGATGGTCATAGAAGAAGTGTTATAAAGGTAGTACCCCCCCAGGTTAATGGAGGGATAATTCACACTGAGTAAAACCAAACATCTGTGCTGCATCAGCCGTTGTGAGCTGTGACCATTTTAGTCAATGAGCACGGTCAAATTAGAGGCACCAGAGCAGTTTAGAAGCATCCCAGGATCGACTGTCCGCTGTGTTCTGCCAAAAATATGCTTCATGTCTATTCTGGTGCTGAACCGCTGCGAAGCTGCATCAATTTACTCACAGCAGATCGAGCTATCAGGAAGTCAGACGAGGATGGCTATCGAGGATACAGTGAGGTTTCAAAATAAAACCCATAAAACTGTACATTGACATTGTGTTAAACTGGAGGCTGCGGGTAAAGAATTCATAGGATTTTGGAAGAGATTTGAACCGCACACAAGGAAAGGTTCAGTTATGATATACATAGATACGCACACACAATATGTCTTTAAATGAGTAGATTACCAAACTTGGGCTAAACTCATGATCTCATGAATCGACCTTAGGAGGCAGCGCTTGTAAGCGTGCTGCTTTTGAAACACTCCGGTGGGACCTGAGGATGGAGCAAAACTGCTGAAAGACGGGACAGCGATATTTCCGTCCCTGGTGGCACCCAGGGGTTAACTAGGCTGTTTTTATAGACACTGCATCAGTTTTAAATCTGGACTCTCTTGGAACTAATTAGATTAACTGTCTTCCATTAAACACAAGACTTTGGAATGATAAGCATTTTAATTTCTATATTGTGATCAAAAATGTCTTATGTGCACCAGAACATAATCTGTTTATCCAAGAGTCCAAGTTGATGCTTGTTATATCACATTCATGAGAATGGAAAGATGGAAAAACAACGTGAAAACAAAAGCCTCCAGCCAAGAGTGACAAAGTGGGTGAGACTAGCTCTGTTTACTTGTCACTTCATCACACACATTGCATTTTACCTTTTATATTTGTTCAATTTGCTTTAATTTGTCATTGCTAGGTAACATTGCTGCACATAAAATCCTGGGTTTGTTTGTGTTAATATTATGTTACAGTCAACATCAAAGTGTTTGCATATGTTAAAGCAATGTGAGTTTAAATTATGTTTATTGAGTTGCAGGTTTGAATATTATCACCTTGTTCATTGACTCTTGATAGTTGTTCCTTTGTTCTGACTCACCATGCTGCAGTAGTGGCCCAACATTTCCTGTCTTTTGTCCCGTTGGTGATTTCTTCAATTGAATCACTGGGTAAAACCAAGTGGAGGGTTTTTCTTTTCTTTTGCAATCTTTGTTTGGTTAGTTTGAATTATTTTGAAATGTCATGTGAAGATATTTGATTTATTTTTTGCAATGTGGTAAACTATGTAAGTCTGTAAATTAGTTTGAAAGTGTGCATTTATTCATAATCAGTATTGTGTAGGTCGACCTGTTTTGGAAAGTGGTATAGTCTGAGTCTAATTAGGAAATTCTAAGCTATTGTATTTGAGCAGTGAGGTTTGGGCTTCGTGGGGAAGAAAGACTGGATATGGTGCACTCAAAATGTTGAGATTTTGTTGTTTTTCCACACAGTAAAGAAAAATGAGAATGTCTTCTGAGTCTGCCTGTATGTGCTCTGAGACTTGAGCCACAACTACTTTACACCAAGGCATGACTCCGTACTACGATCACCCCTCTAACAGCTTAATTAACACAATATATGACATATTTTAAAAGATTTTAAAAGACTGTTTCATCCAGTAGGCCCCTCTGCCCTCATAATGAGACACCAAATTAGTTGGTTTCAGTCTTAAATAAATAAAAAAAAGCCTAAATAGTGAGGAATTCAAATTTTAGAGGCTAAAGTCTGCCTGCTCTGACCAGTAGTCACAGACCTTTTTATCTGGATGTGAAACAGACAAAAGCTGCAGATGTCCAGATTTCTGAAACTGAAACCTGACGAGTAAGTTGTGTTCTTCCTCGATAAATCAGACAGGTAAAAAAACTGTTTTTACTTTTATCTCTTTTACTTTTATACTTATCAATCAAATAATAGATACATCATTGAGTTTCTGAAGAAAATGGAATCTGTGAAACACAATAACCCCCTCATTATTAAAAACATGTACGTTTTTTCAGTTGTTTGATCAAGAATGATAAAAATCTTCAACATCAAAAAATTGTTTTGCACTTTTCAAGTGTTTCAAATAATTAAGAATCAAAATAGTAGCTGATATTGCTTTTCACAAAAAAATAACCAATCATTAAACTGAGTCTTGCAGCTTTTATATTTTATTGGAATCCGTGAAAAGGGTTCAAAGCACCAGATTTGGCAGCAACATGTTTGACTACTGCTTTAAAACACCAGGAGACAGGGGGTTATTTGCGCCATGATAAGAGTGTGTGTAGATAGCAAATCCTGAAAAAATAGCCATGTTTGTCACCTTAAGATAACCATCTCTTATGTCCTAATTCATTGGATGCGGAGGTGTCTGCATCAGTAGGTAAGGATAGGTGTGGCCTGAGGGAGTAGACTTTTAACAAGTCAGCAGCCCTTATTTAACACAGCATGAAACTTCTGTTAGTCATAGCTTGCCATGACAGCAGCTCTCATTATCACTACCAGGATATTCATGGCATGGTTGTCAGAGTGAGGCAGGCACTGGGGACAGTCACACGCGATTGCCACAAATCAGCCGAGAAATGAGATGTCTGATCACTCTCACCAAATCTGATGGAAGTACAGAAACTCAAATCTGGCACTTCCCTTTACGGATGCTACAAATGGAAATACAGGCGCCTCATTAAGGTGCAAATTAAGAGGCAGAAATGTTCGGTTGACTATTTTTCTCTTATATCCCTTTCAAATATGAATAAAAGTGAGGGAATACAATCATGTCAACAGGACATCACTGACAGCAAGGAGCATTTGATGGATGATACACATAATTTTGGCCTCTTCCAGCCCCTCAAATCAGAGCAGCCTCTCATCTCTGTGTCCTTATGTCAAGGGTTGGTGTCTGCCAGATCTTCTCTCTCCCACTGTTCCATGTGCTGAGAGCTTCAGGGCTGCAGGTGTAAAGCCTGTCTGCTCACTACAGGTGGGCTCATGAGTGAATGCTCACATCTCACCCTCCTCTTGGCACATAAAGACCTCGAGCTGTTCCACCCCCCTCCTTCTTCATCTTTCTTCCACCACACTGATCACACCCCATCAAGCTTATAGTTTTCGTGCCATCTTTTTGTACCCATTGAGGCCCTGGGAATTTTCAGAATTCCCCTCCCATTCCCGCCCCCGGTGCAGCCAGCATCCCGCTAAATGTGAGCCAATCAGCGGTGGTGGGTGGAGTGCCAAGTCACCAAGCTCTTCTTCCCGTTGGCAGCCTTCCCTGTGGTGGCTCTGATCACAGCACAGTGTTAACAACACGTGACCTGCCCCCCGCAGCCCACAGTAATTGAGGTTACATTGCAGGCAATACCTTGATGAATAATTAAAAGGCCACAAACAGAACTGAGTGACTTAGCCAGTGCCCTGGGGTCTAATAACATTCTTGGACTGTATGAGGTAATCTATCTACTGGTGCCAGTTAGTGTCCCACACTCACACATAAGCACAGAACTGCGTCCAGATAAAGGCAGCACTACCAGGGCAAGAGTTGGTTAAGGCTCTGCAGGGGAAACATGACAAATTATTTCAGGGTGACTGGTGGGCATTTGTACTGCCAGCACTGTGAGGCAAATCTGAAAATGCAGAAGATGCCATCTGGTAGTCATACATTGCAATTCTGACACACTTTAAGACAGAGAACTTAATCCTTAGCTCCAGGATGGTACAACCTTTGTGCATGGGTTTTTGTAACAGGAACAAGTTTGTGACCTTGGCCACTCTGAAACCTGAGTGTGGAAACTCTAGACCCATTTATAAATTGCCATCAAGCCTGCAAAGGTGACAAAAATGTACCACCATACCAGAACCAGCCGTTAAAGCCACCAACGTCATCCAGAGGCTAAAAGAGGTCATTCACACTATGCTAAAACATGACTAGTTTTATGGTCTGTAACCCCGAAGTACAGGATTAGAAACTACCCCATCCAATCTCTGCAGGTAAAACACAGTTACAGAGCATGTAGGAGTAAATTGATATGTATAAATTAGAAAAAAAAAGGAATAGAGCAAGTGAACTTTTGAAAATACACACCTGCTGAATGCGCTGAGGCGATTGGTAACAAGTCAGAGTGTCAGGATGCAGTCTTGACAGAAAGTTACATGTAATTGCTGGATAAATAGCTCAATGCTGCAAAAGTACACGCTAAAATATAAAATGACAGACGTTGTTGAAGGGACTACAGTGCACACACCAACACTAACTGCTGTGTTCACATTCTGTGAGTGCAGCAAAGAGAACAGTGTGGCGCTTTCCTCTGATGAGACCCCACCCCACCCACCCCCCGACGTGTCACAGATCCAGCGGTGAGCAGAGGTGAGCCGCCCGTACAGAATAATTAAGACCTCTGTGAAAGTGACAGGGTCACCAGAAGATATGCAGCATAGCAAAGCTACTCTTCTCAGCTGTTTCCTCTGTGAGCTGTCACGACCGCTGCGTATTTATAGAAACATAGCCCAGCACTCTCCACCTTTCAGACAGATGTCACCTTCAAGCCTCTATTTCTGGGGCCAAACACAAAGCTTTCAGCAGCCTAACAAGATGCATACACAAGCAATCAGCCCCACAATGGGAGTCTGAGGACAGCAGCAGCGTTACCTCCTTCAAGCTGAATTTACCGTGTGCGTATCTGCCTCTTCTATTGTACTTCTCCACATAACAGCCAGTCACTTACTGTTATTCAGCAGCATGAGAACCTGAGGCTGTTGACACATTAAGTCACTCTGGAAAAAAAAGACACGAAGGAACTTGTTTGACAGAAAAGTTCCCAACTCTTCCACTTGAGAATAATTTTTTTAGCCTGCATTCACCCCCCCCCAAGTTAATTCCTGGTCATTCATTCCTGTGTTGTTGTGTTGCTGTGCACAAAAACGAGACTCTAATTTGATTACATCAATTAATCATACATTTCAGTGCTCACTAATCTTAAACAAGGCAAACGTGTCCTCACGGCGGGACAAAAAGGGACTTTCAAACTCATTTAACTTTCAACACAGAAAAATAATGAGACAGGAAAAAGTGGAATATCGTGTGTGAGCATTCATGTGTGCACAATGTAGCTGACTGTATGTCTGTGCCTCAGATAAGAGACGACTGGGGGCCTCTGTAATGTAAGCCTGGATGACTGAATGTGTTGACATAGCTTTAATTCAGCTTGATATCAGACACCAGTAGTCTGTCTGAGCCCCTGTGCACAGGGGGTGTTAACCTCTCAGAGATTCTCAAAATACACAAACACCAAGCACGACTGGCCACGAGGGATTAAAATAACTTTTATGAGTGCCATGGTCATATACTGTCATTTCCACACTTGCCTTCGGTCAGCAATATAACTTATTCAAACTTAGTAAAGCCATGCATTAATGATCTATAAACATTTTGTTTAATGATCTGTTAGACATGTTTTTGTAGATATGATTAGAGCCACATTTAGCCTGGTACAATTGCTCTGCTCTCTGCATCCAAGAAGCAATAAAGTTCTATTACAGTGTACAAACACATAAACATCTTGTATGGGTAACAGATGCAATTTATGACTGCGGCTACAATTTGATCCTTTAACCTTAAACAGATTGCTAATGTGTCAGACTATCCACCCAGTAGTGTGTTCTCAAGGCTAGGGTGACAAAGTCTGAGCCTTTGGATGAAGTGTTGGTCACTCAATATGACCGTGTCTTGCAGGTCATAAGCTTGTCACTGCCAAAGTGGGTTTCTTTTACAGCCTTGGTGGCGATAATCAGCTGATGCTGGCTGTCAGTCGACATGGCTGCGGGAGAGACAGGGGGCAGAGTCAGAGGACACATGATCGCCTTGCTGACAAGTATCCCTAACCCCAGCTGCTCTGATGGATCCTCTGTCATGTGGGAAGATGAGGGGGAGGAGAGGGACAGGCTGGGAGAAAGGTGGCAACAGGGTCCCGCTGAGTAAGAGGCAGGGAGAGAGTTTTCAGAGAGCACAACTTTCAGCGCCCTAGTGTTGCCGTGCACTCCACTCCCCTCTCGTCAGGCCCATCCACTCCCCTCCCACTGAAGTCCTGAAAGAGCAATGCACAGGCTGGGCGACAGGCCACAGTCAGCACAGCCCCCATATTAAGCCAACAATCAGGTGCCACATTGTTTAAGAGCATTAACTGAGATTAGACCACTATTGTTGAATGTCATGGTATCCGTCCATTTTTGTGTAGACTATTTCATATACTTGTGTGTGTGCGTGTGTATATATATAAATATATATATTAGAGCTGCACAACGATTACAATTTTAATTCGTGATTAATTGCATGATTTCCCTGATGAATCACGATTAATCGTATTGTATACACAAAACCAAATAATGAATTCAAAAGTAGTGTAAATTTTACTTTTATTTAAATGTTCTGCTGCCATATGAACTAAAGTGCGTTAACATTTGTTGTTCAAACATTTTTTTTAACATCAGCACTTGTCAGTAACACATATTTAGTGTAAATCTCATCTTAAAAATGTCAAATAAAATAAAGCTTATTGCCACTGCCAGGGCATTAATGTCATCCTGTTTTTATGAAAAATAAAAAAAAGTCTACCAACAAAATCCTGAGCCACAATCAGAACATTAAAACAGGCAATTTTTGAGGTAACAGCAGAACTTTTAACGGGGAGTTTAACTTGGGAGTTGGTTACAAATAACCTTGTTTCTGTTGAATCTGCTGTCTGGGAGAACTTTAAAATGAAAATGTCCATGTTAAAGTTCTGTAATTTTATCAATCTGTGTATCATTCGTTCTTTCCGTTTTCAATTGTCAATCAAAAATTAAAAAAATTAAAAAGCGACATTTTATTTATTTATTTTTTTTAATCTAACAAAAAGAAAAAAACAAAAAAATGCCTGTTTTTTTTATATTTCAATTTTAGACTTGGATCAAAAATACGAAATGAAAAATTTGGCCACAGGATTGAATTTTTTTTAAAAATATTTAATTGTCTGGTTTATGTGACCTGGAAATGGCTTTGTGCAGCAGATCAGTTAGCATGGCGGAATCACATACTATAATATTTGCAATATTGTGGAAATCTGAATGAAAACTCAGCTCATATATAGATCGAACCAAAGCGCTCTCCAGCTCTGCGTCTGACATAAGGCTTTTTCTCCTCAGATCATGACGAGCACAGAATCTTCTGACGCTCATTTCCGAGCATTGCAGGATACCCATCTGCTGTTGAATAAGTCCTTGATCAAACTACCGTATTGGCCCGAATATAGGATGATATTTTAATCTAGAAGTCATATTCTCAAAAATGTGGGTCGTTTTATAATCGAGGAATAAACTTTCTGTTGTTGATGGAGCCGCACTGAAGTAACCAATAAGAGAACAGCACGGCAGTGAACACACGGAGCAGATCTGATGTAAAATGGAGGAATGACGCGATCGTCTTGAACAAAGGGGTTTAACAGTTTTGTTACAGTCCAGAATTTTTTTTTTTAGACTGTTAATATTGCTACCTGAGTTTCTACCCGAACTGTAAAGTACTCGTATTTTTGTCTGTTTTAGCTTTTTAGCATGTTTACCTGCCAATCCTCTTTCCGGTTCCACAGCAGCAACTAACAGACTTTTCAAAACAAAAGCATGTGAGCAACATGCGTTAACGCACGATAAAATAAATGTTGGCGTTAATAAATTAATGAGTTAATGTGATAATAACACGTAATATATAAATATATATATATATATATATATATATATATATATATATATATATATATATGTATGTCCTGGTAGTGCTGATTTTGATTTAGCTAAAATGGTGCAACCAATTCCCAGTGAAGTATGTAAGAAATGCCCAGATGGTGTGCTGCTTGCTACTTTAGGAAACATTTCTTCTGTGCTACCGACCAGTCTACGCCATACAGTGTCCATTCTAAATCCCATAATGCAATGCATCACTATAGCAGATGGCAGTCATATGACAGGCTTTCAATTGTGATTTTTCTCCAGACTTAACCCCTGAACTGTCTGCATGACTTTTATCAAGCTGTTAATGCTGTCATGCAAGTGTGAACGCAAATAAGTTTCTCTTTTGTCAGGAACTATTATAAATATATCTCCTGGAGGAGAAAACAGTTGTTTACTTGGTTGTTAAAGAGAATCATCTCCATGCCCTCTGTCTTTCATGTCTGTTGTGATACTGCATGATGAAAACATCAGAAACATTGGCGCTTTTGCGAAAGTCCAATAACATTCTGCTCAGTAAGTCCAAGCAGACAGGGCTTTTTTTTTCTTTTTTTTTTTTTTTTGACTTGCTCTCTGAAATGTTTTGTTGTGCTCCTCTTTTGATTATCTCCCTCTCATGTCCAACTGACATTTAACTCGACATCTCCTCCCCTGTGGACTCCTCCCAAATAGCTAACATTTTACATATTTGAACTATCATATTTGAGTTTTCAACCTGTCGCTGAGTGTCACGGGTCAGGCTTTAAAGCCTTCTCACATCTTGGGTGCTGATAGAGTGGTGCCATTTGTCAGCGACCTCCAAAATGTGTCTGCAGAAAGACATTTTGGGTTTAAAATGTTGTGGCATGACCCTGGCATAAATTGATTGGTGATGTGCCTTACTGGAGTATTTCTGTCTCTTGTAGCTTTGCAGATTATCGTGCTGGTGGGGGGTGGGGGGGGTGGGGTGGCTGATTGACATTATCATTCTCACAGCGGAAAAGTCCCAGTCTCAAATCTCCACTGGGGACATTTCTTAGTGAACGTAACACGCTTATTTATACTGAATGAAACCCTTCTTTCATTGTTCAAAAAAACTGTTGAGGCCAAGAATTTAAAAAAAGGCTTGTTTGTGCTTTGTCATAGCGAAACTATATCGGACTTTATAAACAACTTAAATAACCTTTCCCAAAGTTTCCCAACTCTTTGTTAATTATTAGCAAACATTTGAGCAAATGCCAACATGTCCCTGAGAAGCAAATACTGTCTGATAATACTCCAATTACAGGTTTTTTGGCTCCTATTCTGTAAGTGACTTTTAGGTTTAAGGCAATCTTTTATTATCTTTTCTTTATGTATAACAAGCCAGTACCAAAAAAGAACATTCTGAATATTTTGGACATTTTTTTAACATTTGAAAATATATTGTAGGTGGCTCAATATGAATTACAAACAAATTACCTATACATTTATGTGTATGTTTACCGATAAGGGGCAAGGCAGGCAACTATCCGTGTCTAAGATACCAGGCAGCAGTTTTAACTTCGATTCAGCAAAATGAGGTGTTGGATAATGTTCCCATCTGTAAATAACCTTGCTGCTGTAAGATTTAAATATAGAGTTGGGTCCTGCTGCTTTGAACGCTATGCATTGCCTCGAAAAGTTCAGCCCTGTTAATTACTTTAAACTTAACCGTCGCTCCTTATAGACACAGCGCTATGAGCCTGCCTACATGCTGACATGCTCAAATGATCCTTCATCAACTCGCATGCGGCAGGGTTCATCCCAAGAGCAATGGCGCATGACAGGCTGAAGCTGTGAGAGCATGCTGTCCACAGGTGGGGGTGGGCTTGACTGCCTCAGCTTTGATTGGCAGGTAAATGTTCAGATCAGAATCTTCTTTCCAAGGAATGCGCTCGTGTCTGTCAGAGCAAAGAGCAGCTGGTGGGAGTAAAGACAGAATAATCAAGTCAGCTTTAAGCATTAGTATAAGACCCTCACAGCTCCATGTGCCATTTAGCAGCACACCGCACTGACTCATTTTAGATGCTTGTTAGCAAAGCGTGGACACTATAACAGTGCAGACAGTGTGTCTCATTTGGTACAGCCCAGTTCTTTGATTACACTGACAGATATGCTGGTTAAAGGAGTCATTTATTTGATTATTAAAAAAAAAAAAAAAAACAACAACTAATTGTTTTCTCAGAAAATGTGTAATTGCAGGCTTCATTTTTCAGTGCTTACTATTAGCTTTCAGTTTCATTTATGGCTGAAATTATATTCCAATAGCTTCATGTTCAGATTAAATTCTACTAAGCTGTACATACGCACACACTCCCCCACCCACAGCAAACTGCAAGTGTTGACGTGTTGATGTATGCATATCCTCTCTCACACACAGCAGTTTAATAACCAGCAAAGAGGCCTGACAAGCACTGCTCTCTAGCTCTCGCTGCCTTAATTCTCCATTAGAATGAATAAACACCTACATTACATAAGATTAAAAAGAATATTTAAAGGAGGTTTAGTGTCATTTCTTCATATTAACACCTCAGTATTACCAACCATATCATTTTACTCAGAAAGAGATGTAATTTGAGTGCATTTATTCTGTGTTATGTGACCTTTATATCTGTTTATGAACAGATAACGCTGGCAGAACTCAGTAAGTCAAAATATCACATTACAAATGATGGCCGAGGAGAATTTATCTTTGTGATGAATAAGAAAAGTCAGTGAATCATTCAGTGATAGTTGGCTGCAGTGCCTCACTAACCCTGAATAAACCCTTTTATCTTCAAATCCCCAAACTTTCCTGTAACCCTAATCTATCACCTCCATTATCCTGCATGATTAATCAGTGGCTTTAAATAACCACGGCAGGCTTGATTAATCGAAAGGGGTGAGGTGTTGAGATCTGGCCCTACAGTGAATGTGCAGAGCAAGCAAACGGCTTGCACTTCTGGGGCCACGGCCATCTGTCTCCCAGCAGGACTTGTTCCTCCCCTCGTGACTCTGTCATTGCATTACTAACACATTTTTCTGATGTAATGTCATGCATATCCTCCTGCTTCATTAGTTCCTGCATTCGAGAAACGACTAAAACAACAACAGAATAGCTGTCAGGGAGCTACGTTTTTTTTTAAGATTACTTAACAAATTGTTTTAGCAGCCCCTCAGCCTACAGTAGTGTTTATGTGTTATTGCACCTGGAAAAGTGGGAAACCCTTCTGCTACTGTGAAGAGTTAAGAAACTAAAAATTAATTCATCTCCAAAAGTCATATAGTCAAAGATTAACCCCCCTTTTGCACATAACAAGCTACGTAAATGTCTTTTCCATGCTCCGTACCGTTTTTGAAGGAAATAATGAAATAAGTGTCATGCAAATGTTTTGGTACCACAAACAATTTGAGCTATGGTAGCTTTATCTAAGGACAAAGATCTTGATGAACTTGTAAGGGCTATGGCCTGCTCAGTTGTAGTCCTAACGTGACTTTTTCAGGGTCATGAAGGCCTGGAGCTTATCCTTGGAATACACCCAGGACAGTGCTTCTGGCACATCCCTTACTATTCCTCTTGCATACCTAACAACTTCACCTAATTATTTTTATTACATGGACTGGCAGCCTGTCCTTTTATCCAGAGACAGCTGGGATAAGCTCCAGTGGAACTCTGTGGCCTTGAATAGGAAGAATTGGGTATCGACACTGGATGTATGGATCAATCCTATTTAAATAATTATGCAATAATTCTGACAAGCTTACCCAGAAAGTGAAATAGTATTTCAAAACTTTGAGGGACACTCAAAATTCAACATCAGAAGCTAGCAAAAAAAGCAATTTGACAAACATGATTCAGTTTGGAATACAATGTGAGAAAAACTGTTAGGGGAAAAAAAATAGTGCAGGATTACACAGAGAAAAAATATCTCTCCCTGACTGCTAAGCATGGGGGCCGACTGATTGCTCTTGTGGTACAGTTGCAAAAGAAATCCTGTACAGACAGAGGGGTGAATGGATGCAATCATATGCACCTCATATGAGCTTCAGTCCCAGCTTGAATTTTCTGGAAGACTAACATTTTATTTTCTGGAAATCGCACAATTCATACTTTCTTCCATTTGGACCGATTTTCAGGTGCTGTCAATGACAAAACATCCCAACATGATACCGCCACCACCATAATTCACCGTGTAGATGATGTCATCGAGGTGACTGCTGTTGGGTTTGCAATACGTGGAGTAATTTCCATGAAGGCCAAAAGGTTCCCACTGTAAACTGAATCTTAACATCAAACTGGGTGGACAGAACTATTTGCCAGCTGACATTTGCTAAAGGTTACAGCTAATAGTTACTGTTACTGTGAAGTTCTCAAACTTTCGTTTGAAGCTCTTCCAGTTATTCGAACCAGTGACCGTAGAGACGAAGGCAGAAAACTCTGCCAGCATTCTTCAGCATCCCGACCCTCGGTCATCGAAACTGGATAGCGGCTCTCCGGTGGGGAAGGAGCCTGAGTGGGGCTCACCTCAACACACAGCACAGGTTCCAGAACCAATCTCCCTGAAAGCGCCTGGACCTCGTTCCACTCTTGAGTTGTTCGTGGTGAGAGGTGTCAAGCTGGGGTGGGATTACCTTTTTCTCCCTGGCTGGGAGCCTGTATGTTGGGGTTTTTTCCAGTGGATGGGAGGGTAGCTCCCCTGCGCCTTCAGGTCGGGGAACGACTCAGTCTGTTGTTTGCACTTATGTGCCAAACAGCAGTTCGGAGTAGCCAACCTTCTTGAACTCCCATCTCCGACAGAGCTTCTGAGTCTGAATGGGCTATGCCTCCATTGTTGAGGCGGGTGACTGGAGCTGTGACCGCAAAGTTGTTGGTGCCTGTTGAGGCAGAAACCCCTGAACCTGGTGGCAGACAGCGCAGGTGAGGGAGGCCATCAAGGTGAAGGAGTCCTACAAGGCTTGGTTAGCCTGTCAGACTCTGGAGGCAGCAGATGGGTACAGACAGGCCAAGCAGGCTGCAGCTTCAGCGGTTTCTGAGCCCTCTTACACGTCATATTCCCAGGTACTTGGGTTGCCTCCATTAAGTTCAATAATACTTATTTATCCCCTAATGTACTGAAACACATATAACAAGTATAGCTTGTTTCTCAGCAGATTTAATGCTGTCCACATTATATTAATGCTACATTTTCCACCCATCTCAGAATGACAGCGCGTATTGACCTAATGATATCATAAAGACTGAGTTTAATGTGGCTATTAAAACGAGAGAGCTCCTCCAGCCCGCCTTATTAATTACACACTGATGAAATTTGACAGTGTTGTTCCCGGGCTGGCCGGCAGCAGCACCACATTATTACCGCTGCCTTTCATACGTCAAGACAGTAAACATGAGCTAATTTAATATAGTGAGCCCTTCCCTCTCTCGCTCAAGTTACCATTTTGTCTTCTCTACACGACTCGCCAATGTCAATTAGGAGATGAGCTTGAAGAGCGAATTATAAGTCACAGAACGGCTTAGTTACAGCAAATAAAAACAAATGATTAGTTAGCAGCAACAGAAACGTCATGTTTATTATTTTCACTCATGTAAGCTTCAGTTGATTATATAGATTTTTTCATACAAGACCAAACATTAATTATATCTCAAGCATGGCAGTAGCATACTAATAATATCTCACTTGTGATAGTTAATAAACGCATAAAGAATTTACGACTAAACATTCTCACCACTAGTACCCTACAACTACAAAGTTTTACTGGTCAGTGTCTTATTTCCAACTGCAGGGAAGCGAGAGGAACATTCTGCTAATTAGACATCGAGTGAGCCTAACAATGAGCTGCGCATGGTGAGATTTGCTTCGGAGAGCTCGGGTAAGGATTTGAAAGAAGCAGAGTTATAATTGGCCCTAAGATGAGGAGCTCAAGCCAGCTGTACACGTTCAAACTGTGACAGCGGACTATTCCCCTCATCTCCGTGAAAATGAGCTCAAGATTCACAGCCTCAGGAGACATAATACATGTCACAGCCTACAATAATGGTTAATTTGAAATCATGTAGCACTCTTCTCTCTTGCTGTCTCCCTCGTCTCCCCCTTTCTATTCCACTTCCTCTTCCCCCTCTCTTGCTCTCTCCCTGAAATAACCATTCATCCTAAAAATGGTTTTCATCATTTTTTTTTTGCCTCCACCCAAGTCCACCCCCATACACCATTAGTCCCATCCCTCCATGCTCTAATGACCAAATGCATTTCCTAGATTTTCTCTCTAGCAGCCCTTATTATCCTGAAGCTAATGTTTTAAATTCAATTGCAACAATCCATATCCAGGCCAATTTACTGTCTCCTTTTTAAAGGTGGCCATCCCAACACAAGCTTTAGCGAGCACGTCTGTGGAGTGAAGATAAAAGTGGCTGGCTTACCATATATACAAGCATCCAATCCCTAAACACCACATTTGTTGGTAATATATTCACACAGTGTCTTGACAATACACAACCACCTCCTCCTCCACATTTATAAAACACTAAAGCAAATGTGCTCAAAACAAGCATGCACATCCTGATGCATTCATAAATGTGCTCGTACGCCCACGGACAGCACACGTACACACTCACATGACCTCCATTGCTCTTGTTTTAGCTGTAGGCAAACTACAGCAGTGGCTATTAATGTTTCACAACATAGTGTATCTGTGTCTCTGTCTCAGCTTTTTTTCAAGGGCACACTGCCAGAGGGAAAGTGTGGGAGGGGTTTGGTGGAGGCTTCGGTGTTCAGACACAGACAATATTTCCCCCATCTCTCGTGCCTCAATGCTTCAGTGCTCGCCAGACTCAATCACATGTGCGGTGTGCTTTCATGAATTAATAACGGGCACTTTAGAAGCCTGGCAGGAACATGGTGACCACGCGCTGATGGAAGTTTAATGAGCAGCATGGGGACTGCGCTGCCATGGCACCGGCGGGTCTCTCAGCACACTGGGCCATGTCACCGGCCCTCCCCGCAGAGTCACAGTGTTTGGGCTCTCATTACCTAGATAAATATATCTGCCCTCTGGATCAGCCCACAGGCCCCGCTTCCTCACCCCCACACCCCCCCAAGAGATGCTATCACGGCCCTGATTACACTGCCCTGCCCTTGGGACAATGGCTGGCCAGGAATCACAGGAACACAAACATCAGTCTCAATTCACTCTTCTGCTAAACATCAGACCCTTTCACAACAGCGGTTCTGTCACAAGCCTGATGGGTTCAGGATTGTCCAGGCAGAGATCACAAAGAGCTGCGACTGGAGTAAGGTTCAGCGGTGCGTTTCCAATAGGCAATTATCTCAATTGGGTCACATTTGGATTCAAACAGTAGCACAGGGCAATTACGGAGGTCAGTAGCTAAGAGTGTACTTCTCCTCCCTCCTCCTTCTTTTCCAATGTCTATCTCCCTCTTCCTCGCTATCCGGTCTCTCCAGGGACTGCCCAATGATGAGTCTCTGAGATTCAACACGCTCATTGATTTAAGGCCTGCCACAGCCATTGATTTGAAATGGCTGAGGTACCAAGGAGCACAGCATTCTGCCCGTCCTAATGACTGGATCAAATGCATCACACCTCCTCAACTCGCTGGTCCAATACTAACAACATTCCAGACCAAATACAATCACACAGCTAATTCACTTTTAGGCTCTCAAATTTATTTTTGCACCTTTTTTTTTTTTTTTTTACTTTAATTCCAAAGGAAGCTATTTGATTGTTAATTGAACATGAATGAGATACGGATAAATACTTGCACTTTAGGGTTGCTACTCAGAATTAGTTTTTGAAATATTATTTCACCACCAAGGGCAGGATGAAGCTGAGAGGAATCACAATATTGTGACTAGTATTATTTGCCAGTTTATTGATTTGTTTTCTAAAAAAAAACATCTAAAAAAATAGTGAACCAAGCAAAAACTACTACAAAAACTACTAGTTAAATTTCATGAAATGTCATCGTGGCAAGTGGATCACAAGAAATAGAAAAAAAAATGCAGATCAAGATCACTTTTGTTGAAACAGCAAAATATGGTGTTGGATTTGATGTCTGACACTTCAGACATACACCATGAACCTGACAGCAGCTGAATGTGTTGTCTTTGTGTACAAATGAGGATGACACCAGTTTACATCATAGTCATCATTACATTTATGAACACGGGCTAAAATACGGTGATCAGTGTGACCTGATCCCAGCAGAAGATCCAGGTGTGAATTTAACTATGAGAAACAAAAAAAAATGTCTCCTGGAACACATTCACCTCCAGCAATATGTTTAGGCAAGAAAACTCTGACCTCATGCATTGTACATAACTGGATGTACGGTCCAGTCTCACAAATGTGGCAAATATTGTGGATATCATGGCTCTCTGATGTATTGATTGGGTGGCCGGTGACTGAAAATGGCCAATTTTCAGCTTGATGGGCTACAGGCTGTGACCGTTGGCCGGCAAATCAGGCTCTCAGAAGTCTTAGTATTGCCAAAGCTTTTACTAAATGAAGCATGGCCCAAAGGTAGCAAATCATGTTATCTGTAAGGTGTTCAAAAGCATTTCAGATCAGAAGCTGGAGGCTAATAAAACAAAAAGAGGGTTTCCAAGTGTCAGTGACGGTGCTGCCAGGAACATGATAGACGCGTGCTGTCTGTTGCTCAGTTTACTGATGAGGTTTTAATTGCTAGCCGCTACTTAAACAGGCACCTCATTGACGTTAATCCATCTACTTTATTATAATTAAAAAGTACTTAATTAAACTCAAAAGGAAATTAGAGTATTTATGTAATAAAATATTAATGGAATTATAATATTTATGAGACTTGCAGGATTCATACATTAAGTCATTATGGTTTGATGTGATGTGTGCGCTTTTAGCTTTCAAGCTTGGAGTGACACACATGTTGCATCAACATTATCAAACATTCAGAGTATTATAATTTTAAAAGAAATACTGACAGGGTGATAGGGTGACAGGGTGTCTGTAGCTCAGTTGGGAGAGCGGGTCGTCCAGTCACTGTAAGGTTGTCAGTTCAATCCCGGCTCCAACTGTCCACTTGTCAAAGTGTCCTTGGGCAAGTAGCTGAACCTTAACTTGCCCCCAGTGGGTCTGGCAGAACCTTGCATGGCAGCGGCCACCCACTGCTGTATGAGTAGGTGAATGAGAGGCCAATGTAAAGTGCTTTGAGGGCACCTTGATGGTGTGGAGAAAACGCTATTTCAGTGCAGTCCATTCACCATGAAGACAAAGTCAGTAATTGCAATTAAAGTCAAAGTTACAAGTTTTTAGAAGGCTTTTTTCTTTTAAATTAAGCCTTCAATCTGAGGGTTACTATTAAATTTATAAAGTTTCATATTTGTCATGTGTATAGTCAATCCCATTGATTCTAAACAGGAATATGAGAGGTATAGATAATAGATGGATGGATTTGTACAATTATGACCACTTGGCTCAACTAGAAAATGGTGACATGGCAAATAAGAACATACTCTCTTTGTGTCTCATTTCCTCAAACTGGCTGTGTGGTGCAGCTGTAGTTCAGGAAGTAGACTGGTTGTCTTCCAACAGAGAAAAGTCCCCAGTTCAATCCTTGGTTACCCCATTCAATGTCAAAAATTGCATCTTGGGCAGATCACATTGTATTGCTTTGCGTTTAATTGCTGTATTCTGTATAGGCAATGTTTGGGTAAGTGTGGCTTGCAGTGTGAAATGCTCTAAGCAGCCAACAAGACAAGAAAAGGGTTAAATAAATGCAATTCATTTAACATTTACAAATGTGTCTGTGTGATCATCTTAATCTGTCAATCTATCTATATTTGGTTAGAATTTTGCACAGTGTTTGGCATTTTTGCTTGGAAAAATTGTTGGATTTAAATATGCCATTAAATATTAATAAAGAAGTTAATTTTTTTGCCAACTGACTCTTCAGTTTACCGAATATTTATTCAACTCTATTATGCAACATTTCAACACATGGTTTAAAAGCTGTAAGTAAGCATGAATACTTTAAACTGAACATGCTTTTCCATGTCTTCAGACTCATCTAAACTGTTGCAAGGAGGAATTCTTACCTTAGATGTCATTGTAGGCTCAAAAATAGAAATTCACAAGGTGTTGTAGTGCAAAATCCAATTCTTGTAAACTCCCCAGTGCAAGCCTTTTTTTTTTTGGGACATCAACAAACTATATCATAAAGCGAGGATTGTCATGATTGGTCAGATTCTACCATAGATTAAAGCGACAGCTTCTGGCTATGCATCACAA
The DNA here is from genome assembly GCA_018398805.1 of Hirundichthys speculiger. Taxonomy (NCBI): domain Eukaryota; kingdom Metazoa; phylum Chordata; class Actinopteri; order Beloniformes; family Exocoetidae; genus Hirundichthys; species Hirundichthys speculiger. The sequence continues at coordinate 2,143,832 of JAGFBZ010000082.1, read as the reverse complement.
TGTCATCGGCCCGGTCAGGGGAAACTCCAGTATAACTGGTCAAGTGTTGAGATACAAATAGACACCACAAATGTTTGACAGCACAGGGAAGGGGTGATTAGCTTCTGCTTTGAATTGTTTTAATTGTTTTAACTGTTTTAATTTTGTTTCCATAATCTTTCCACAAGACTCAGTATGATGCTGGATTTTTAAACAGACTGAAAGGCTATGTGATTGGAAGGTCAAGGTCACCTGAAGTACAGAAGGCCTGCAGAAGTTCAACTAATTGGAAGATATTTCAGAACCCCGATACGTTCTACCAATCAGAAAGCACTTAAGACGACATCATGTCATTTACGGGAAGTAGCATTAGTCGTGATATTTTTATTTATCGCTCTAAAATGATTCAGGGCTTAAAGTTGAAAAAAATCCTGAGCCTGAACTTTTTTCCGGTGATGCAGTGGATCCAACGCATACACATCATTGGCAAACTTTTTGGCATTGTGCTTGGTAATATACAAGATGGCCTACAATTTAAATGTGAATATTAGAACGTAAAGGTTATTAAGTTGTGAATGAAAACATATGAAACTCAGTCAGGCCAATTAATCTGATTCATTTGGCAACTCTTTAATTCAGTAAAGGGCAATTTGTACAGGAAAAAAACCCCTATATATTGCAACTTTTCCATCATTTTTGTTCGAAACAGTGGCAAAATAAGTTATAGGAAATACTTTTCATTGGGTCTTGACTCGTCTCCTCTTAAACATATGGAGAGGCAGTTATTAGATTATTAGATGTTATTACTGTGGATGCATCATCATTAAAAAAAGAGAACCATTACATTCAGTATTTATTCCATGTTTTGGGTGGTTGCTTCCAGGGCCGTAGCACCAAATTCTGGGCCCCTACAAAGGAGGTCCTGGTGCCCCCCCCCCCCCCCCCCCCCCATCACCACCGTCACAACAGACTTAAGGCTTTTGGATTACAACAATATGCCATTTAATATAGGGCCCACCAAGTTTGCATTACGATCAATATCTGTCATGAAATTTAGTTTTGGTATTAACTAATATATTCAATACATAATTTTTTCCCCCTTAGCTTCCCGTGGGCCCCCCTCTGCCATGGGCCCCCCCAAGGCTGTGTAACTTTTACCCCCTGTCCGACGGCCCTGGTTGCTTCATCAACATTCAGAGAAAACATCCATCCTTGGAACTGATCAGACAGATGTTTCTTTAACTCTGGAGCTATGTGTTCATATAAGGTAACTAGCATGCTAAGTGGAAACGGACAGTTTTGTAAAGCGATTTTATCAACCGCTACTTTTCACACGGATCAACGAGCAGTTGAGCGATCGTTAATAAGTTGTGTTCCGTGGTGAAAGAGCACACGTGTGTTTTCAGGTCAGAAATACGATCGGTCATCGAGGCCGCTACGTCCGCTGTGGCTGTTGCTCCGGTAAACGGCTGGTGTGTTCGGAGCCCGCAGACAGCTGCTTTATGCCCGCCGTCTCCTTCGTGATGGTGAAGAGTTTTTTTTTGCCACCAGTTGCATAGACTAGCTTCTTGGAGCACAACACATAAAATCAGGTACCAGGCTCCCTTAGCTTCTGGTACCAGCTCTCAAACGGCTAACCGTCTCCGCCCTTTTCCTCCATCCATGCCCAGCGCCACTTGAATTTTGCCTCCATTCTTCTGATTGTGGGATAAGCAACCACGGCTCGCCTCGCCTGCGTTCAAGACCACTAAGATAACGTGTTTCTGTGTGTTCTTTTTTTTTTTTTTTTTTCCCGAATCAGAGTCAAACACCGGAGATCCGGTATGGTGCCCGAATGCTTTAAGCCCTGGTGATTACAAATTAGATGTATAATGTGTACAAAGGTAATGCCGAAGTACCCTAGATGATACAAAAATGGTCAGCTTTCCCCTAGAGTCCTGCTACACAGCTCTGTAACAATGAACAAAAAAATAAGCATTTCTTTTGTTGAATACTGTGTGTGTTTTTCGGTACTCGTACCATTCCAGTATGTGCTTGTACTGAATGTTTTCATAGTTGTGTAAAGCACCTGAATACATCGCCTACAACTGCCCAGGACAGGACACGCACGTTAATAAATCACAGCGGTCTGTTGGTGCCATTTGTATTCAAAGAGTAACTGATGGCTTTGGAGGGAAATGTAATATGCACTTGTAATGAAATGGAAGGGCCTCCTTGAATTCCCCGGTGTGGAGAGGTGTCTTCGTTTTCTTGCCTCTTGCATCTCTTGCTCTCATGTTTATATAACGGCAGAGTCTCAATCATTCTCTCCAGCTGGTTGAAGGTTACCAGGGGCAAGAGGGTAACAAATGGGCTCTGCGCACCATCCGAGAGCTAGCAAGCTGAGGGCTGGATAATGGCCTGTCATAATGGACAATATAGGCAGGACTCTCCTGAGACCAGGATACCAAAGAACAAGTAGGCTGAATTATTCATGGTTACCATGGCGGCCCGCACAGCTGCATTACATTAGGCTCTTCATTAGCCGTGCCATATTCTACAAAAGCTTGAAACTAAAATATGACCAATATCTCCCGTTGAGGGAAGACATTATCATAAGCTCTCAAGGGGGTTTATTCCTGCTTAAATGTGCCTGAGTGCTGACCTTCCTCACCACAGTAATAATGTGGTGCGGATTAAAATGTGATTCCATCCACGACAAGAGCTTCTCATGCTTATTCTAATGATGGCTGCACTGTGACAGCTTGGGTACGGCTGACACTGCAGTCATTTCCCACTAATAAGACACTTAACACAGGGCCTCTTGCCCCCCCCCCCCCCCCCCCCCCCCCCCCCCTTGAATACTGCAATGAGGTAGACACGAGTAGCTGAGGGGAAATTGCACTCAGAGGTATATTTGATTTTCACCCATATGTACAAATCTGCCTTTCATTCAGGTGACACGTGAAAGATAATAATGTCAAGTTGGATAACGCTTTGGTATTATAAAAGGTTATATGCTGTCTGTATAATATATATAAATATAAATATTGCACAAAAGATAAGGTTTTTCTAATAATTTTCAGAACAAGCAAATTTAGGAAAAAAAACACACTCCATATTTTCAATTTAAAGCAAATATTTTCATCTCAAAAATGTAAGAACTTGTCAGCCGAATGCCTAAACAGATTGTTTTGTGACTTCATGGTGAAAAACATGAATAAGACAACAGTGGTTATTGTCAGGTAGCTGGTGTAGCTTCAGATAAAAAAAAAAAAACCTCCAGGACTTAAATGCTCCGCAGCTTTTTGCTAAGAACTAATGATTTTTTCAGTCCTTAGATGTTTTTGGTTTTCCACTTGGGTTTAAGGTGCAAGGTGGATTAAACTTGTGTTGATGTATGACATGTTACTCCTGGATGGAGTATTGGAGCTGAGCGGTTGCCAAACAATGGTCAAAGCAGGAACTGAGCTTCAGCTGCAGTCTTTTAAAATCTCGCTTTGTGCTTTCATTTTTGTTGTAGAACGTGGAACTACTGCAACTACTGTGTCATGAATTGGCACTTTCAGTTGAAGCAATTTTAAGAAATTAGCCTTTGGAAATACTCCACCATTCAGAAAGGTGAGGCCCTACCTCAAACCCCAGCGTGTGTCAACAGTTTACGTGTGTCATTTTTTTATATTTAAATGCTGCCTTAGGACACAATGACTTTAAAAAAAAAAAACAGCATGTGAAGTGAGTTGAATTTTATCCCTTTGTCTCTTAAGACATGGAGTCATCTCTTTCAGTGGATCCATGGGGTTTTTTTCTGTCTGTGTTTGCAAGAATGAAATTACAATTTTGAAAAGTAGCTCTGTGGTCACAAAATGCAGAAACCCAGAAGAAAAATAATACAAATGCTCTTTAAGAAAAAAAAAATGCTCTTAAAAAAGCCCCCAGAAAATTCAAATGTATTCACCTTTGTTATAATTTATTAATGTCCTGCCTCAGTGTTTTGCTCTAAAAGGAAAATGCATTTAATCCTTTAGACTAATTACATTATTTTAAAATAACCTCCTAAAGCTCTGGGTTTTTTTTTTGAAAACCTGACACAATTTTTACAGTTCACCAAACCTTGCTTAGCCTCAGAAGAAAAATCTATAAATATGAAATGAAAGCCGTATGAGAAGTTAAACCTTCATTTTTATTTTAAAAGCATTCTGACCTTATCCTATAACAGCGCTTAAATATTTTTCTAGTTATTCTTCGAATCGGGATATTGGTTTTCAATTTTTTTAAAGAAAAAAAGAAAAGAAAAGAACATTAAGTTTAGTGTGATAACATTTTCTTAAGCATGATTATTTACAGTTATGCTTTTCTATTGACTAAGGACACATTAATGTATCTTCTTAAACGTTATCAGCACTTCCACGTTCATTTGAACTTCACCTCACAAGTCTGAAACAAGCTGTCGTTATAACTTTGGGACACCCTGTCGCAAGTGGAAGTGCGTGGAAGTGCATAATAAGCACACTTAAGAAAACAGTAATTGTGATAGTTTGAAGAACAGAAGCAAGGAAGGTCTGAAAAACACCCATACTAATTCAAAGTTGAAACAAATGATCTTACTCTTTAATTTGACCGTCAATGTCATATATTCAACACACCATGACATGTGGCAAATTTATTACAAATTAGGTTCATGTCAAATTGTGGGAGCTGCTTGGATGTCGCAGTTCATCATTTATTCACAGGGAGCAGTGAGTCAGAGCAGGGGAGCTCATGTTGGTCGCTGTGCCTTCAAACCTACTGATCAGGGTCATCTGACCTGAAGAGTCAGAGTGATCCATCAGGTGGTTCTAAATTACAACAAGCATCTCACTTTGCAGCCACAAAATCTTTTAGGTCTATGGGTTGAGTGAGATTCTTGACAGCACAACTGCACAGATCCATCTTACTGACTTGTATTTCAGGCAAACCTCAACATGCACATCTAAACTTTAATAGACAAACATTCACATGCACAGTTAGAGATCCACTTTCAGTGGGAAACAAAGCGATTAGCCGTGCTGAAACATGAGCAGTTATTAAAAAAAGTCAATACAGTGTCATTATATGTGAAGACTGTTTCCTCAAAGTGATGATATTGATCCATTCATGTGCTTACTGGTCATCGACCCAACCAGTAATTTGCTGCCAAACACATCTGTGATATCAGGTCTCTATTTCGGGATGGCCTGTATCTCTATTACTCTTTCTGAGATAAAGCTTCCACACTGAAATGGCCTCAGTGATGCATTATAGTTTAATTAAGTCAGAGGTCATCTGGGTTAGAGTAAAAATATTTTAGAAATGATTCATTCCTGCATATATATATATATATATATATATATATATATATATATATATATATATATATATAGTATATTTTTGGTCCCCACTGTTTTTCATTGCCCCATACGACCCCGTAGACTGCTTACATTAGCAACTTCAGCTAGCTATTTTGTTTCCTGTGTGCCATTATTGGACAAACTGATCAATCCAGGTGTGTCTGACCATTGCTGTGAGGTCAGACACACCTGGATTAATGTTTGTCAATTAATGGTACACAGGAAACAAAGCAGCTGGCTGAACTTCAGAAAGTAGTGCAGCTGTGCATAAAGCCACGTTGACATAATGTGAACATTCATTATAGCCTAAATGACGCCACGACTGGCGTGGTGATCAGCGACCTGGTCCTCTGGCCATCTCATCTCAGTGCTGCTACCTCCATCTGTTTATGTTATGTTTATGTTTATGTGGTCATTATATTCAGTCATTTGTGTGCTCTCCTCTCTCTGTCCTACACCCTCTCTCTGTCCTGTCTCCCCTCTTTTCTTTATTTACCCGGCTGGCCTTCGGCAGGAAGGTCCCCCATATGATCCAGGTCCTGCTCAAGGTTTCTTCCTCTTAAAGTGGAATTTTTCCTTGCCACTGTTTGGCTTAAATGTTTTTTTTTTCTCCCTCTGTGGGAGTTTTTTTTAACTTGCCATTATCCTTGATTTGGATTTAATATTATAATTTTAGTTAATGATATTTGCTCAGGGGTCATGCTCTGGGTCTCTGTAAAGCACCTAGAAACATTTGACATTGTAACAGATGCTATACAAATAAAATTGAATTGAATTGAATTGAATTGAAAACACAAAAAGGGTATATATGAAGAATATTAATTTGAAGGGATTTGCATATTTTTTGTTCATTGCTTGTATTTACATTTACATTTGATTTTCATTCCACACATTGTTTTCATTTCATATTGCTCTTCTTTTACAGTTTTTCATCTCATTTCATGTGACTCTTCTTTGCACTTTTAATGACTTGTTGTACTCAATTGTTGCAGAAGGAGTGTATTTGTGGACTGGTCCAGAGTAGTTTATTTTACATGAAAGAAGAGCGCAATCCTATACTCTGTAACACTTTTTTTTTCACTCATCGGATGTCACACACTAACCTCGCGACAGTACCTGTAGTAGCTACTGCTGTGGCAGTTATGGCGAGGCAGGTGACAGATCTCAGATTGGGAATGTTTTTTTTTGTTTGTTTGTTTTGTTTTTTACTCCACCCGATGCGGTATTATTATTTTTTAATAACGCAGGTTAAAATACGGGAAAAATACTAATACCGGAGGACTTTCCCAGCCAAAACGGGATACTTGACAGGTATGATTTACAAACATGAAAGTGCATTTTATTCTGTTTCCATGATGCTTACCATGAAAACTAATATAATTTCTTTCTTGTTAACTATTCTGTTGTGTATTTTTGTGAGATCATTTACCAAAACGATCCATTTTGCTGTGGATCGTGTAGATTCAGTGATAGATCTTTGCATTCGTCCGTCTTCAGTTTTGTCCATCTGTCAATCGCTGGGTTAGTCGCATGTGTAGTTATGACTTCCGGCAAACGATGTGCACCCAAAACATGGCCACTTTTCGCCAAATAATTTATTAATTTACTAATCTATTTAGATATGTTTGCTTTGGTGACACATGACAAATGTGCAGAAATCATAGAAAAAAAAAAGGATTTTTTTTTTCCAAGTTGATGGTGGAATTTTGTGGCCCTCGCCACTGGCAAAGAGGCAGAAAAAAAACAGTCGAAATGGTCAAATTTTGGTCGCATTTGGTGACAAGTTAGTCATCATTTTATGCCCTGTATATATGCTGCTACCTGGTTTGTGGCACTCCATATATATATATATATATATATATATATATATATATATATATATATATATATATATATATATATATATATATATATATCATATATACATCTGTGCTGAGTATAGACTGGAGGTCCCAGGGTCAAGATGAGAGACACTTTCCAGAGGTTATTGAGAACAAGCGGGTCAAGATCCTGTGGGACTTCTGGATCCAAATTGACAAACTGGTGATGGTTAATCAGCCTGTGGTGGTGGATAAACATCAGAGGATAGCAGTAGGGGTGGATCCAATGTGATGGCAACATCAGAAAGAAGGAACACGAGAAGCTCGAGAAATACCAAGGGCTGAAGGAAGAGCTGGAAAAAATGTGGAGTATGAAGGGAGCAGTGGTGTCAGTAGCGATCGGGGCACTCGGAACTGTCACCCCCAAGCTGGATTGGTGGCTCCAGGAAATACCAGGAACAACATCTGAGATCTCTGTCCAGAAGAGCGCATTACTGGGAACAACTAAGATCCTGTGCAGAACCCTCAGGCTCCCAGACCTCTGGTGGTGTTAAAACACACACACACACACACACCACCACCAGAGGTGATATATAAATATATAGCATTTGGACATTTACCAGCCAGCCTAAACATGGTTGCAGACCAACCATACCCCTTCAAGGGAACATCATTCCCTAATGATTGCTATCTACCTAGGAGCACAGTGTCCCTCACCACACCGCAAAAACTGCAAAGGAAAGGCTTAAGGGAACATAACGCATTCAAACAAAAACACCATATTACAGAAGTTATTTTTGCCAATGAATTATCATTTTCTAACAGCTGGAAAGGGCAAAATAAAAAGAAAAAAAAACAATGATGGTTTTATTGTATCCAAGAGAAGCTGATCTCTACAAACTTGACTCTGAAAATGGCCAGAGATGGGATGCAGACACCACTGTCTTCAGTAAACCTGCACTTTATATCTTGTAACACGTACGTAACATGTACCATGAATAAGGTCAATATTTCACACAAACACACAGACCTTTACATTTTCACATGGAAGCATATTGCAAATATTTAAGATATTTTATTTACGCCAATGCACTTTCAGCTAAATAATGTCCTAATTTTATAAAATTTGTGAAAAATCCTACAAAAAGAAAGAAAGAATGAAAGAAAAATGTTTTCTTGTGCGTCATTATTAACCCTCATTTTGAAGTGTGCCTGAAATAAATATCTTGGGTTCATACCGTCTACAAAGAAATGTTAGTCAAAGTAAATGTAAGACTTACATTTTTCACCCAGCCCCATCTCTTCATGTAATACCTAATGAATTATGCGTCAACAGGCTAAACAAAGTGTTTATACAAAATAGATTTTCAAAATCAAAACATCAGTTAGCATACAGAATGGTGTAGTAATATGTTTCATTTCTATGTAGAACAATCAGTGATATAACAGTTTATTATGTGCACAGTGATGAGTGATGTGAAGTGAAATAAAGTTAGAAAAAAAAAAAAAACAACTGAAAAACCAGCCTCTGTCAGTTATATTGTTTTCACAAATCAAAGAGCAAAAACTGGGGCTTTTTGATCACATGATACCTTCTGCGAAGCAGTTGTGAAGCTCAACCTCCTGTGTATTTACGAACCTCTGTGGCATGCCTGCTTTTCTTAAAAACAATGCATTATTTAATTGGCTATTACTCAGAGTTAATCCAAATGCACACCAAATCATAAGAGAGACCTTGAAGATTTATATTTGCTTAATCCTTAGAATTTATGTGTGCTGTGTGATTCAGCAATGCAGTGGAGCAAAACACAATCATTTGGAAAAAAAAGCCCTCTTTAATATTTATAATCCTTTTTGAACTGTAAACTCCATCTGTAGTTTAAAGTGCTGACTCATTCAAAGCATAATCTTAATCCTTTTTTATGCAGCTTAGTTCTGAAACCAAAGGGAAAGGGAGGAAAATTGAAAGCTGCCATCAATGTAATAAACCAGGAACAAATACAGTCACAAGGACACAACACAATCGAAGGACTTTAATGTTCATCTGTTCATCTGTGTTCATCAATGCAATATACTGGAAAATAAATCAGGATAGACTTATAAAGTCATGGATAATGTAGAAAGTACGGTAGCGAAACACACCCTAATTAATGTAATCACACAGTATAGCACATAAAGGTGCTATACTGTATATAAATAGACCAGAATCTTCTTTAAAGCGATATTTAGCACCTTTCTTTCTGCTGTTTCAATCATTAAATGGATTTTGAATGGCATAGGTGCAAAAGTAGTTGGCGGTGAACATAATTGGGGCTTTTGCAAACATCATTGAATATTGGTATTTGGGCAGGCCCCAGTGAACCAAGATGTAACAGGTCCACACAAACCTTTTGACTCAGCAATTCTAGCTTTCATAAAGCATGGAGGTTTGGCAAAATACAAATGGAGAGGCATGGAGAAACTGAACTTTAAGTTTGGGCAGTTAACTATGATGTAACACACTGTAACTCTGAAGTTAACCAGTCACTTGGTTGCCTGCTGTCAGAGGGGAGTATAACGCATACACAAACCTTGCATCTTGAGTAAAAACTTTCCTGCTGTGCCTGCAAATCTCTGTACTCTCACCCACTGTCTCCTTTTCCAGAGAGCCAAAACTCAGCATCATGTAAGTGTTGAGGGACATTTTGACTAACAATCTCTTTATTGCAGGGCTGCTATAAAACCTTGCATTAAAAACAGAGATATAGCTCAGTGACATAATTGCTTCCCGTGACAAAATACCACTGCAAAGTTTTAGTTTATCAATAAAAATGTTAAAGCTGCATTTCAAAGAATATTTCCCTGCATTTTTTAAATTTCTGCCAAGCACCCAGGAGGTCCCTTCAAACCATGACTGCGTGTGAATTAAAGTCCCATGAATATTCGGCTAACGAGTCTGCTGATGTATGACAGGAACGTCTGTCCTCACTGCTCTGTCAGACCTGCAGGTCAGGGTGATGGGAAAGGTTGAGTTACAATGGAACAGTGTAAAGAGACAAAATTCAGACTATTAAGGAACTGGCAGAGGCTGTATGACTGCTGAAGCAGCTACTGAAGATAAGCTGGCGCTGGTAACTGAGCAGCAGACAGTGGCAAATGAGAAGGCAACTACTCACTCAACTGGGCAGTAACTCATGTCTGAGGCAGCTATCCATTGAATTGTCCATTGCCTTGGCTGGTTAGTATGCAGAGACTGACAACCTGCTGAGTAGTAGACTGTATGCCAAAGAGAGCTACATTAGCTTCTGATTTGGCTTGTATTCGTCCCCTTTATTTAGTAATAGATTGTTTTTTTATGCTACCAAACATGGACTTAGTAGTTACAATGAAGTCTTTGCTGCTGCCATAAATTTAAAAGCAATTGCTGTAAGGTCTTCTTTACAAAACATTAATCTCAGAGGGACTTCCTGGTGGAATAAATTAAAAACAAACTGATGTGCTGAAATAAACTGTGTTCTTTCATAATCTTAATGAGTGAAACTCACAGAAGCAGTAGTTTTTTGGGACTTAGAAAAATGAAAAATACACAAAAAAGATGCCCAATTTCAGCATGACGAGCAAAAATCATTTTATTTGCGCTTGTACTTGTGAAAGCAGTTTGCATGTCAGTTGCCAGTCTAAACATATAACAGTGAATTGAACAGTGAATTTAACAGTGAAATTACGCATGCCAATCACTAGCTTGTCATGGAAATAGCCAGTAGGAAGGATCAGATTTTCATTTTACTGCTGGAAATAACTAGTTATAGCTGTCAACTACAACAGCTTCCCCTGACTGCTCAATAGGCCGAATAGTCTCTTTTACTGTGTTGCAGGGCTACAGCCCACATACATAGAGCAGAGAAGTGACGTGTTCTCAAACATGTTCATTTGTTTCACAGATTTTACAAATCAAAACATCAAAATATCATTTCCAATTAATTAATTCCAACTAATTTGAAAATCGCACCAAACGTGTTGAGGTCAATAATTCTGAACAGTCTCAACATCCTCATCTATAACTGTTTGCAACCAACTTTCATGGAGGAATGAGCGCAGCACTGGGAGTTAACGGGTTGATGAACTTGCACTGATCCCTCGTCTCTTTAGACAGTGACTGACATCAGTGCTGAGACTACAACATGCTGTCACACCTCTGATAACACATTCCCCCACAGAACTGCTTCTGCCACTAACCAAGTTTATTTGTGTGTGTATAGGTGGTGACACACAGTATTATGTCTCTGCCTGTATCACACCGCAGCTCTTCTCCATCTGAACTCACAAACTTTCTTCATTGTGTCTCATTTTGAAACATCTTCTGTAACCCATAATTACAATGAATGATAGTAACGACACTAACCAGACGCCACAATGCTGACCAACAGAAACACCACTGACATCATAAACTAAAATGTGACTGTATGATTCAGTATAACCCTGTGTATACCTAGTATAATCTCTGTAACTGTAGAGGGAAGAACTCATTCATTTCCAACCTCATTTTTCTTCCACTGGCTTGAGTAAAGAACCTATACTTCTACCTGTAGTTGTATTTGTGTCAGTCGCGAACTGTAACTCCAGAACCTTGAACTGCTATTGCTGCTAAACATGTCAAAAAGTAAGTAATAGCAGTGTTTGCCCATTTAGAGGGAAGAAAATTCACTGTTAAAATTACTTGCACTTTTACAGCACTTCACCTTTTGGAAAAGGTGCAGAAAGAAAGAGCTGCAGAATATATTTAGTCCCAGATTAATTAGATTTATGGGTATGAAGAAAATAAAGATGTTCGAGAGAAGGATGTCTATTTCTTTATCAAAATAATATTTAATCAAAATATGTTGCCTAATAGGTTGCAGAACACCTACAGTGCCTTGCAAAAGTATTCGGCCCCCCTTCAAACATAAAGATATAAAATTTTAAATTTTTGTCAAGAATCAACAACAAGTGGGACACAATCGTGAAGTGAAACAAAATTCTGAGACTGTACATTTATTTCTTAGTATGACAACTGCCAAAATCAGCGGGGGATCAAATACTTATTTCCTCCACTGTACATATTCATTACCTGCATTTTGACTTGCTTCTGCCTCTCTTGACTCCCGCTGTTGCTCTGCTGCTGTGCCCTCCTGAAGGTAGTAAAACTGATTAAACAGATCCAATTTCTACTTTTAGCTCATTTTTAATTTGACTAGAGTCAGTGGGACAAGCCACTTAATTTAACATATTAAAATCCATTCTTGATATGGGATATGCAGTCATTGATGACATTTAAGTTAAATAGCAAGTCTATTACCTGTGAGCAGCTGGTTTCTGTGTATGCTGACATCCAAATCAGGGGGCTGTTTACAAGTCTAGTTGGGCTGAACCAACTGTCCAGAAAAGGAGCTATTATTTTAAATTGTTAACCTTCTTTAGGTCAGATTCTGTCCATGGCGCAGCTTTACAAAAGAGTGTAGCATCAGATGATGTCAATATGTTTGATATTGACTGTTTTTACATCTAATAAAAAAAAAAAAGTACAGCTAACCATTAGAAAATTGAGCTACCACCGCTCGGTTTGTGGTATAACACCAGCTGATTTCAATCTCTCTGTGACATTCATTCATCTTTGAATCTGTAAATATATAGCAAACCATGAAATGACAGGTATATAGATATGTGTCTGACATTAACACAGACAGTTTTGTTTAGACCTTCCATTAACATGCTTCCTGAGAAATCAGATTACTGTGTGTTGGTTCACAACTGGCATTAAAATGTGTATCCAAATGCTTCTTCAGTGATCAGATCTGACCTTCCCGCTCGATGTGCAAGCCTACTCGCATTCCATTTCCGCTTGCAAACACCAAATGAGTTGCTATTTTTATATGTCAGAGACTGCTGGAAATAGCTGGGCATAACTTGCAGGGGAAAAAAAAAAACAAACAAAAAAAAGAAACAAAAAAACAAAAAACAAAGAAGCTGGAAATAAAAAAATATCTGAAAAAGATCTACCACAAACCTTTTTCAAAACTTTATTTAGTAAAATACAAAACAAGGTGTATTCAATGCAAAGATTTTCCACAAATACAAGGAATAAATGAGACAGCGTGAGCATGTCATTTGTGAGCAAAATGAAATGTTTAATCACCTAGGCAGTTTAAGGATGCTTAAACTATCAGAAGAATGTGGCACAAGCATCTCAGACCATCTTCAAATGCCTCCTTGGTGATCAGATCTGTATCTGTCATAGAATAATTTCAGGCCTTGCAATAGCATTGACCACTTGTGACTCCCATGCATTTTAAAAGTGGGGTAAGAGATTCTTTGTAATTTCTAACCCTGAACACTTTTTCATCATATTCAGTGAATATCTCTCCACCATCTTCTAGCTGCCCATCTATACTGTGAAAAAAAAACCGCAGTCTTCATATACAGCCCTGACTCCATGAAGTGGAAAGAAAGAGTTGGGGCAGGATACGTCTTTAACTGAAACAAACATTGCTCATCAACATGAGGAGGGGGGTCTGAACTTGTGTTGTCTTTTGCTCTTTTTTTTTCTTATTGTGTTCAAATAACAGCAGGCATGATGCTATCCAGAAATCTATTACCCGACCTTTAATACCATGGGCTGAATGGAGTCCTAAAGTCAAAGTTTGACCCAAGATGTAGCCTAAAAACTCATTGACATCATAGTATGATCCTGATTCAAGAAGGTCTTCAGTTTCTCAACTAGTGGAGGAAATTTGTTCTTTTTCGGTGTACTGGAAAAGCCATGCTTTTTATCTTGTAAAAAAAATTACATATTGCAATTGGATTTCTAATTTGTAGCTCACAAATGACCAAAAACATTATTCTTTGATACAAAAGCTTAAGCAAAAAATTACTATTATATAACACTTTTTAATAAATAGGTAAGTGACTTCCATAAAGACATCAAAAAGGGTTTTTTTTGTGTGTTTTTAATCAAGTTATGAAGGAGAAAATTGCAAACTACAATTTTTTATTTATTCAGTGACTGAGTCTATTAACCTTGAATATTTTTCCAGCAAGTGTTTGCTGATTCTGATTTTATTTCCACTACTAGATTCCTTTATAGGATTTCATATAAGATGCAAAGTGTCTTCAGTTCAGAATCTAATTAAGTCTGGCCACTAAACAGTTGCAAATGCTTCAGATTTTTCAGATCTCATTTACTGTGATGCAGTCCAGCACCAAGACACAGCTGCATTCATGCAACACCTTGCTAGCCATTCAAGCCTTTATGATTTAATGGCTCTGGCGATTGGACATCACATGTCTTATTCTCCAATAATAAAATCCACAGGAGCTTTCAGCATGCTAGTCAAATACAGATCGTTTGGTAAATCATCCCCCCAGCAGGCTTAATCTGTCTTGCATATTCATAGCTTATTCAGATTTCCAATTCAGATTTCCTGCTACTTTGGATTTCCAATCCAAAGTAGCAGGCTGCTACTTTGATTTCCAATCAAAGTAGCTGGCAGGTCTCCGGTGTGAGCTGTGCCTTTCACTCCTCTATGAATCATTCATGCTGTTTAGCTCACAGTTGTTTGGGTGCATCTGGCTCGGGGAGGTAAGGGGTAGGCCAAATGGAGAGGCCACATGGCAGCTCCAGATGTTTTGCTTTTGTATATGCACAGCTCATCAAAAACAACAAGCAGTGCCACCCTAGAGTCTATGCCATCTGCGGGGGACCAGACAACAGCTTCTATTGTTCCCTAGCCGGTGAATTATTGGAGGACTCTCATGAAAAGATGCAAGTTGTTTTCAGGCAGCCCCTTAATCCCACATTGAGCAACTCAAAAAAAAAAAAAAAAAAAATACCAGGAAGAGTGACTTTGGGAAGCAGGCTGCTAATTTGAAGTCATATCTTAAGTACGAGGGCTTGGGTTTAGAGGAAAATAAGCATCTGCACAGCAGAAGTGTTTCTGAGCAAGACTGCTAATCCCTGACAGCTGCTGAAGATGTTTTACATCTGCTAAGTGCCTGACCTGCTTGTGTAAAGAGGGTGCAGCACTTCACTCTTGAGGGATCAATTAAAAAAGTATTAACAACGCCGTCACAACACCAACTTGTCTTTCAGCTTTACTGCATCACCACATAAATCTATTAAAGTCGTGCGAACAATTTTTAAAAGCTCGAGTTCACTTTTTTGCACAGTCTTTGAATATCTGTCATGTCATATCATTCTGACAGCTGTGTGCTCTGTTCTCTGCAGGCTCTTTGTGTCCAGCCCCCTGTGCACATCACACTCATCCCCAGATCCTTGCCACTCTCAGTAAAATCATTATTTAGTCCTTTTGTAAGCAAGCAGTGTCCCAGATCACAAATTAATCTTTCATATGTTTCCAAGATCTAGCCTTCTGTAATCCCATCTGTATGAGACACAACAAAGCACAACGAGAGGGAGCCTATGAATTATTCATTCGTTTCTCATGAAAGGCTTTCGTTATGTCTGCCATGTTTCACTCTTGCAATGAAAATCCATTGATCCTTGCCTTTTCTCTGACAACAAGAACAAACAGGCGACATCACATGGCTGTGCATTTTCTAACACCCCAACAAATACGTCTGAGAAAAACGCATCCGCGGTGTGGTGCTGTATAATCTGCATATGCGCACAATGTGCACACACATTACCAATGCTCATTCACACGTACAGTATGCACACTGCATTAAGCATATCTCCATACTCTTAACTAATAGCTGCAAGTGCGACCTCAGGGAAAATGTTTGAACTGGAACACGGCAAGGCACGGCGGATAAAGTCACATGTGGCTTGCCAGTAATCATTTATCTCCAGTATTATAATAATCAAATGGGCATGTCCTTTTTTTTGACAAGCTGCCTTCATAATTCAGTGCAACAGAACAGAGAAAACAGCATTGTTAACAAGAAAAAGCTTTAAATCACAAGCACGGAGTACATTTCCTGTGAAATATTAATGTGGAAAGTGTGTTTGTGTACGAGGAACAAAGGGCAGAGTGTTGTACATCAATGGGCTGACAGTGCTGCGGGCTCTGCTTACTCCAGCTATGGCACACTGTGTATGTGCAGGGGATTGGTGCATGGGCGAAAGAGAGAGGGCCATTTATAATGTAGAGGCTTGCTGGAGCTTGAGGTGTTGAGCTGGCTTGGGTTAGTGTGCAAAGCTCAGTGCGGCTGCTCTTCACCTCGCTGCGAGCACTCGTCCTTTTTACTGTAAAAGCTTTCCTCTGGAGTCTTGTTTAGAATCTTGGGAGACATGATGGAAATACAGAACCAATTCATTTTTACAGTGATGAGCCGATCGCCTTACAAGATTGGAGAAATGCACATCACTCCCTTTGAAAGTCAGACAGTCCACATTAGTGTCTTGTTACCTGCAGCATAATGAGGTTAGCTAGGCGGCTGTCTGCAGGGTGCTTCGTAATGATCTCGGTCTCACTGTCTTCCATTGAGACCAACATGTTAGCAACTGTATGTCTTCATTTACGTTATTAAGGGCCTAAAAAAAAGAGCTAACCTACATTTAAAACATTTAACATCACTGGCGTGAGTTGCTTTATTCCTCACGCACCTGTAGCTTTTTCTATTCTTGTCCCTGATGTTTTTTTCATCGTACACTGCAGCTCTGATATGACAAGTTGCCTTTGCTGATTGTGCGTACTTGACTATGCAGATTACACAGCAGCTTGAAGGATAAGAGTGCTGTTGTTGGCCCAGGCTGCCTCCTCCCTGCCTGTCAGCTCCAAGCGGAGATGAGCTTGTGGCCCGTTCTGTCTGCTGTTAATCCTGCCTGTTCTGCTTTGTCAAAGCTGCTGTTTGAACAATGGAGCTGTCTTCTTGTCTGCTAATTTAGGAACAAACATTTGCCTGCATAGCAAACAAGCTCTCCCAGGAAGTGCTATTAATAGGATAATTAAGCAGACGGTAATGAGCAGGATTACTGCTAATTATGACAAGATTTGTTTTGGCATTTGCCTGAGAGGCAGTAGAGTGTTAAAGTCTGCACAGGAGTTCATCACTACAGCGAGCGAGCAGGCACCTGAGTAAACAGACTGGGACTCACCGGGGTATGGGCGTGCTGCATGCATTTGTATATGTGTATTTTTGATCATGGCTATGAGGTGGAGAGAGATAAACACAGAGGAAAAAAAAAAATGCAAGTGGTGCTTCAAGCACAGACTATCAGTAATCACAGTTAATCAAACCTGTCCTAGATGGGAGGAGCTTCCAACTTGCCCATAAACTCAGCATCCCCATCTTTAATTACCATCAAACATCTTCAAGCAGCAAAGTGACATCTTCAATTATGCTATATTGTTGCAAAATTTATATATTCTAAACTAGAAAAGCACTCAGAGAACACAGACCTCTGCCAAGTGCAACAATTATCGAAAATTTGAAAGTGATCCAGAATCCAGGATTTCTTCTGCATCACACCCAAAATGAAATAAGTTCTTCCTTTTCACATTTCCGAAAACTCCTGAAAATGTAATAACTTTTTGAGTTATCTTGAACACAGACAAACAAACAAACAGACAGACAAACTGATAAACGCCGGCAAAAACATAACCTCCTTGGCGGAGGTAATAAAAGTGGATGTATTTTTTTAAGTGCCTTTTGGAGCACTTTTTGAGTGCATTAGAATGAGCTGACACAAATTCAATTCACTTTTCAATTCGATTTTACTCATATAGCACCTTTCAAACACAGGCGCAACTCAAAATGCTTTACAGAATAAAACAAAACATAAAACAGCAACAGATGACAAAAAAGCAAAGACAAGACAAACAATGATAAAATACATACATGCATTAAAGTATAGTGTAAATGAACAAGTGTAGTAAAACTAATATAAATGACTAGAGTTTACAGAAGAAGGGAAAAAAATAATTAAAAACAGAGAACCAACCACAGGCTCTTTCAAAAAGGAAGGTCTTAAGTTTAGACTTAAAAGCCATGACAGAGTCAGCGTCTTGTATCCAGACTGGAAGCTGCTTTGTCAGGAAGGAGCTTGAAAACTAAAAGCTCGGCCTTCCATTCTGGACTTGGATACTGGGAGCTGTTAGTAAACCAGCAGACTGAGACCAAAGTGCTCTGGTACGTTGAGGTTGATATGGAATAATGAGGTCTCTAAGATAAGATGGGGCCCGGCCATCTAGGGCTTTATATGTCATGAGGAGAATTTTGAATTGAATCCTGAACTGAACAGGGAACCAACGTTGTGCAGCTAAAACGGGGGAGATGTGATCTCTCTTGGCAGTACCAGTCAGAACTCTGGCAGCAGCATCTTTGGATCAACTGAAGCATTTTAATAGAATTATTTGGACATCCAGCTAAAATGGCATTGCAGTAGTCAGCCTTGATGTAACAAACGCATGTATTAGCTTTTCTGCCTCAGAATGGGAAAAGATTAATCTTTAAATATATCTCAAGAGACCTATTTGATCTGTTGTTTAAATGAAAAATTCTGTTCAAAGATGACTCCAAGGTTTCTCACAGTGGTGCTGGAAGCAAAATTGATGCTGTCAAGAGAAATTGAATTACTGGGTATTGAATTCCTGAATCGTTTGGGGCCAAAAATGATTTCAGTTTAGCTTGAATTTAGGAGCAGAAAATTACGTGTCATTCACACTTTAATGTCTCTGAGGCTGTAGCTTCAGAAATGTATGAGTGTGATGGGGCTTCATAGATAAACAGAGTTGGGTGTCGTCAGTATGACAGAGAAAGTTAACGTTGTGATTTCTAATGAATTTACCTAAGGGAAACATGTAAAGAGTAAACAAAATTGGTCCAGTTGCAGAACCCTGTGGAGCGCTGAAGCTAAATCTGGAGTCTATGGAAGAGACACCATTTACATGGACAAACTGAACGCTGTCTGATAAAAATGACCTAAACCAGAACCCTTGAACCCAATTAAGTTCTCAAGTCTGTGTGATAAAACGTTGTGGTCTGTGGTGTCATTTATAACCATAATTAAAGCAGTGTCAGTGCTATGATGAATCCTAAATCAAAACCGTAAAACTATTGCTCTGCATGTGATCAGATAGTTGTTTTAGGACAACATTTTCAAGGATTTGGGACATAAAAGGAAGGTTTGAAATGGGTCTGTAATTGGCAGCCATAGCTAATGGCAAAGTTAAATTATCAGGTACTGGGTGTCAAATCACTATAAATGCTTTCATTTGCAAGTAAAAAAATTAAAATGTCAGTGCAGTATCATTTTCCAAAAGCTTTGTTAACAATTTTTTCGGCTTTCAGGCATTAAAAGAACTGTCAATAGGAAGTGTGATATTTTCTTTGTACTTCACGTTGCCCTTCTTTTCAGAGAACAAAGAGGACAAAAAAGGCACATATTCTATTATACACTAGATTAAAGGTTTGATTATTTTCTAGGTTATCATTAGTTGTAAAATCATTGTCATTCTTTCACATGATAAGAGACTGAATTATACTGTTTCTTCCTGGGAACACAGTAGTCAAAGGAATTAAACTTTGTGATGACTTTAACCGGCGCAAAACCCTAATTCACAAGATTCAATCAAAAGCTGACAACAAACAAGCCTAGTTGAGGTGAGGGGGAATCTTAATGCGATTGTAGCTAAAGCTCAGACAGCGAGCCGCCTCCATTAAAGCATGCCGCACAGCCCAGCAGCTCCAGATAAGACAGCTGAGTCTGGGATTTAGGGCTTTGGCTTATCATCATCTTCACACCACTGTCTCACCACTAACAGAGTACATGGACCCCCAAATCCTCTCTGACTGCAAACCAAGTTTGTCTTTGGGCTGCAGGTGGAGTCCAATCCAAGCGCAGGTATGGTAATATGTTATAGCTCTTAATTAGGTCCTTGATCTCCTAGCCTCCCAAAAACACACTGCAGCTTTGGCACGCAAGTCTTTTCATTCTGTACCAGAAGCCCGGATAAGATTATAGAGGGAGAAAGCTGTGTGGAGTACTGTTTCAGAAATAAAATTGCTTTTATTCCACCCAACATGTGTTCAGCGAGATTAAGGCATAATCTTGCAACGTTTAATAAGAACCCGTTTATGGCCTTTCAGCTGAAAGAGAAAAAGTGGAGCATGCATGCTCTACTTTAAATCCTGTTTATTGAATTATAAAGAACCTTAAAGGATCAGGAATGTGACTCTTACATGTGAATATTTTATGATATGTTAAAGCATGTCATCAAGTAAAGTATGGAATGTTATGAAAACTTTTTCTTTTCATTTTGTCTCATTTTTTCCAGTTATTTATATCTGCTTTATGTTCTAAATATAACCCATAAACCAAATATAAACCACCATAAACAAGATGCCCAGGTAGATTTAAGGAGACAGAATTCTTTTTCTTTTGTTGAAACTGATTCAAAAAGGTCCAATATCAATTACCTAAGGATATTTAGAGCATAACGTGAGTAATGATCTTTCCTGTTTAAGATTCAACATTAAAGAGCAAAAAAAAGAAGAAGAAAATATAAAATTCCATCACAGCCTCCGTCGAAGTCCTGCTTTATTTTCAAACATGCGAACATATTGTAAATCCCTAACCTCAATTTATGTAATCCAAAGGCCTTGCATGAACTTCAGTTTGAGCTCTGGCTTTCAAGAGGTATTTGGAAGTTAAAGTCTGAGATCAGATTTGGTCAGATTAGAATTACGAGTTGGAAGTCTGGGAGGGGTGGATATGAGGATTTGCACTGCTCCACGAGACGGCCTTGTCAGTGATAAGTTATACTAAGCCACGGGTAAGAGGATTGCCCGGACTAATCCGAATCAAAAGACATACCATGTGAATTACATCCCGAAACAGGTTCGCTTACAGAGATTAGAAGCCTGCATGTAAATCCTGTCATACTCTACTTGCAAGATGAGCCTGAAAGAACAAACACAAACATGTGCTTTGTACCCTGCTGCAATGACTGCCATCAGGCCTGCCACCAAAATCACTGGCTTCCTCGACTGCGGCTTTCTTCTCTCTATTCTTCAGAAGATTGAATGTCCACTGGAGAGGCTGTCTAGGCCAGTGACACTAATTATTCTCACCACATCTGAGAAAGCGTTTATACTGAAGATTTAGAATAACCTTCCCCAAGCGAACCGATACCACACATACAGCAGCCGGCTCACCCCTACCTCTCTCTCTCTCTCTCTCTCTCTCTCTCTCTCTCTCAGCATTCCTCCCTCTCACCATCTCTAAACAACGCTCTTGTTCAACGAAGCATTTATTTGTCTTCCTGTTTGACATGGGTGATTCCATCAAGGCATCTGGCAGCAAGGCCTGCAGTTAATATGTCAAAAAATGTTTTTCTCTGCTGTTGCGGAAGAAAAAAAAAATAGCTTACATTCTTTTCTCTTTTCTCTCTCTCTGTCTCTCTGCTTTAGAAGTACTGAACAAACCAGACTTGTATCCCTGGCCCAGAATGCTTCAAAGAGCACATGTCTGCTGGGATTGGCTGTGAAATGTAGAGCAGCGTTGGCTGCTTAGCTTTGCATTTCAGCCAGAGCAAGCTCATAAGAGCGCTGCAGAAATCTGGGCAGATCTCTAAACTAGGGAGGGTGAGGGACAACTTCCCTCACTATAAAGTTGTAAACATAAAAAATAACAACTGCAGTTCCAGAAGTTATCATTTGCTCTTACTCCATGACATAGATGTAGAATGCTGTGGCAAGTGAGGTCAAAGGTTGTGTGTGTTGACATCATTTGGCATCATGTGGGGTCATAAATCATCATATAAACAGATGAATATTATGGCATAAAATTTGAAGCGAATACCCGAGGTCCTTCTGTGGATAAGGGAGATATACTATGGAAATTACACCACACATCAAGACTTGTGAAAATGCAGCAAAGCAAAGCTATTTTGTTGTAGATTGAATGGATGTAAATGCTTTAGGGCACGGTGTAAATGGGAAGCACTGAGCCGAGAGCAGTGGAAGCCAGCATAAGAAAAACCATCAACCGGTGGTGCAAAACTCTTTGCAGCGCTATGAAGCATGCCGAATAGAGGTCTCTCACTGCAGTATAACGGCTCATAAAGCCGCAAATGGTATTTCCACTTCATTCAGTCTCAGGGCCAGGTTCCAAGCGGCTCCTCAACGATGGAATTGAACCCATTAGCAATCGATTAAAGAACCAGCAGGCAGCCACCACTCTGCCTGTGGGGAGGACAGGGTCTGGCGGAAGTGGGGGGGCCTGTCAGCTGGCAGAACCTTCTGGGGATTGAGGTTCAAATCTTTGTTTATGTAGAAATGGCGGTGAGCACTTTAACCTCAGTTGATGCTGCTGTGGTGCAGATTAAGACGGGAGAAGATAGTGCTCTGAGAAGCAGAACATGGCAGGTTTTGATTGACACTTTATGTCACTAATGCACAAGGTACAACCTCACAAAGTGATAAGCTGTACTCACCTGCTACTCCTCATAACATTATGAGTTACCCATATGATAAGCATATTCATAAACCTTATCGAGTGTTTGAGCGGTGGATGTTTACCCAGACCATGAGATATGAATGATGAACAATTTGACCTTTGGAAACAGATTAGAATTTCAATCAAGTGACCGCAAACCAATCCATAAAACTAGATGAGACCAGAAAATTGAGTCATCTTAAAACTGAACATCTTCAGTGTTCTCCCCTGGATTTTATCAACCCATCTGACATACAGTGGGCAGAACATATTCTATTGTGGTCCTTCTCTCCCCCCATTCCTTTACTATATATTCACCGTACATAGCTGCTTGTCAGCTTTTATTCTTGGCACTGACCTTTGTCTGCATGAGCCTCATAACTGACATTTTCAATTACACTGCAAACAACTTATCAATATGCATGGATTTCCCATCCAATATCAGAGCAAACAGAGTCGTTTGGAGAGCTGAGTCTGTCAGGGGAGAGAAATAGGGCAGACATGTCAAGGTCAGGATTTTGTTAATGAGGGACGGACGGACGAATAATTGAATGGGCTGAGCAGTATCGACTGTTGAAGCAGAAGCATTTAAAGCGTTGGCGATCGTTAAGGAAAATCCTCCCAGCACTTTATGTTCCATGGCAGTAATTTATGCACGGGCATCCAAGCGGGTGCCCTATGGTTCACAGGATTGAATGCACAAAGCAATGAGTGGATTAGCCAAGCACACTTTAGGAACAGCAGCCAAGCGTGCAAGTCATTCCCGTGGATGAAGTGACGGCTCTGGCAGCGCAATTATTCAGCTGTGCATTTTAAATACACAGACAAATGGCAGCGAGAGATGCTCTGAATATCTGCTCTGCGTAAATGGAAACTAGCTAAACATGCGCAGAATGCCAAGGCTGAAAAGGATCAATCTCCAGATTGTGTATCACATAAAAGCCTACTAAAATGTCCAGCATGGGGAGGAAGTAGGATGTGAACAGGGTTAGTCTCAGGTTCCCAGGTTTGCAGGAATGACTAAACTGAATTCTGCTGTAAATGCAGCTGTGATATTTGGCCACAGAAAACAAAATTCTGATAACTGCGGGATCAAAAGCAGCAGATGTAAACGCATGTGAGCAAGCTTAGTAACTCAACTTTGGCCAAGTGCCCTCTTTGTTTTGAGCACAACTCAGCCATTTTTAATCTGAACCAAGAGCTGCTCAAGCTGTTGTTGTTGCAGCAACACACTCGAGCAGTTTTCAGACCTTTAAGCCACCACCCCTCTTTCCTCTGGCAGCGTTGGGGGGCTTCTAATCCCTCTATGTAATTACTACTCCCTGCAACGGCCAGACCATCTCTGTGTAAATCAGATTAGCTGACCTAAATCGCTCTCGTTTCTCTCTACCCCATCAAACAATTCCTTATCTTCACCCATAGAGCTAAACAACACCACTCCTCCAACCTCCCGCCCCCGAAGACATGGCCTGTTTATTTGATCAGCACAGGAAAGCAAACCGTTTCTTCATGATACACAAACAGACAATGCTGGGTGGCCAAAATGCGATGGGCAGGCTGAGTCACGGGCTGAGCTGAGGACATGCAGATAACCACCTTCATCACGTCCGCCACTTTCATACGGGGCCATTAAACGAGGAGGAAGGCAGGCAGTAACATAACACCGACAAAGATGTTGCTGAGCACTCTGTAAATAAAGGTCACCGAACATGATAGAGATGTATTACTGCATTCTGTGCTGCCTCCTCACCTCCTTCCCATCCAATTTATTCTTTATTCCTCAGGTCATACATTTACAACTTTGAGAGGGGAGGAGGGGAGAAGGGAGAGGAAGGGAGGGTGGGGGGCACAGAGAGGAAATGCTGCTCTTCAGTGGGAATAGAGACAGGCTAAAGTAAAGAGGGGGAACAAATGAGGTCTGTGATCCTGCCTGTCCCCTCCTCTACCCACACCCTCCCCCCGAGCCCCAATCAGGCTGAACCGCGGCTCTCAGCGTGACAGCCAGGCCTTTGTTGCTGTCTGAATGGAGGTTAAATATCCCTCGAAATCAGAGCTCTTTGGCTTTCTGGACGCATAGTCAGAGACCCAGAGCCTTTCACATGCTAATGCCCTTGTTTTTTTTTTTTCCCCCTTTGTAACCATGGTTAGACAGCGGTATCATGCTAAAGGGTGATGAACAAAGCTGGTGAATTTGTTTTTTTTTTTTTTTCTCAGCTTTTTTCCTCTCTTTTCTCGCTTCTCTTTCCTCTCATCCCTCCCCCCATTTTCTCTCTCCCTCTTTTATCACCATCTCTTCAAGCCAGCCCACATTCCATCCCCCTCCTGCAGGGGTTTAAAAAAGCACAGATGGTCTCTCCTGACCTGCTATTCATCATTGTGTCAAAAGCTTCGTCAGGATAATGCTCCCCAACAACACGCTGAAGGATTTTATTTGTTTCTATTGATGGGGCCTGTTAATTTCACAGACGTCTCATTAGGCTTAAACCACCAATTAATTTCTTTTGTTCTCATTAAATGGCTAATTCTAAACATGAATCGTGCTGACAATGAACGCTGCTCAGAACCAAAGCCAGACAGCACTGGCCCCGCCACGCAGCTAGTGGAGCGTGAAGCAAGCAGGTAGAAGGAGAAAATTGAAGAGCAGGAGGAAGGACATGATGGAGGAGGGGGGCGTAAAAAAAAAAAAAATGACGAGAGAGGATGGCGGTAAGAGGAAGGAAGAGTCAGGGAGCAGAGGAGAGACATGACAAAAGCCTCTGTTAATTTGTAGTCACCCTTAACACCAGGCACGGATGGCGACTCATTAACTGCTTGCAGATTTTTTTTCCTGTCGAGGGATCAAGTGGCCCTGAGGAGCAAAGGTTGCAATCATCTGTTGGTGCCAGCAAATACCACTAACCTCCGAATGGAGACAGGCATAAAAATGGTAGGGTTATAAATCAAAATACAAATGAGACAAAAAGAAAAAAAAATCATATAAGCATAGATCAGACTAGTAGCTAAGATAGTAATTTTTCTATTGGAAGTGTGTTCACAAAAGCTATCTTGTGCCTGCACTCTATTACAGCAGTGCAAGCTGTCATTATGGCCAAGGATATATGGAAGCCCCATAATATCCAGAGATTGGTAGTTTGTTAGACAGCACTGTACAATTTGCTGCAGCCTTGAAGGATCCTTGAGCCTCTCTTCACAATTTACCGAGGGAATTGCTGAAGCGTTGCCTTTTGTCTGCTGGAGACACAGGGGCAATTATCCAGCCTCCTGTAATGTTTCCCTGACTTTAATCTCCTGGCTGAGAGCGTAAAGCAGAATGGGTAAGGTTTCAGAGTGCCTCTGGGTTCTATTAACACGCAACTGCTGTTTCTGTTCAGGCCAGACAGCTAAGAGAGGACTGCAATCTGAAAGACAGGCTTCCCCTGGGCTTTAAGGGAGAAAACATGATTATGTCATAATATATTTTCAGAAAAGATCCATTGAAAGATTGACCCTCTGTTTTTTTCAATCTAACAGGGCTCTGCTTTTGTCTGCCACAGTGGGGGCACTGGAAATGACAAAGGCTTCAATGAACCAAACAGGAGTAAAAATAAAGATCAGCAGAACCCGGAAGCAAGGGCAGGAAATTTCTTCCCAGCAATTTCATCATGTGAATTGCATTAAATATGGTGTCAAATTCACCCCTGAGTTCACATTATGTGTTTTATTGTGTTAGTACTCTGCAGCGCTGTGTTATTATTGTTTTTTTTTTTTGTTGTTGTTTTGTTTTTTTTACAAACACATTATTTATGGCAGTCATTCATTTAAAAAAGAGAAGAAAAGAAAAGAAAAACAAAAGGAGTCATACATTCTCTGATTCCAGCTCTTCAGATGTGAAAATTTCACACTTTTTTCTGTGATATATCACAAGACTCTTAATTTGGGTGGTGTTGAACAAAGAGAGAGAATTAAATGCATTCGACTGAAACAAAAGCTTAACGTCTGCTGTAGTTGGCCAAATGTAATACAAGAACAAGGTGAAACCTTAGCCAAAGCCCAACAGATGTATCTTCCCGCTGCCCTAGATGATGTCAAACACATGAGGCTAAACTCACCACAAGAGACACCATGTGGCTACTTCACTTCTTGTATATGTATAAGAGCTTTCCAAAAAGTAAGGACACAATGGTGGCATTTCTTTCCCTCAAAATATAGAGTGCAACCTATTCTTTCTGCAGCTCTCCATGAAGACTGTAGTGCTCTAGAGCAGCAGTGAAAAGAGAGCATTTGCTCTGTTGGAAGCAAAAGGTCCCGAGTTTCCTATCAGAGCACAAGGCTGTTGTATTTCTTTGATGATAAGAAATATAACTTCACCACAGCAGTAAATCCAGTAAAGCTCTTAAAAGCAGACAGTTGAATATATGTTCTTAAGAAGGCGTATAGAAAATAATTTGTCAATTCAAATGATTTTAATATGTTTACTGGCACATTGGCAAGTTTCATTAGTATGCAATTTATAATCAGTTCCTGGAGAGTTAGCCGCTTGTTAGCTTACAGATGAAAATAATCATAACCAGAAGTCAACAAGAGTTTTTCTTTGGCCGATGCTAAAGCCAGTGTCCATTACTTGTAGAGCAGGGCAGGTTGATGGTCAATAATTAGAGAACACTTCAGAGTTAAAACAACTGTAGGTCTGCTAGAATTTTGGGTTATAATGGAATATGTATTTTCAGCTAAATGGCAGTTAATGCTAGCGCAACAGAGGACCAAAGAAATATGTCAAAATAAACTCTTATATTACACTTTTGGCAATGCTTAAAAATGTCATCCCATTTAAGGTCATTTTCAATTTGTTTGAATACAAAAAGTACATAAAACGACCATTTATAGAGGCATCTTTATTTAGTTGGTGCTATCTTGTCATAAGTCTACACAAGCTAACTATCAATGATGGCAAATTATACTGTCAGTAGACAGAAAAGGAGGAATGTTCATGGCCTCTGCTTTTAATACTTGCCTATTTTGTCATGCATATATGCTTGCATATATACCATAAGTGCTTGATCCAGTTCTATTGAAGCAGAGCATCATTTATTTTGTGTCAAAATAATGCATCATGAATGCCTTCTGGTGAAGATGACTCAGCTTTAGTTAGCTTTATTTGATTCTTGATTTTACAAGTCTGGATATTTTCAGTCCTTTAAAGTAAATTCAACATGTAAATGAGCTGTTGCCACATCACCACATCTTCTGAAATGATACCCGTATCTTCTGGAGACTTCAAAGTCTTTTTTTTTTTTTTTTTTTTCAACGAAGCAGCAACCATGGTTAGCTTGTCACTATGCAGCAATACATCACTTTTGGTGGTAGGAAAAGAAACTAAACATCACAGAAGCAAAAAAACACAGCACAATGCACTTTTTCTGTGTTCACCTTCATGACTAGAATTTTTATAGAGGACATCATTTTACAGAAATACAGGAAAACACCTCTGTTGCTGCCAGGAGTGGACAGAGCTAGGTTAGCGACCACAAGGTTAACTGAAATACTTGTAGCATTTTTAAATATATATTTGAAGTAGTTGCATGTTTAAACCTTTACGTTTCATATTAGTAGGAAATAATTACATTTTACCAACCAAATAAAATGTTTAATCTAAAAACTTAAAAACAAAAGCAAAAAACTGTATTAAATAGGAGATATTGTTAATTTTAAAAGAGGTAGTTGAACTAACAGACCACAAAATAGAAACCAAATATTTACATGGAGACTGTACAGCTACATTTACTCTCTCAGAGTGTTCAGTGTATCAACATTGTTAAGACATTATAAAGCTTTCAAATCTCAGTGATAACCAATGTTTCATGTACGGCCATGTGAAAAAAGTGCACTCTCACTTTTACTATGAAGACATTGTTGAAAATGATCTGATCCTCAGCAGGTCTTAGAATAGGGTATACTAAACAACAGCACATGCCATATTACACCCAAATTACATCAAAAACTAAGACAAAAACGCAAAAGCAAAGCATGTAAAACTAAGTAAATCCTTGATGTTTCTTTAGGAATTACAATGGTGAGTAGGAGCCAGGTGCCATTGATCAAATTGACTTGATTAACTGATCATCAGCAAGTGCTGTCAGGTCCATGAAGGAAGAGTTTTTTTTTTTTTTTTTTTGCAGTTTTCTGTTCTGGTGAATTCAGGTGTGTGTCCATGCAATACTAAGAAGAAGGGAAAGCAAAATGATCTCATGCTGCACATCAGTCTTGGAACTGGGAGGGGTTATCCGGTAATTTCCGAACAATTTGGAGTGCATTGTTCTACAGTGAGAAATATTATTCCCAGTAGGAAAACATTCAAGAGAGTTGCCAGTTTTTGCATAAACAGATGTCCCAGAAAGTTTAAACCCAGGTTGAGACAATGCATTGCTCAGAGAAAAAACAACTGCCAGCTCTGAAAATCTAAAGGCCTCTAAAGAACCAACGTGAATTTGTTGCTCATAATGCACAGCGCTACATTGCTGTTGTGTTTTGCAGCCGCAGAACCATGGACACCTTGCAGTCGTTCAGCCAGTCTCGAACCCCTCTGTGTACCAGAGTATCCAAGAGTCAAATGTGAGACTATGTGAGACTATGTGAGACTATGTTCGACAACGAAAGCTTGGTCTAAAGTGGACAATGATCCCAAGCGCACCAGCAAATATACAACAGCATAGCTTAAAAAGAAAGGATTCAAGGCATTGAGATGCCCCAGTCAAAGTCCAGACCTCAGTCTGACTGAAAGAGACGTGTCCATAAACAAAAGCCCTTAAAGATGTTGCTGCTTAAAACTGATTCTGCAAACTACTGAATCATGGAGGTGTAATATGAAGACCTTGTAAATCCTGGTATATTAAGTCTTAGAATAGAAGGGGGGGGAGTACTTTGTTTTCACGTGGCAGTATGTAAATTTTGCTGCCATTCATTCATGAAATCCTTTTTTCTTTTTTTTTTTAACAAACCATGAGAAAAGATTCTTATCATCCAGCAAATTAGCTTTTATTTCATGGTTATAAATCAGTATTAGGTCTTAAGGAGATACATGCCAGAAAATGTCTAATAATGTATGTCCCTCCTTTTTTTCAGAAAAATACAATCAAGGTGTGATTTTTTTCTTTCTCTCTTTTTTTCTAAGAAGGATAAAGTAGATATAAATTAAGGCTGAAAAGGGGCCAAAGGGAAATTCAGCTCCCACCACTTTAGTTCAATACCACCATTTCCTCTGTAATTAGTTGTGTTGCTTACACACCTCCAGCTGTGCTTTAATCACAGTGTGTGTGTGGAAAAATAATTAGCATCTTAGCATAATGCACATAATAAAGAAGCACTTGTACTTGTCTTGATCTCAACATCAAAGAGCATGTTGGTCTCTTCTCAGGGCATTAGTATAATAAAAATCTAATCACTCACAGTATTGAATTACTGGATTTTAGTGGATATTTGGAACCAAAACAAAGGAAAGTACTGTTAGTTCTCCTGCCTTTGACTCGGATAGAGCCATTATAGTGGGAGCAGACAGGAGTAGAAGGTGAAGCAGCATACTGGTAATATGTGGTGTGATTCCTCACCAAAAATCAGGAGGAATTTACTTTTTTCTAGGGTCTGTCCATTAAGCTGTGGTGACACAAACATGCCCACTACTGACAGTTCCTTGACCTCAGCATTTGAAATCAAATCCAGTCAACTGGTGTGGCTGTGTCCTTTGACTAAACTCTCTACAGGGTGAAGAGCAACATCAAGTTTTTGTGTAAAATGTCCTGTGAACATCAGCAGTCTAAACAGAGCAGTGGCAGCAAAAGCAGCAGTGGCGGCACCAGTGGCAGCAGCAATCCAGCCTAATCCAAATGAATCCGGGTCTCCCAGGTTTGTTCATCCTTGTTGAAGGGTGATGACTGCTCTGCTCTGCTGGAGTGCTTATCTGCTGTCAGTGGTCGGTGACTGTACAGACCTTGTGTTATCAGGGCTCAGTCTGCTCAGGGATTGGTGGGCCCGTGCAATGTAAACATAGAACCTGTCCTTCGTTTATCTGGCCCAGGAAAGGGAGTGTGCATATTATGTGCGTGTGCTTGTGTGTCCTCATGAACGAGAGAGAGAGAGAGAGAGAGAGCTTGTTGCCATGGCAACCTCCTCCTTTAACCCCCCCATCCCTACCCCTCCCCTTTAGAAGAGAACCCTGGTGGTCTTTGTGTAATGCAATTCCACTAGAATGCACTGTGGATTAGAGCTGTGCTGCCTTCGGGCCCTAGGCAGGGCAACAGTGAAGACATTATTACCCAGATCAAATGCTTTAATCACTAGGCACTGGGGGCTTTCACATCCATTGCAGATAAAACCTAGGACTGGCAATACTCAGGTGATTAGAGGATTATTATTCTGCATTTCAGCACGGTGCCAGTCCCTGGAATTGAGAAAAAATAAAAGGAAAAAAAAGATTTTTTGTGTGTGTGATGGATGGGGGAGGGTAGAAAACAGAACACATGCCAAAAGAATCAGCCAGAAATCTCATGGAACATAGTCCACATATTGGCGGTACAGACCCCCCCTTGATTTTCTGTATGGTCTTCAAGTCTTGCCTCTATCCATCCAAGCAGAGGTGGGAACAGGACTATGTTCCTGTGTGTCAAGCTGCTGCAAAACACTTAAGCCTCTCTAGTTTCTTGGTCTGTACTGTTGCCCTTCTCTAAATAGTCAGGAGTAGCATGGGCCTCTGCATGAGAACCTGCAGAAAGCCGTCTATTGAAACAGAGATCAGCAGAAGGCGAGACAATGACTCCCCTCAATGTCCACCAATAGGTACTCAGAGGTACAACCTTTCATGTGCAGCTATTCCACTGTTTGATTAAGTGAGGAAGAAAATTGTACTTGAGCAGTAGCTTAAGCTACAAACGCACACAGGAAGTACACACTTCACCAATGTGGGAAAAGAAAGACTATAGCCTTTAACAAATGAGCCCGTGAGAGCGGAGCATGGCGGCTGGCTCCATGCTGAAAGCATCCGGCCCAGCTTTTATAATCCAACAACAACATCTCTGGAGAGGCAGCATTATGAAGGGCTCACAGCTTCAAGCACAGAGTCCTAGAAGAGCATTGCTCTGGAGTGGATGGATCGGGCCATTCACCTCATCCTGCCCAAAAGTATTCAGCTACCAAAAGACCACTCAACGGAACACAAGAGCAAAGTTTACGTCATTTTTCTGAAGTGCCACTGAAAGAAAAAAACAACAAGAAAAAAAAACCTTCTGCCTTTTTGTATCACACTGAGATGGATGTGCGCAATTTCATAATGCTGCCATCCATGATAGTGACCAAAGTTGGAACACACTGTGACTTTGAAAGCAGCACCAAGTTCAGTCTTCAAATAATATCAGCTCAACTACAAGGCAAAAGGTCCAAAGCAGCCTCTCAAACAGCACCCAGGATGCCTTCCTCACATATCTACAGCTCTCCTGAGACAGCTGTCAGCCTCTATCTAGATGCATTTACAGCCATTTTCCAATGCTCTTCCATCACACGAAAATGATTATTCTCGGGCTCAAGGAAAGACTGTGAATAATATTGCACATATTATTCACAGTCTCTATAGTATGCCAGAACTCTCGCTACAGTAGCCAACACACAAGGCAATTTTGAAGACACATTCTTCATTTCCAGGTAATAATAGCGGAGCCAAGAAAGCTCGGCTTTTAAGTCTGCCTCATTCATTTTCTTTTACTTTGAACATAATTGAATGTACTGCCTTATTAATAGTTTGACATTTTTTAAAAGTAAGCCAAACGCCTACCTTTCAGAGTTAAGCTTATCCAGCTTTGCTTTTTTCTGCTGTAACAAAGTCTGACTACCAGCTCATTTAAAGCTTACGAATTAACAAATAATAGCCTTCCTTTGTTTTGAGAAGAAAAAAAAAAGTTACATGGTTTCATGCCACATTGAGTGTCGTCATCTCAGTAATTTATGCTGGCCAGCCAGCTGAAAAGGCAGGAAAATGACTACTTCCGGATAAAAAAAAAAAAAGAAATTCCATTTGGATGCATGAAAATGTTTAAAAACAAAAGGAAGCTACTGATGAATACTTTTATGCCGCTATAATTAACTATTTCTCAAAACCCGCAACAGCACTGAAGCAAGAGTGCTATAAAAACCCAGTCAAGATAAGTTTTATAGAAAAACAGTTTATTTATCAACAACTGTCAACTGTACAATCCGCACAGGTGAGGACACGTGTATGCTACACAGTTTAGCTTGTATTTATGAAGAGAGCATTACTGCATGAGAAGACTGTGATGGAAACGCTGAAATACTGAAGAAAGCAAATAGTATACTCAAAATGTCAAATGTGGTAATTGCTTTGCCTGCCACCTTTATGTGCAACCACGTAAGCCTCGGATATCAGTCACAGGCCGTCAAAACAAGAAAGGTGATAATTAACTCGTATAGACTGATGACTTTGCTCAGTGGAGCAATGAATCTTAATACAATAGTTGTGTCAACAGACTGAGCTCAAGTCACAGCTGCTTCTTTGTGAAACCATCAGTCCTCCAGTTACTAGTGATCCATTTCGATGTTATAGAACACAGCCAGTACTCAGTGACAGATCTTCATTTCAGAGCTGAATTTCTGCTGACCAGGGCCAATGGGTCGATGAATCTGGAAAGAATGATTTCTCCATCCTCCAGTCTCAAAAAGGGCATCCCGGAGTTCTCAACTGCTAAAATCCATGGGACAAATGTCTGAGTTTTAGTAAACATAGCTGGAAAAAAAAGGCCGTTTCCAGGGAGGGAAAAAAAAAAAAAAGATCCAAATTGGATTTCCGAAAAAGGTTATTCTGGATAGTGAACATGTGAAAGAAAAAAAAAGAAGAGGAAAAAAAAAACAAGGAGGGAAAAAGCAGGAATAGAATATCCTCTTACAACGTTCTAATCTAATTTTCATCCCCAGAGGAGACAGAAAATCACGGAGAAAACAAGAAAGAACCATCACGGACGTAACTGGACACCAAAATATAAATCTATAAAAGGCCATTTATTACTCCATTATGTACACTTTTTCACAGGACCTCCAAGGAAAAGCTCCAGAGCGAAGCACTGCTTCTAGTTGTGTCATGGAACTTTATCTCCACATCAAAAAGGATGAATTAAAAAAGAAATATCCAACAAACAGAAAAAACAGCAAGA
This sequence comes from Hirundichthys speculiger, assembly GCA_018398805.1. NCBI lineage: Eukaryota > Metazoa > Chordata > Actinopteri > Beloniformes > Exocoetidae > Hirundichthys > Hirundichthys speculiger. The sequence continues at coordinate 2,110,087 of JAGFBZ010000082.1, read as the reverse complement.
TATTATTTTCTTCTTAGTGCCTTAGGAAACTGCACTCGCTGTACAAGTGTTGTATAAGTGAGGAAGGGCAGCGCTGGATGCCACAGAATCCAGAGCCAAAACAGCTCCGACATCCATTTCAGTCTGGCACTGCCAAACTTCCTTCCCATCCACCCCGGGGCTGCAGGCAACATCCATGCTGTCTGTGTGAGGGAAGATAGATGTAGGAAGAGTCTACTGTTCCGGAGCACAAACATGCTCTGATCCAAAGAAGTCTGCTCTAATAGATCACTTCATACACAGTGGCCTTCTTGTCACCAGAGCCTGTCACAATATACTTGTCATCTGTTGAGATGTCGCAGCTCAGAACAGATGAGGATTCCTTGGACTGTTTAGAGAAAAAGGAGACAAAAAAACACTTTAGTCTTGGAGGCAGTTAATACACTCAAGAGCATTTAAAGTTAAGTGGGGAGGATTAGCTGACTACAGGGCTAGATTAAATTGCAGTGACATCAAGTTTTGGTTTAATAGCCATCAAAAAGACTCCTTTGTCAGGTCAATATATCAGGTTCGGTTTTCACTGATAGGATTGTCTTGTCAGACCACGGTCACGGTGCCCTTCCTCTAAGAGACAACTCTGCATACTTTTGGCCTGGCTGCAGACAGATAGTATTGATCTGCATACCTGGAATATGCTGGCGCCATAAGGAGTCCTCCAAGCATTCAACAGATTGTCCTTCCCAGTGCTTACGAACCACTTACCTGTAGAAAAAAAAAAAAAAACAACAACACACCAGAGCCATCAGACCACCTTGGACTACAGAGCGGTAGTAAAAACATGCACAAATAAAGACTTATCACATCTGTAACCTTGAAGATGCAATAGGCATTTAGATCGTAAAAATATTTCTGCAGTTTTAACACTGAATAAAATATGACAGCCCTGTCAGCAGCTGAGCAGACAGCACTGTCTGCTGCTCTTTTCTGTGTGTTTGTTCATACCACAGTAGGCGAACTTGAGGGAGAGGACGCAGCTCTCGTGGAGGTGAAGCTGATACTTGTCGGGCTTTGAATGGTGCAGCACCTCCACGTTGCTGCTCTCCATGCCCACAGCAAGCCACTCTCCAGTTGGACAGTAGCCCAAAGAGAAGATCTAGAAGTGGGACAGAACAGTAATTACAGATGGTCCTCAGGCCATGAAACACCCTTCGCAGTCTTTGCTTGAGTCTATGTGTAAGCTGTCCATTTTCCCTCTGCTCCAGGACTGTACCTGTGAAGTAAAATCGTGCTGCTGCAGCTGTCGACCTTCCCTCAGATCCCAAGAGCGAACAGTGTTATCAAGACCGCCTGTCCACAGTTTAGTGCCGTCATGGGATATGTCGATACAGCTAGCACCGTCCGTATGACCCTGGAATTGTCTACAATGAAAGAAACAAGCATTTATTAACACCTATTTCTTTTTTTTTAATGACATGCACAAGAGCAGCCCACACACTGAAAATAATTGTTTCCTTCCAACCTAACAAGAGTCTGGTTGTGCAGGTCCCAAACGGCAATGTTTCCATCACTGCAGCAGGAGAAGCAGACTTTGGCATCAGGGCTGATTGCCAAGGCGTAGCATGCTGGGGCTGAAGAGGTGAGCTCGGCCTTGATGCGAGGTGTCTGGGAGGCCAGATCCCAGATGGTCAACGTGCTGGCCTCGCCTCCGACAATCAATGTGCGACCATCAGGCAGCAGCTTACAGGAGCGGATGTAGTTATCCCTGTTCTGTTGCAAAGGGGACAAAACTAATCAATATGTGTTCAGGCCAGCGAAGGGAGAGAGATCCAGAAACAAATCTTGGGAAAGCAGGATACAACACTTATCCTCATAATAAAAATAAACTAAAGGCTATTCTCAAATCAATCTGAACTAAGTGGACAAGTTTATAGCTTGCTGAATTTACACATTTATTTGACAATCACATTTACAGTCAGCTATAAATTGTTAGAAAATGTTGTGTTCATTTCTTTCTTCCTTGGTTGTTGTCCAAAGTACTTATCTATTTCACAACTGGTATGTTGTAACCCCTCAACAACAACAAAAAAAATATGAACCCATTGTTAATGGAAATGACATTGTAGAAGCTGCACAAAAGAAACTAATTGCAAAACATTGTTTATGAGTTAAACATGAATCAGCAGAGGGCTTTACCAGACAGTCCAGTTGGGACACGGGACTTTTGCTGCCAGGTTGGCTGATATCCCAGATTTTGACACAGCCTTTGCCACCAGTGTAGACATGACGTGTGGGGTTGCTAATGGTAACGGCGCACACCACCTCACCGTGGCTCAGTGTGTTGATCTGGCGGGCGTGGCGTGGGATACCAGGGCCAATGAGGGCATCGGGTGGGAAGGGCACAGGCTGCATCTGGCCGTCTGCACTGACGTGGAACGAGTAAGCTCTGTGGGAGGAAAAAAAAAAAAAAAAACGACACATCTAAGTGTTTATTACCGCTGCTGGTTCTAAAAATGTATGAGTGTTCCACATTTGTTGAGACGCTTACGGTTTGCCGCCAGAAATAGATGTGAGGCTGGCTGGAAGGCCAGGGGCTCTCATGTGGGTGTGAGGATCAAACCCCTAAAAAGTGGCAAACAAGGTGTACATGTTTGAACAACAGATCTGTTGCTGACCCATGATAAAAGCAAAATCCCATATTCCCTTCAAGGTAATCCCTAGTACAGCTACATAAAAGAGCGGGAGAAGTTGTTACCATGGGGGAGCGTCCATAAGCTGCAGCTGCTGCAGCACTCATCTGGGGGGAGATGTGCAGACCAGCATACACCCCAGGACTTGTCAGACCTCCGTTCATTTCATGATGACCCATCATGGCAAAGGGGGTAGGATAGGAGCCAGCAATAGACAGAGGGGTACGTAACGCTGGCGCTGCTGCAGACAAAGACAGGAGATGAATATCAAGATGTGACGTAACAGCGCTCTGGGAAAGGTCTGGCAACTTGTCCTCTGTTTCTAGAGAAGAGAGAGAATGGTACCAACCGAGTGCCTCCATGCCTGGTGGTTTGCCCAGGATGGGTCTGAGCCCAGGCGTGGAGCTGGTGCCAGGGGTAGGGGCATCGTTTCGGGGGGTGGGGGTGTTGGATTTGAGACCGGGCGTGGAGGATTTGTCATTCTGTCAAGGGAACGAGAGAGCAAGCACATTCACAATCCCGAAAACCAAGCACTGTACAGACTGACAATTTGAGAGCAAACTGAACTTAATCCAATCTAATTCTGACAACCCTCATAGTCCTGCAGAGCCATAAACTGCTATTTATTATAAAACCTATTATGGTCACAATGGAGATGGGGCTGTTTTTATCCCTTTACTGCTTTAGCTTTAATCTTTGAGTGAGGCACAGGCAAAAATCCTGGAATCGTTAAATACATTGAGCTATTAACAGAGAAGACCTGACTGATCCTGAAGCGGGACAATATTATCCCTGACATTTAGTCATGCACTTAAAGCACAGACAGCCATTCCTAATCCACAGTAGAAAGCGCCCTAGATTTATTTGCACAGATCCCTTTGCTCACTCTGCAATTCTCATTTAAAACCCTTTCTGTCCTAGTTTGTGTGCAACTCTTGATATCTTACATGACTGAGCTCCTTGGCCTTGGAGGATGGTGTGCTTCCAGAAGATGCCACAGATGCAGGGCTGTTGGGTGTGTCCTTCTTGGGTGGGCGTGGCTTATCAATGCCATTTTCAGGCGGTGAGTGGGCCGGGCTTGCTCTTGGAGTGGCAGGATCCTGATAACGCAGCAAAAGATTTTGATGTTTATTAAAGTGATCATTCTCAGCACATGTCTACATGCCATTTACAACAGGTTCAGGCTACTTTATTTGTACACATAGGTAGATTTGCTTTGCATTGCTTTGCAGTGTGGAGAAGAGAAGACAAGTCCCATTCATTTCATTCATGCAATTTACAATGATTTACTGCTCACCTCATTGGACACATCTACCACCAAGTCATCACTTTTCTCCCCATCACTGTCCTGCAAAGATTAGAAAAAAAATGAATAAAGGAAATTAGCCAGATATTTGTCTGGGCACACAGGGGACTTATGCAGGGCTGTGAGAGATTTGATGGGGAAAAAAAAGAAAAATTAAAAGCTTATTCCCTTCCTTGTTGGGAGTTAAATGAGGCTGGAGCCAGGAGCAGTAATTTTCTGGAGATTTGTTGTCATTCTGAAGTTGCCAGGTGACCAGCAAAAACTCCAGGAAATCACTGTTGGCTAGCAAACATTTCTCTGGACATATCCTATTTAAGTGAAAGAAATGTAGCGCTAAATGGTAAGCATGATAACAAAGACACGTTGAGCCATTTCAACAATGACTTACATATCTGCTCACGCTGTCCTTCTCCTCCACTTTGCGTTTTTTAGAGTCCAAACTGTAGTCGGAGGAGCTGCGATGCTTTTCACTGGCAGTTCGTAAGCTTTCTGATGGGGATATTGAGTTATTCTGCAGAAAGAAAAACAAACTTGCTTTATTACCACTTTGTCTTTCTTTGTAAAAGAGAGCAGTGACTCATTCATCCATTACAAATTCACAGAGATCCACACCGTGCCAACCCAAATACTAAAAATGCCTTATTCACACAACGATTGGCACAGCAGACTCTTAAAACGCAGCTGTAGGCCAGCTCTAAACAGTACCCTGACACCAGCCAAGTCCAATCTCACACACAAGCCTGTCTCTGGCCACACAATGGAATGGGCTGTTATCTGAACTGAAAGGAGGAGGGCTTGTTTTCTGAGCTGGGCTCCCTCCTCCTCAGAACTGGACAACAAACAGCCTCACAGGGACATGAGCAGTGTGTTGTGACTGAACAGAGGGCCTTTTCTCTAGAGTCATTCGGGCTAAGCATGAGAGAGATACAGAGATAGAGAGAGAGAAAGAGAGAGATTGCATGTTGTGCAGGCACTGGGCATTGATTGTGGCAGCGTGCTTGGGCACCATGTCAGCTCAGGCTTTGAGCTCTGATAAAGAAAGAGAATCTATATCCTGCCAACGGGCACAGTAGCGTGGGACTCGCCGGTGCTTCTTCATGGAGTCTGCCCACACAAGCTGGGACAGCTCACTCCAAACGCCAACAGAACGGGAGGCACAAGGGAGGTGTCCAACAGCTTTAGCAGGAGTTTACCATGTGCCAAAAAACTGCCAAGCTCCTCTGATTCTCTCTGTCCCTCATCAGAGAACCAAAGCAACAACATGGACAAAGTCAGTGGCCGACCAGAGAACTGAACAATGGTTGATGGACTAACAGTCTGGGCAAAGGGACAGTGTCTGCATAATGGCTGACCTTTAAAGAGATGCTTAGTGTGACTCATTAACCAAAGTCACCACTCTACTATCAGATGACCTGGGACAACAGCACAGAAACAAAACAGGCCTGCTAATCGCCCCAGGAGCTCCAATTCTTCAGACATGACTGCGCCCATTCAGCCATCCCAGCCAACAGAAATACAATCTCACGGACCCATCACAAGTCATCAGAGATCGCAGCATATCAAATGGAACACTTCAGCAGGTCCTGCCAGACAGGATGGAGGGAAGAAAAACAAAACAACCCTCCTTTGTGATCATCAATATTCATCACATACCAAGTGAAGAAAAGAGTCAGCTGATCAACAACAGAAACAGAAGGAGGGATCAAATAAATCCTTAAAGAAGCAGAATTCCAAGTCCTTCGTTACTTGTGATGAAATTACGAGGCTTCTAATCTCTCGAGTATGATATCAGTCATTTTGAGTCTGGATTAAAAAACACAGGATTTATATTCACAACCTCATTTTCCATTAATCACTTAAGCAAAAGCAGATTACACAGTGTATGAATGAAATCAGAAATCACATGCTGTGGATATGAGAATGTGATAATTTGAAAAAAAAAAAAAAAAGAAAAATCAAAAATCTCTCCAACAAGAAAGCTGCAGTTTTTGACACTCACCGTGCTCTCTGTACGGCAGACATCACAACGGCAGTCGAGGTGATGAAAAAACCAAGACAGCAAAAAGAAAAACACGTCAGTTAGTACATCATAACAAGTGCTTCTGGCTGAACGTGTGTGAATCAGCTGCAGGGCACAGGGCCCCTCTTATCTCCACGAATTGAAGCTGCTGAATAGCTTATGTAGTCATGGGCTGGGAATGTACCAGCTCATTACCCAGATAGAATGTGAACAGACAGGATGTGCTCCTCACCTAAGGGCTCTATGATTCTTCTCCAGGGAGCGAGAAGCGCTCCACATTTAATTGATTTTTTCCCCTCATTTTACATTTTTTCGACCATGTTAAAATTAATATACATCTGTACTGATCCAAATAAAACGGCAAGGCGGCTAAAGCCCAGTAGTGATGTGCAGCGATGTGAGCTCAACTCCCCACCTCTGTGTTCAAGATCGTGGTGGTTCTTCTCATCCTTCACTGGGAGATGAGCTTGGCTGCCCAGAGCCCCTAGCGCCAGCAGGCCTGATCCAGAGCCAGTCACAGGAGGGATGCCAGGTGGCTGCAGACCCGAAGGGTGGGGTGGCAGCTGGACTGGAGGCCCGTGAGCAGCATGGGAGAGGTGCTGCGCCTGGAGCTGCTGCTGCTGCAAATTGACAGGGAGATAGACGGACAGACACCAAGTGGGTCGGAGGGAAAAGCCAAAGAAAAACCACACGCTACGCATGAGGCTGATTGGTTAACGACCAGATGATGTTAGCACATTCACACATCTATTGCTGTCAGGAACAGAAATCTCTTCAGTGGCATTTCCATGACTAGCCAGGGCGGTGTAAGCGCTGTGCTGCAGGGAGTGCAGATTATTACCAACAATTCCCTCAACGTACCCTGTGCATGAGATGCAGGGCTCGAGACAGTCAGTCACACAGTGTTAGTAATGCACAAAGAATTACACTAAATAACATTTTCCCCGTATAAATTATAGAAAACCAGCAAAGCTAAGATTTATTCAAACACGACTTTGCTCAGTGAATATCATTTCACTTCGGCTAAACAGGCGCATTGCAAACTGCAGCATAACAAAGCTCCTGTACCACTGGCGAGAGAACACGAAGCGCTTTAGCCTGTGGGCTAAACAAGTGAATTTTGAAACACTTCAAAAACACAGCCAGTGTCTCTTTGCTACTCTGATATTCACATCCCAGGATTGGCGGCACATAAATCATTTGCGCACCAAAACTTTAAGAGAACGTGGAAACTCTAAGTGCCAGAAGCTGGCACTGCTTGCCTCTTAGTCTTTGAGCGTGTGTCTGGAAGGCTGCTGTGAGAGCCAGGACCAGGGGTCCCATGCTGGCACTCAGTCAACCCTCCAATATTCACCATCAATATTTGAAAGGCACAGGGAAATAAATGGGAGTTAAAAGGCACTCAGCATGGAAGTAAGCAGTTTAAAGCAAGGTTAAATAATACTTAGCCGAGACACCAATAAAAACATCAGCAATTTATTACCCATCAACGAGTCGGCTGAATAATTCAGGTGCTGTTACAGCATGCGCCCCTCTCTTTTACAAGACAGACTTCAGTCAGAGGCCATTTATGGCCATTTCAGGAATATTAGGAACTCAGTAATGACTAAGGGAGGTGGGTCAGCACAGGAGAAGAAGGTGGTGGTTTAACTCACAGGAACTTGCTTTCCAAGTAATAAGGCAAGGATACAAAGGAAAAACGTGGTTCTAAAACACGCCTTTAAAAGTAAAATGACGAGGATCTTTTCACTGCTTTTGTTACTTTTGTATTTTATGCAGATGGTCGTCCAGCTACAAAGTGTACCCAGGACACGACAAAGAGACCCTCGAAAAGAGAGAGAGAGAGAAAGAGAGCGACAGAGTGTGCTGCAATATTGGGTTCATGAGGGAAATTAAGGAGCTAGTTTCATTGGCAGGGGAGAGACATCCGTGATCATTGTGTTTAATGAGGCACTGATGGGTAATAAGCATGGCTGATCAGCAAACACCCTCATTAAAGGGCCATAAATGAAGACAATAATAAATAAAGAAAGGACTCTGGCCTATTTTTTCTAATTAAATATTCCAAGATAAAGACCTACTCAACATTCCTTTTTCTCCTCTGAGTGTAGCTACAAAAAAAGAATCCTAACCGACAGAATTGAGCGGTTGTATTACGATAGGCTCAGGTGTGTTAACAAAGTAACTATGGTGAAATGCACAGCACTCAGGTACAATTAGTGCCATGCACAAGCCCTTAAAGCCCACATGTGTGCATACAAAAAGCCCATTAACGGGAGCATGGAACAGACATATTAGTGGATGCCACTGACCATGAGAGCAGGGTAGGCAGCCTGCTGCTGCTGAAAAGGAGGACAGAGAATGGTCAAGGCTGGAAATACTACAGATGCTTTCTTTTCATCATTAAAATACCATACTTAATGGTTTTACAGACAGAAGAAATGCTCTCTCGTTGTTCATCTGGGTGTGAGATGACCCAGACTCCCACTCACAGGTGGAAAGGTGGACATATGTGAACATTTTGTGCATTTTCTAATTATACTGAAGGCACCACCAGTCAGGTTCATGTCAATGCAAGCAGCTATCCTAGTTGCATTAAATTAATGGCCTGGAATTCCATTAATAAGACATGCAGCTGGTTCCTGGATGCTGCCTGTTTGCCCGGCACGCTCTTTTGCCCCACCTTGCTTTACAATATGCATGAGGATTTTGGCATGCCTACAGAACCTCTCCTTAATAAATGACTAATGGAAAGGTATTCGTAAAACATACAGTAGCTACATTTCCACCTCTCCTGACATGAGTAGCTGCTGTGACTCGGGCTGAGGCCTTGCTGTTTCATTAAACAGCCCTGCGGCCACACAGGACCCTAAAATCACATATGGGCTCATCAAATATTTCATATATTGATTTTTAATGCAGCTGACTTTAAATTATAGACCAACAGAGAGCCACACTGAAAGGATCACTGCTCCAGATTCAAAACGTAAGGCAATTATACAATATTTAAAAACATTATATACCCTAAGTATGAAAATTATGTGCACAAGATGGAGCACAAATTGAACATTTCCATTCTTAACTGCTGCTCGCAGATGATCTGCTTTAGTGAGAGCGTAATAAAGCATCTGCTTCTGTCTGACACATAAAAAGCAAACAGCCCTCTATCACTTCAAGACACTTACTCAGACAAATTCTAGGGAGCAATTATCCTGGAACAAAAGGTCACCAAGGGGGGGCATTAATTGAATTTCAATATGTGCTTCAGTCATCAAGCCAGCATTTGGGCCTGCCTGTTGTGCATGCTAAAGATTCAACTGTCGTAATAAGATCAAGGATAGCCTGAGCTTTACATCATGGGTGAAACCAATCAGTTCTGTTTCGGCAAGGCAGGATGAGTACAGCTGATCAATGAGGAGCAGATGGTGCTGTGACGCAGTGATGAACACCATGCATTACTGGCTCAGTGCTGTGCTGGGCAAAGGGCTGGGTAGCAGGATTGTGATGGCTGTCTATTGTCACGGCCAGCTCGCAGTACTGGCTGTTCTCTGTTCAGCTTCAGCCTTTTAACTCCCACAGCTATCCAGGTCAACAGTGAGGGATGAGGCTCCTCGTTAAAAGCTTAGCCAATTAAACCAATACGGGCTGCGAGGGGGATCTCAAGAGCTCTCAGGCTCACATTTGTAAACACACAACAAGGCAGAGAGGATGCCACCGACACTACAGCCACAGAAACAGACCTTTCTTGAGAGCTACGCTTAAACAGTAAATGAAATTGGAAAATATATTTGCTTGCATTCTCTTTTCTCTCATATATATATATATATATATACACATACATACATACATACATACATACATATATATATATATATATATATATATATACATATATATAAATACATATATATACATATATATATACACACACACACACATTTGATTCAAGAAAACAAAATCCTAGACCATGACTGTTGCTAATGATCAATTACATTCTTTTCACTTTACAGTTCATACAACTTAAACAATCATGTGCCATTCAGAGCAATTATGTGCAGATTTGCCCCTACCCAAGTTCAAATAAAGGAATAAAAGGGAGTATACACACGGTGAGAGGCAGATTGGGAAGTCCACGTACCCCGATGATGGCATTCAGCTCAGTCATAGTCACCTGCTTTGCCCTCTCCACTGCCTGAGCAACCTGCTGTTGGTGCTGTAGGAAGACAGTTTCAAATGATTATTTGGGACGTTCCAAACCCGCAATTTTACATTTAACTTCCACAGCACTAGAAGGATTTGCGAATGCCCCCCAAATTATTACTTTAACACCCCACCCCCTACAGAGTGTCTTTTAAAAGCAGCCAACAATAAGTGACTTTATTCAATAAAAACCCATTTTTGAAGGCCACATTCAGAACTTACCTCTTGTGACAGGAAAGGCATAATTTGAGCTAAAATTGCATTGAGTCGTTTGGCAATCTCCGTCTGGAAGAGAAAAGAGGAGCAAAATAAGATGGTAGGTTATGAATCACTCAGTGACTTCGGATAACCCCGCCTTTAATGTTTACACCGATTAAGTCAATTACTGCAGCAATCAGAACTGCTTGACTCAACATCCTCTAAACAGCGTGATATTGACATTTGAAATATTTAAAACATTAGAAGAGCCCAGGGGGATAGAGCACAGCTGTGCTGAGAGTGCACTCCATGCTAAACGGATATGAGCAGGCAGAGTGCTGCTGTGTTGAGAGGATCCTCTCTCGCTCTGCCCTTCTTCCCCTCATCTGCAGCTCCACTGTCCTGCAGTTAACCTCTGCGTTAAACCACACAACCACACCCCAAGAAGGGAGGCCGGCAACTGCACTGCACTGTGCAGTTTACTTACATGTGACAGTGTGCACAATCAACATTAAGAATTACAGTGAACAAAGATAACAAACCATAATAACCTTGTGGGTAACAGACCTCAAATCTTTGATCAATAACCATTAAAAGACAAGCAGCCTGTGTTAAGAGTGCATTTTGCTGAGGCTCAGCCTTTCAAAGAATGAAGCATGAGCCATTTCTCCCTGCAATCAAGTGCCTAGTCCACCACCATCCTGGCGTCCCCACATATCCACAGATCTCTGCCTCCATTCTTCTGCTTGTCTATGAACTGCTATGGTAACGGCTGCAGCCCTATCTGGCTGGGATCATTATGCAAATGACACCTCAGCTTGACCGTAACAGGCTTTAAAAATCATATTACGTGCTTGGAGGCAGGTCATTAAATTGAATTTTCAGCCTGTCGATCACATGAGCGGACCAAATGAATGGTGGATAAAAAAGAGCAATGGGAGGAGGCTGGATCCCCCTCCCCTCCCCTGTAAAAACACTGCACAGCCAGCTTGTTCTTCCTGCCTCTCCTTCCAGGCTCGGGAGATGAGACTTTCAGGTCTGAAGCTCTGCACTGGGAGCAGAAAAATAACAGGGCCAAAGCTACATCATCTTTGGAATTTATGAGCTGCAGTTCAACCCAGGGCCACAGCAGAACATGAACACATCAGAGGGATTTTCTCTGATTTTTCATTTGGAGCAGCATAAACACACACACACACACACACACAATGTACTTTGCACACCGCCAGCTTATTTATTACACATGGCAGAAATGCCAGGCAGTTTTGGCAGCCAAACATATTACCTCTGAGCAGAGCCCGAGAGCCAGAGAGATTGGAAAGTAATGCCTAACAGAACAAGACCTGCTGACCCAAGCTGCAACACGGATAGCCACTTATTAGCCAAGCAAACCGGCATGACAAACAACAAGCTGGAGATGAATTATAACAAGAAGCAAAGTGAAGCTCGGGATAAGAGGCAATAACCTGTAACAAATATATGGTAGCATGTGTTACATAAAGTACAATAGTTCAGAAGATAACACTGACTACAACTGGCTTATTGCTTATTGACAGGAAGAATGAACTGTGGTCTCCTATAACGTGCAATAAATGTGGCCTACAACTAATAAAACCATTAAAAGGGTTAGATAAAGGCTTTATGGGCATAAATATTAATGCAATTTAGTAAGTGCTCTAGAAAGAGCTGAAGGAGACTCTTAGAAATGGAGGAAAAGCTACCCAGCTTGTATAATCCATGTTTGTTGAGATAAGCCATGTAAATAGCAGTCGAACATTTGACAGGATTTGCAAAAAGGCCTTGAGCACACAGTCCATTCCTCTGTAGCTTAGTGTCATGGTGACAGCTGGCTCGGAGAGGTCAGGAGGTGGCTGATCCACTGTGCCCTAAACAACTGCCAGTCTCCGGGCTCGCTCACAACAAAACATGCAAATACAAGGCAGAGGCTCAGCTCACCGTTGCTGTCAAAATAGATACAGTGCAGTGCTGGGAGAACTTTTTTTTTTTCTTTTTGTTCTGCTGCTAGATAAAAATGGGGCTGTCGTCACTTTAAGTAGATGACAGCTTGGCCCTTGAGAGGCCAGCTTTGCACTGCTGCTACACAATTACAGGTACTCGGACCTGTGTAGCACCACTTTAAGAGCACTCTCAGGCTGGCTTGTCAATGGTGTGCAGAGAGGTATTTGCCTGTTGCTATCAGCAGAGAGAAAATGGACTTGAGACGCTGATGAGTATTAAATAGAGAGGCAAAGTAGGGTATCCATCTACAAACAATACTTGAAGAGTCATATTAATAGGGTCAGCAATTTGTCCAAGCCCACAGCACAGCCCGAGGTATGACTTTTCTAGTAAGAAGAACTGACTAGAACAATCAGTTCACCGACGACATGTTATGTATCCATTTAACTAAGTTTCTACACTAATCTTAAGTCTTTCTTAATGAGATGTTCGAACAGGAATTTCTAACTGGAATGTAAAGTTTCTGTATTGATCTGAGTCAAGCCCCAAAGCTTACTAAACTGATGCATTTCTCTGATCAACCATGTCAGCTTCAGCAGTCAGATCCTGTTTTTTTTTAGTCATAGAGGTACACATTCTTAAAAAAAAAAAAAAAAACTTGTTCTAACAAAAACCAACATGACCTAAGTCATCCCACATCTTAAATGCAGTAACTTTCAGTTTAGACATGTGGTTCTGACAGCCAAAGCTTACACCCTGAAATTATTACACTGCAGTCCCACATGACAGATTGGGGATATGGAAGCACTGATAGTTTGGAGAGCCAAAGTTTCTAGAACAACTTTTCACAGCATGCCTGTTTTGTACGAACAAAGCAAACAGTCTGTTGGCTGACCGAGATTGCTTTGGCAGCGAGCACACGAGATAGTTTACTAATAAGCAAATGATTCCTGCAAGTATGAGTCTCATGTCAGCGTTACAACTGCAGGTAAAAGCCAAATCTGATTGAAGCTAACCATTATACAAGCCCCAAACACCATGCAGCTTTTGGAAACAAGCACCATATGATGGTAATTACGAGCTGACATCATCCAGCAGAAATTAGCCGTTTGCATCTTGGTGCTGCCATGGCTGACAGAGAGGGATCAGATAACACTGGCACATCAGTTCATCTAAGCTGTGCCGGTGTGGGCTTTCTGAAACCTGAATTATTGTCCCAGCGCAGTAATGAAAAAGGCACAGTTAGAGGAATGAGTTTCCTCGCTATGGAATAAATCTCCTGGCAAGAAAATAATATGCCTGTGTGCATCCAATAATCCATCCCAACCCTGCCTGTTAACCACTCCCCATCCTCTCCTCCGCCCCTGCCGGAGCTGTAAGCGGGGGGAGCTGCAAGGACGGGGCTGCACTGTTTGCTCACAAACACGGCGTTCAGCAGGTTAGGGCCCCGCTGATGAATTATTCAAGCGCTTCCATCAGCTCTGTTGAGGTTCCTGATAAAAGTCAGGCGCTAAAATGGATCAGTCGATTAACCTGTTTACACAGAGCTGGGCTGGGCTGTTGCCCCCGCCCCCCCAGCTCTATTCTCCCAACTTCTCTCCAGGTCCCATCCCCCATTTTTTCTTCTGCTTGGCGATAAGTGCCTGACAGAAGCTATCAGAGGGGCCTGAGGTCTGACAGACATGTGGCAGCGTGACACACGGACCCGACACTGATGGATCACCCTACCATGCCAATCCACATCTCCGCCAATGGCGTCATTAACCAAGCCAGGCAGTATCAGGGCAGGGAAACATCATGCAGTGCAATCTCAGGATAACTCTTTCTTACAATCTGTATAACTTTAGGCATCAGTCTGACTGATCTATGAAGCAATACAAGATAGCACCTTTTTTTTTTTTATAAAGATAAGGGCACAATAAATGATAAATAAAATTTTGTGCAGTTCCTGTAATTACTGTTCAACTAAAGCGACACCAGCCTATCAGCAGTCTACTCTTTTTAATCACTGCGTCAAAGGCCGAGCTTGTCAAAGTCTACCTTTAATCTTATCAAAAAGCTGAGTCAAATCCAGGGGTGTACACGTCTGCAGCTGTGCTGTCTTGTTTGTGTGAAGTACAGCCTGTTACCAACGTCCAGATCAGTTCACATCTCCCATATATGATTTCCCCAGACGCTGTCAAAAACCAATGAGCTGAAAAATATGAGGAAGGAAGGTCTTACATACCTGTTTGTGCATTTCTATGTTCAAGCCATAGGACATCTCGTAATACTGAAAATAAAACAGAGAGAGGTCACACTTACAGTCATGCCCTGCTAATATCTGATGTATTCAAAGTGGACTTTGATCTAATAATTTCGATTCCAGTGCAACTAACAAACTATTCAGTCTCAAAGCAGCATAGGTGACCCTTACGCTAATTACATCATCACATAGTTTTGAGTATAAAAAAAAAACCTAAAAAGGTGATGAACTAAGACCTGACTAGTAAAGAACTCCTCTGAGCAGCTGACAGTGAACAGCCGATAAATTGATTCTTCTGCTGTTTATAGTGTAGGCTTCGAGATGAAAGGGTCAGATGTATTGATCACTATCTTAAGCCCTCAGATCTCCATGATGTCTGTTTACTTAGCGCAATGCAATTGCTCAACACTCTTGATATTTCCAGCCAGGTCAGTCTGTCTGGCTGAAATGTAATCCGGAGCCCACAAGTGGCAGCCAGGGCAGAAATGGCTTTCCAGTCAGCGTCTATTTGATGAGGCCAATGCATTATTCAGTCCATTAGCTTCTTCGAAAATTACTCTCAAACAAGAGAGCCATTCTGTCTGAGATCAGAGCCCTACAGCCACAGTGTAACCCGACACCCTGCGCTGGCTGTGGGATACTTCCCTACATGTTTACCTAACCTCGTTCTTGTCAGGCTGACATGTTTTTTTTGTCATAGAAGGAAAAAAAAAAAAAAGAAGTTTAAGCATGCGTGTGTTGGTTTCAATCATTATTCCTGGCTTGTGTTTACCTGGGACAACAGAGTACTCTCCTGCAGGAAAACCTGCTTATTGCGTTATGTCTGGACTCATTTCTTGCGTCAGTGGCACACCTATGTTTTTCTAAAAGGCTGCTAAAATAAAAGCTAATAATTAAGGTCAGCAAAGAAACGTGAGCGCAAAAAAAATCAACAGCGGCCTTGTTCCACGTCCTCCATCTTGTTTACAGTGGTGCGTTTTCCCACACACCGCTAAGGGCCTCCACCAGGAGCTCACACCTAATTTATGGCCATGCATATGTCTGAGCATGGAGTCTCCTAGGAGAATAATCAGATCAGCACACACGGGGGCAACGCTGCAGTCAACCTTTGGAGATCAGGGGCGTGCTATAATGGAGCCTGAGCCCACTGCCGCCTGCCTGTCAGGAAGAGCTGCTCTGTTACAACTGGCTGCATCAAACTCCCCCGAGGGCTTTCACAGGCCTGTACCTGACACTCAGCCTGCCCTAACCACCACACAGGTGATCACAATAGCCCGTGTCACTCCACCCTAACTAGATCTTTAACAAGCCTTGAAATTTGGTACTATAATTGCTCCCTATTGTAACATAATCTTACCATGACATAGTGGCGCTGCATCTCTGTCTTCTCATTGGCCAGTTTGTCATACTCCACCTTAAGACTAAAATAGAAGACAAGGTGTCATTTTCAAGCATCCCCACCACTTCAGCAACTCACTCGCACTTAATCACTTGACAGCCGGATGAAACTGGTCTTTTTTTCACTCCCAGAATAACCAGGTTTTAGCCTCAGCCTTTACAAATCCATCAAACTCAGCATACTTTTGACAGTTGTACTTCGGGTGATGACCATTACCTGTGATACTGGGCTTGCAGGAACTGAAATTCATCTTTAATTCTGTCGCAAGACTCTGCTACTGTGAATTTGAAGCCAGGCTGGCCGGGCTGATGTGGAGCCTGAAATAAGGTTGTAAAGAAAAAAGAAAAAAAAATCTCAACAATCCAGTCACACGTTGGCTGAAAGCAGTATTCATCATTTTTTTCTGGATTGTGTCCCAATGCTGCTCACAATGGACTACACTTTTAGGATGATATCTCCTCAGCAGAGAGGCTGAGACCACAGAGGCGGGTCTACTTCGCACCTCCAGCTGCTAATAACACCAAATGAAAAAGGCTTTTCACGCCGAATATGAAATCTCTGTCTCAGAAATGAATCAGAAGCATCACCTGTCCTCATATTCAGCTTCTCAAGCCTGCAAACCATCTGCAACCGTTTAGGAGCATATTCTGGTGTAGCACATATACATCGAGACACAGAAATGTGGCAGGTCTGCAGGGAAACATCGCTGCTCTGTGGTAAACATTTACGCTGCTGTGACTATAGAGAAGAGGCGCGTCTTACCGGATGTCGGCCTTGTGGATACATCTTGAACTGTTTTCTTTGTTTATCTCTCCAGGGTGCAAGTCCTTTGGCAAAATGGTTGAAATTTTGCTCACAGCCCCACAAGTCTGAGCAGACGGGGCTGGAGGGGGGAAGGTCGTGAAAATCCTGTGTTGGAGAGGGGGGGGTGAAAAATGACGCGTTTTTATTCAATACCTGGATGATAAACAACTTAATGCAGTTCTCGTTGTTTAAGCTACTAACGAGCAATCAGTTAGTGTTCAGTTATTAAAGGAGGAGGGGGGGGGGGGCACGACTACGCGTGAGCTTCGGTCTTCTCCGTGACCTTTTTCGGTAACATAAACACAACATGACAACATTTTTACGCTAAAGCGCCACAGAGAGCAGAAAGCGCCACTTTTCTCCTCGCGGAATTTTGACCCTCGCGTGTTAGTGAATCCAGTCTTCGCTGGTGTTCGTCAAAACGACTATGAAAAAAAAAAATATATCGCTCTTCAGGACGGTCTGGAGGCTGGCTACAACCCGACAGCGGCTGGGGTTTCCACCGAGCCTACTGTTTGACTCCGCTCAGAGCCATGAAAGCGGTGCGCCGCGGAGCGTACGCCCGAAAAAAAAAAAAAAAAAATAAGAAAAGAAAAGAAAAAAAGCTGAAAAAGAAACCGGTAGTTCCGGTAAATACATACCCAAACGTGCGTCCTAGCCGTCCGCTCGACCTCTGTTCCCGAAGAAAAAACCCAGAAGGGCTGTAATTCATGCGTTTAATCCCTCGTTAACGTGGACGCAGTTCTCGCCGAGCATCCTCGCTCCCCTGAACGCACCCAGCCAGACTGGGGGGAGCACTGGGAGAAGATCTGCTGCGGTCCGGCTCGATTAAACTACTTTATTCTTCAGCCGCAAACCTCCGAGGAATGGGTGCCTTCTGTGGCTGGTTAATCCCAAAAAGAAATATATATACATATATACATATGTGTGTGTATATATATATATATA
Source organism: Hirundichthys speculiger (assembly GCA_018398805.1). NCBI lineage: Eukaryota > Metazoa > Chordata > Actinopteri > Beloniformes > Exocoetidae > Hirundichthys > Hirundichthys speculiger. Next base: position 2,092,342 of record JAGFBZ010000082.1, on the reverse strand, counting down.
TGTGTGTGTGTGTGTGTGTGCTCCCAAAATCTGTCCGCTGACTCGAAGAGCTTCTTTAAAAGCGTAACATGGTACTCTCCACAATCTCGCATTTCCCCCAGTTGTCCAGCTTACCCCGGTTGCCACACACAGGCAGCAGGGCTGAACTGCCGTGAAAGCGCCTATCTGTCCAATCGCATTACGCGGAAGGAATACGGCCACATCTGCCTATCGGAGAGCGACGGCCCCACGTGGGGCGCAACGATACATGACATCATCCCACGGATCCACAAGACATCAGCCCTCCGTCCCACCGTGTAGGCTACGACAACAACAGCAGGCATTGATGTGCCGACGATGATATCCAAACTTGACAGAGAAAGCACAAATTCCACATCCGCATTTCATTTAGAGTTATTTTCCCCCCTGCTGAAATAAAGTTAATGAATTTTTTTGGGTGAGACCACCGGCAGGACGGTAGGGGGGTGGAAATAAGATGTGCGGTGCAACAAACATTTTAGATTTTTTTTTCTTTTTTATTTATTTTTTATTTTTATCCGCACAGAAAGGAGAAGGTGAAAGTTAGTTTCCAGAACATGGTTATAAAATGGAAAGCGATGTTGTGTAGCAAACAAAACAGAAAAAAACATAACAAAAAACAAACAAGTGTGCGTTTAATTCCCCCCCAAGCACACACAAAAAAAGCCATGAAGGGCACAGTAATGAGTAATCTGTCGTCGACGTTCACCAAATTGAAGCCACGACTCGACATAAATTTTTGGTTTAAGCGTCTCGTGATTGTTGCACAACACATCCGCGCGCCTACCTATCACCATTTGGGCGATAGTTGCACGGCAGGGGGGAGAGAAGATGATTGCCTTTGTGTGATGTGAACATCAGCCATGTCTGAGCGCCGCCTCCACGCCTCGGTTTGAAGGCTCTGCTCTGCCCCCACGTGGGGCTCCTCTGCGGCTTTAAGGCTTCTCGTCCAATGGCAGCGCGGCGCACTTACTCTCTGGCTTCTTATTGGCTGTCCGGCGTCGAGCCTGTCATCCACGGAGCAGTGTTGTCAATCAATACCACGCGGGGTCAAGCGCTGACAAATGCCTGTGCTCCCCGGTCCTCTGCCTGTGAATAGAGCCTGGAATGGCTGCTTAATTAGCTTCGAATGGCTTTTCTCTCCAGTTCAAACAATCTGTTACCACCACGTGGTAATGAGAGCTTACATTAAACAAAGGAAGAAAGGAAGCATGCAAACAGTTGTAACATTACAACCTGTAGTTTTCCTTTACATATAGGCCTGTGTAACAAGCAAATGGATGTTATTTACCTTTATCACAAAGAACAATCGACTTATTTTAACAGTATACGTGATATTTATGTAATTTTTTTTCTTTTCTTACAAAGGGTAGTGTCTAAGACAGAAAACACACTTGTGCATTTTTGATTTATGTAAAAGTTATTTGTTAACAGGAATGAAAAACAGCATTCATAAAGATGTAGAATGTTTATTATTATTATTTACAGCCTTTGAATGCCTAACAAATAATCAAAGCTGGTAAGTTCACAAAATTCAAGACATCTGGTGTCCTTACACATGTGCAACACGCAGTCATGTACAACACTGAGCATAATTACTGTCTTGCCACGAAAGCAAATTTAAACTAATAGCATAATTCTGGTCTGTGTAAAGTTACTGAAGTTTAAAAAAATGGCAATTGTGTTTTACAGCACATAGCAGAAGCTCTGGGCAAATGCTAAGTTCGTTATGTCACATTAGGGTCTGAAACTGCTCAGCAGTCGTCTTACTTGTCATTCTTGTCAGCCACCTTGAGGATGTGGGATAGCTGTGTTATTTCCAAAAGTACGGGGGCAGTCTGTGAGAAACTCAAGCACACACAAGAGCTGGCAGGCTAATCTCAGCCAGGCACCCCCTCACGCTTTTCAATTGAGAGTGCCTGGATTAAAGGCAACAAAAGGCCGGGCCAAACCCCAGGGAGAAGAGGCCCTCCACCCACTGAGACCCCCACACTGTTTATTTACACGGAACCCCCAGCCTCGGTGAAACTCCCACCCTCAGGCATTACACACAGGCCTATTTGCAGAGGTGGCTGTAATTCTTGACAGAGCATGGATTGTCCTCATTCCTGCCACTTGGAACTAACTAGCAACTCACTTTTCATATAGCTTAGATTTAGCCAGTGAGCAAATATTTTGCTTCATCCAAAGAACAATCTCCTTGGAGACATATTGTTCAAAGATACTTGTCACCCGTATGCATATATTTCTTTGGAAATATCAGTTAGTATGCAGTTGCAATCCCATGAATGAGGCGAAGATCGACGATAGGCTGGAACAATTTATCACAAACCTATCAGGCATATTTGTAGATTACACAGGATTGGCTCATTAAAGCGACTCGCATTTAATAAATGACTGGACCGTTTTCTATCAAGCCTGCTTACTTTCCTGTTCATGAAGCAGAAAATGAAGGCCCTATTACTGCAAAGGCTGGGTTTGTGTTGCTTTAGCTTACACTTCAGGATACTGGCGCGCTGTTTGCTTGGAGATTCGCAGACTTACATACCGCACACTCACAAACAAGCACACACGCTGTATATCGCAGCCTCGTCATTCACAGGCAGGAGGCAGAAATGTACAATAACACGCACACACATTCCATGAAACAAAGAGCCCACAGTGTGTGGTGGAAAAATGAATTGCCATTACTGTTCTATCAGGATGAATCATCAGATGGTAATCAATGAAAACAGGAAGAGATTCCTTATCAAAGGGGGAAAAATGCAGACATGAAGAGTGTCACTGAACAAAGAAAAAAGGCTTTTGGAAGGAATGTGGAGCTGTAAATAGCCTTCAGACAGGAGGGGTGGGGGTGGGGGGGGGGGTACTCTGAAATTAATATTCCCTGCAATCAACAACCCCCGCTAATAAATACTGGCAGCATTAACAACACACGAACAACTGTCATCTTGAAAAGTTACTCTCCTGTCTGAACATTTTAATTTGTGAACCCATTGAGAGAGGAAAACTAAATGAGTGCTGGCTTTCACATCTGGAGACAACAACTTATGAATGCAACAGAAATGCGACAGAACAGAGGACTGAATGTGTGCTGTACGCTCTCGTCAAATGAAGTCAGTAACTTTGAAATGCTTCACTTTTGTTCCCAACGTCTCCCTTTTTGTCTGTAATCTTATCAAGATGAATCAAAAACATTCCTAGATGGTATCAAGGCCGTTGCTCTGTGTATGAAGTTACAATTTGAACTAATTTTTTAAAAGCGGAAAATCATGTGACCAATGTATCAAATGGAATCAGAAAAATACTGAATAGAAGTTCAGTATTTTCCATGTTCATTGCAGCTCAGTGTGCTAGTTTCATCTTTGATGATGTGTGACCAAGTGCTATTGAACTATACACAGTTGTCAAAAGAGATGACAGGGACAGAAGTCTGCAGTTGTTGGCTTTTACCAATAGTTGAGATGGGACACCATTAGAGCTAGATGACATTTCCTGAGAGTAATCCAATGTTCTTTCAAATGAAATTAAAGCTGGTATTTCAATATAAAAAACTCCACTGTGCTGCCTTAATGGAAATATCTGTTATCATTTACTGCTCATTAAACTGTGCCCTATTGCAAAACATTGAAATAAGACATATTTAAGGATCTTCTTATTATCATTAGTAATCTCTATGTATGAGATTCATCTGAAAAGATCACAGTGGTGTAAGATTTCATTTAATGCATCTTTTGTTATATTCAACTATCTTACAAAATGCACAAACAGTAATGAAAAGAAACATCAAAACACAAGCACGTGCATCCGTTTTTATTGTCACACCACCTGGTTGACTGAACTGATGGCACATTGTTAGCACCCACATGGTAAATGAAGAAAGGCTGACGGTAACAATAAAACTATCAAACAATTATTGATGTTGGCAGCGACGCCGACCCCCTTACTTTTCAGCACACGTCTGCATATAAATCACACTGTTTCAAATCAGAACATACAATTGTAGTATTTGGTACAGTTAATGCAATTAAAGATGAGTTCAAGCCAAACACACTGGAACTAAAAACACAGAAGCGCCTCAGAAATGGTGCTTTTGTATTCAGTCTTTAACATATTTCAGTGTTGAACTGGCAGCTGATCCCCCACCCCCACCCCCACCCCGACCCCCACCAGGCCTCTCCAGCCCAGCTCCCCACCTCCTCCTTACAGACTCATTGTCATACATAATGCTGTCATCTTCCTGCATTGTAATGGCTGTCGTTCTGTCTCATGTAGCAGAACTGAAGGGCCACGGTTGTATTCTTATCCAGCTAAATTCAGCATGCTATTTTTAAAGAGGCGATGTTGGCAGACAGTAGCCCTTGTAAACTTGTTTCCTCATTCATACTCTTCACACATGTGTAACAGAGAACTAGATTTGCAGAAATGATCATTTGTTCTGCAGACCCTTAATTCAGGAAATTTGTAGCTGCATCATATCTGTTTTCATAACAAACTACTGATTTGAGCTAATTGCAGGCAGTTAGGACTGCGTATTAAATTATTCCCATCTAAGAATCTGTTTCTCTATGTGCTTTATATTTTGAGGCACACATACTGAAAAAAAAAACCGAGACATTAAACTGATCAGAGGATCAAGCTGTACCAGCTGATTGAGAGGACCTTATGCAGAGCAGCAAAGATTCTGTTACTCTAATCCAGTTTGCTAAAATGACTAATGTGATTAAAAAGATTCTTTGGGTCTAAATTCAGTTATGGTTCATGATTACATTCACATGGCATGGGAATGACTTCACATGACTGTCTTGAAAGAAAATTTGTTGTCCGGGTAACAGCCCATGCAGGGAAAGTGGCATTAACATTGAGGTCAGAGACTGAATTGTTTGGTTAAGTGTCTCATGAGGTTGAGTGTCATATTCACTTACATCAAACAGTAATGTAAGGCAAAATCCCAGCAGTGACAAATGTGAAGCACCTTCACAGAGCTGATGAATAGTAAGCAGAGAGCTTTAACTAGCAATATCTCAGAAATCTCATGAGACTGCGAGCCTCCGTCATTATGTACAATTTCACCACTTCTGCCTCACTGAGGAGCATTTCATATTCGCTCGCACACCGTATTATAGATGTACTCATCCATACCAAATTTATCCCATAAGTGCTCATATACCCGCTGATTGACACACGCTCACCCAAAAATGATTCCTTCGCCAGCCGGCGGTATTGCTGCTTGATTCCATTGTTAAGTTGAAAAAGAGAGACAGAATGAGTGGCTGGGGAGGAGAGGCGAGAAGAAGACTGGGTAGAGAAGAATAATGGGGAGCTGAGTAAGTTATCAGAGCATGGTAAAGTGAGGCTGCGGTCTGACAGCAGATCAGAGAGCTCCTCCAGCTGGAACCCTTGCTCATGAGCCTGGCAGAGCCAGTCTAACAGGATGATGAGCTCTGCAGTGTATATGGGCCGGGTCAGAACGTATAGACAACTAAAATAGCTTATTCCAACATCTATCCTGGAGTAGTGGAGGCTGAATTGAATTGTTACTTAAAAATCCCTTGTACAGAGGTATTGATGCATACAAAATACCGTACTGCCAGATATTTAAATAAGCCTGCCTCTTGAAATCAGATTTTTTTTTCTCTTTTAGAGCGCACAGAGAAATACCTTATCTTTTGTCAACAAATGTGAAAACACAAGGTGAGTGTCAAGCCTCTTCACAGTGATGCTCAAACTGTTGGAAAACTGTTGAAAGGAAAAGAGCTTTAAAAAAATGAGTGTAAAATGATCGTCTGTGCGAGTCTGACGTACATGCATTTTAATGTGAAAGTTCAAGTATCTATCAGTGTTCATTACTCATCAGTCTTCAGATCAGGAAGTATTAGTAAGCGCATTCAGATTACATTACTGTGTGTCTATGGTTTATAGAACACTGCTGTCACTGTGTTTATTTCTCATATTCCCCCCTTAAACTAGGACACCATAGGGTTAAAGAATTATGGCGACAGAAGCCATGAGAGAGAAAGCAAGAACAAATCAACAAATTAAAGCCTGTCCTATGAGAAACTAAGCCTCTTATTTTTTATTTCAAATAAGGATAGAAATTGACTTCCTTATTAAATCTAATTATTAGCCGGTGCCCTCCAAGACTCTTCTGAAATCGCCTGGAGCAGCCAGGCTATTAGCATAAACACCACCACCGGCAAGCTTAAAACAAATGGTATATTTAGTCAGTGTTAATGGGATTAAAGTGTGCAGGATTCAGGAGCAGTTCTAACAGACTGCCTCACATCTTCATTATGGATGCCCTGACTTCTCAGTTTCCACTCTCTTTATTTGGATTTCATTTCTCTCTGCCCCCTCCTGCTCGTCTCAGTTATTCAACATATTGTGTTCAATCTTGATCCAAAAATCCCAGACAATCATAAATAATAAAAGATTACACCAATCTGAAAAGCTGGTACCTTGCCCGCGGCAATACGCACACACAGAAATAATTGTTGGCCATCTGTGCACCAGACTGGTAAGAGAAAGGGTAAACAAAGAGCCCAGTGTACCTGCTGAAGCCTTCTCCTCTTTCCATTCTTTCTTTTTAGCCAGACAACATGAAAGGCTTTGATGGCACTTACCCCTGCAGAATCCACTGGCTCACTCCAAGAGATTTTTTGATTAGGGGAGGTTTCAGAACCACAGACTGACAAGCTGTGTCTGTCAGGAATCTATCAAGGCTTGGGGGTTATCTCTTTATCAGCAGCCTAATGGTGCTGAAGTGCAGTTCAGGCGGTGGCCAAAAAAAGTTAGCAGGACGGCGGGTTAGTGACCACACAAATGATCAGATTTGCATGTCATCCACAGTTCCCCAACGAAAGAAGTGAAGCCATAAGAGCGTGCTTCATAAATCACTCATCTGTGGCTGATGTTGGATTTACAGGGACAGTGATACATCCGCACTGCCAGATACTGCTGTTAGGAATGCATCAACTTACCCAGGGCATCACAGATCTTTATTTGAGAATACTAATCTCCCCACTAAAGATTGCACAGGGGTCAATCAATACAATCTGAGGTTATGTGTTACATTCATGGATCAGAGAAAAAAATCTATATGTGTAATTTCCCCTGATTTGCATCATCAGTTCAGGGACCTGGTTAACTCCAATTAACTGTGTTGTGACTGCAGCCAGTGTGATGTTAACGGCCACGTTCACGGTTAGGAAAGACAGATTCCATATGAAACGCACATCACTCCATAACTGTTTCCTTCTCTTAAGTGGAATGTAAAACAAAAGCAAGGGTTCGGCTTACTTTTGCAGGTTGTGCAGGGAGTGAAAAATGACCTCACGGCTTCTCATCCATCCCATCTGGAGGACCCTCATTATCCCACAAGATTTATACATGTTTATGGAAAGAGAGATGTATCGAGATAAATCGTGTAAGGTTCTGCAGCAGGAAGGAGACAAAAGACAGAGCAGAGACATAATGAGCTGTGTTTATGTGCAGTGTTGCTTGGCCTGTTGACAATGGCTAATGAAGTTACAGTTACTGGGGGTGGAGGGGTGTCTGCTGGCACTAATTAAGCTTGCTTTCATTAGCAATGCTGGAAAGAGGAGGCACTGCTGTGGAGATGGGAGGAGCACACACTGGCAAATTAATCACAGCAGCGGCACAGACACAAACAAAAACAGGAGCTATATGTGTTGAGGGGGTTTTGATGTAACTGTCTTGCACACATGGAACTGCAGACTGCTTTTAGAGGAGGGCACAAATCCTCTTTCTGCTGAACTGAAAAACAGGCGCTTCTTTCTTTTAAAGCAAATATCTGTTCTTACAGGAAAAGATTGATGTCAGGATATGAGGTATGAGATTAAAACATAATGCTGTAGTCTTTTAAGTGTCTACAGACATAAAATCGCAGTTTATGTTTAACTGCATTTGCAGGAAACATTTTGCACCTAAGTGAACCTACAGTGTGGATTGGCAAGTGCAAAAGCCACAGCTCTGACATCTGGAAATGTGGCATTCACCACTGAGCTGTTAGAAAGTAGGAGAGAGCTCGATTGACTGTCACAGAGTCGGAGCAGAGCTCGGTGTGTGCCATCTTAACCACAGCTCCATCGTAGCCTGTAATCCAGCTCACCACTGAAGCCACCACTGCTGGCAGTCTGCGTAGACCAAGCCTCTCTGTTTGTTTATGCAGCACATTGGCTCGGCCATTAAAAGTGGGAAGCCTGTCAAAAATAAAATGAGACTTTTCATGTTTGGGGGCTGCAATTGTGGCTCTTGTGTGATGTTTTTCCTCCACACTGACCTCTTGCTTTGAGGTCGGGAAGCCGCTTAAGCCTGGCATGTGGAGTCAGCCGATTTTATGGGCCAAACGCAGTATTTTTGAATATGGTGGTGTAGTTGGTGCCTCCGGCAGAGATACTCAGGTTGCATGCAATGACTATGTCTGTGGATAGCCTACGCATCGTTATAATGACTCCTCGGGCAAAAAAGCCAAAGATTCTCCATAAGTGTGCACAGCATTTTCATCGTTATGTCCCAATTACCTTTCCTCGTCCGGCAAAAATCATTAAAACTTCAAGACAAAGTAAACCATACAACAAGCTTAGATAAAGTTGCGAGTCATAATAATCTGGATATAAAGGTAGAACAACTTTCCTCTACTTAAATGCTTAAATAATCTTGAATATGTCTCAATAAGAACTCCAGAAGCTTTTTACAAATTATGCTAACTACTTAAAACAGCTATTCCCAGCTTACAACCATTCAAATAATAAAGCAGCACATGGTAAATGTGGAAATTTGCTATGTAGTTAACTTGCGACAGCCACCAATTAGGTTTATGATTCGGGCGCCTCTGGGCCACTGTCGCCAGGCCTCAGTCTCCCTCTGATGTCATTACACAAATCTGCTGCATTCTGACAGAGCAACAGGGCTGCAGGTCACAGTGGGAGAGGGAGAAGGAAAGTTGGCTTGGCTCCTCTCCTCTGATAGCGGCAGATAAGCTGGCCTTGGGGCCTCTTATCTCATCTGTGCATCCTGTGTAAATGTAAGTTTTAGTCTGGCAGATTACATCAGCAGACCCTGCGGGGGACAGAGGCCGGCCGCCGGAGGACTGCAATGGCTCCCCTCATGCGACAAATGCATATCCCCTCCACCCTTCGTGGACTAACAAAGAAGGACCAGGGTTACTGTGGGAGACGGCTCCTCTCAGCCAGTTAAAGTGAGTCCCCAGAGGAAGCAGAATTAAAATTGTCAACTTCTATTTAGACTAATAGTCCACCCCCAAGCATTTGTTTTCGCTGTCAGATGCACACTGTGTGTAGTGACAGTGATATTGGAGGACAGCATGCCTCACTTTTGATAAACGTCTGTGTTACAGCTCTGTGGAGGTGGGTGTCCTAAAGGAGGGACCACAGACCAGCTGACGTGCAGGCCCTCCGTGGTCCACAGGCCACAAAGAAGCCATGTGACTATGAGAGGTTCATTTTAGGATACATAAACACACCCTCTCTGTTTGTCTAAAAACCTCCCCGTCTATATACTGTATGAGCAGCACATTCCAGCCACACAGACAGACAGACAGACCGATAGACAGCCCACATCTGGAGAGCGATCATTAGAAGGCCATCGCCCATGCTTCTTCTTTCCTTCTCCCAACCACTGTCATCCCACCCAGGGAGGGGAAGTGGTGAGGTTGCAGTGGTTGGCCAGACCGGGCCAGCTGTGTGGCCGCAGACCTCTGAGGGATGCAGGGAGAGATCCACAGGGCTTATTACAGACCCAAGCCACACACTAGGCCTCATAAACAACTACCTCACAGCCAGTGGCAGTCACTGAGTAACAGCAGCAACACTGCAGAATTTGTTCTTTAACAGCATGAGAATACATGTCTGCATGTTTTTATCAGATCCAAACTAGCATATCTTGCATCTGCTATTTTCTAAAAAGGTTTTTGTGGCTCTAGTGGCCTTTATTAAGAGAGTGAGGAGGACACGCAACAAAGGGTTGCAGGCGGGTAGTCAAACCTGCAACTGCAGGAGGACAGTAGCCTCTGTACGTGGGACGCCTGCTCTAACCACCAAATTACCCAGTTGCATCTGCTATTTTAATGAAGACTTAACTGTGATGATTCAGAAAAATAAACTTTTACTTTCCCGCTTCATAGACAGATTAAAGGGATTAAGTCACCAAATGACAAACTCAGCTACTGCATTTACACAGATGCTGAATAACCATGGCAGTTTTGGGTGGTCTGTTGTTCCACAGTTTGCTGCCAAAACATATCAGCCAAAAGTTACTGTTGCTGAACTGCACCGTCAACCAGATGACAGAACAAAAAAAATAAATAAAAAATCTCAGAGTGATGAAGTCACTACTCAGTCTTTGTCCCCCAGGGCAATGATTTGTGAGCTCATCTGGGTCTGTTTCCCCCGATTCCGGGTCTTTCTCTCCCCGGGGGAGCTGCTAATGGGACACTGTGATGGAGCCACCATGCAGCAGAAGTCCTCACAGCTCACAGCGCTAATATCCATCTCCACGATCACACACCAAGAGAAGAAGAACAACATGGACTTCATTTTGCAGCGCACTCAGCTGTATGAATACACTTGCAGACATGGACACACACAGAACAACGTGCACACACTTGCACGGAAGCAAATGCAGAATAAATTAAGTATTGCATATATAACCTTGACTATTTGCAATTTGTCATACAGCCCAGGCAAGATAATTGAGGCAACCTCCCAGTATGCAAAAAGAATGATAATAAGCCTCACTACTCTACTGAACACACACACACAGAGGAAAAAAAAAAAAAAAAAAACACAGTTACATTGTTAGCAATTTCTAATAAAGGACACCTATTGACCTATTTTCTCTTGGAAAGCAATTTGTCCCACCAAAATAAAACTAATAGGTGGCAAGATGAATGGATTAGAGCGGGCTAGACTGGGTGCACTATGCCATGAGGCACTAAATCACCAGATTATTAGTTTTATGAGCCAAGCCCATGAGAGAGTGATTGCTAATGTTCCCAGAGTAACCAAGGGAAATAAAGGTAATGGAGCAATTTATAAATTCTGATTGGTATACATAGAGAACTTCCAGCCCATCTCCTTTGTTATTTTACTGGTCTCGATAAAATATGCCCCCAGCCACAAAAACACTACGGCCAGCTATCAAAATCAATACAGTCACAGAGCCGTGAGTGCTCCCTCTGCTCCTTTGTTATTTTTAGTACGATGTCTGACCTGCAGTTATAAATCAAAACAATGTGGAAAAAAAGAAAGAAAAAAAAAAAACAAAACACCAACATTAGCCTCTGTTTCTCAAATCCATTTAGCCTGTCTGGAAGACATATGCAGGACCATTCACCACCAACACACTCTGCATAGGTGTGCACTATTGATGGCAAAGACAGTCTATATCTCAAATCATGCGCCACAATTTGTCTTCCAGCGCTGCTAAGATTATTCCAACGTGAACCAGTCAGAGTAAGCACACTGCTGAGGCAGACAGGTGTTGTGTTTAATCCACCCAGCTTAGATGTACAACCAGCCTTCACTCATCCTGTTTTTGTAACCACACAACTTTCCATCATACAAACCCAAATCCCTAATTTCCACCTCTTCACAGCTCTCTGATGTCTAAATTGTAAGCTGCACTAAGTCCAAATGTCGCCTGAAACGTTCTGCAGATGTAGGCCACTCTCATGTGGTTCATGAAAGCAGAGATTTATCTGGTCAGAGAGAGCTCGTTGCTTTGCAACCACAGCCCGCCTGCCTCATTTCCATGTCAAAGTTGGTGGTCCTGGCATGTCCATTTCTCAAGAGAATACACAAGCCATATCTTGCAATGGTCTTCTCTTATTTATTTATCTATTTATTTTAAGAAGTCACTCAATTACAGTTCCATTAAAATAAAACAATCTGTTTAAACTAGCGGCAACAACCTCTGCTGTAATGCGATCCACTGCAGGGCTGAATTATACATTGAAGCTGAGGTGTGAGGAGACAAAACAGATGTAGAAAACAATATGGCAAGATTGAAGCGGGGTTAGAGTGTCATGTCATCTCCCAGCCCTGAACAGCTCATCTGTCGGTGCATCTGTGATAGATTTGTTCTGCTGGAGTGTTTGCAGCCAACAAGAGCTCATGTCTTACAGAGAGCACACACACATACACGCACACACTACTTGACCTTTCAACAGCAGAGCTGCCGGCAGCTCAGAAAAAAAAAAAAAAAGAAAAAGAAAAAAAAATCTTCTGGTGTACTTTCCACCCACTTCTTCTTTCTCTGTGGTGACACTGCATTGCTCACTTTTCACTTCCTCGTCTTGCAGGTATGAAGTAACGCTATGACCCGTGAGACTGCTGAGACTTTGCTGTTGCATATTTAGTATTCATCTATGAGTGAGGGCTTCTAGTATAGTCTTTGGCTGCCTTTTTGTGCACATTTTTAAATTGCGAACTTCCACATATATGGATGTTTTTGTCAGTCCACCTGTACTCCTGTACTTTTTTTTTTTTTTTTCCGTCAGTCTTGGTTCATTATCACCTGACATATCCTGTTGTGAAAAAAACAAGACATCCTTCTCAAAGTGAAACAGATCTTAACAAATCACAAGAGCGGAAACCCTCTTAGATGAAAGTCGATGTCACTGTGAAGATTCAGTTCTGCTCCTCTTTTTCATGGTGATGGTTAAGGCGTTTTACGCTGGTTTTGTAGTGTCATTTAAATCAAAGCAGGTTTGAAAGCCGTTGTTGTTCAACATAAAGTGTCAGTTACATTCCACACGCAGCTTTCAAGAACCACTGACAGCAGGATGCACGCTCAGACACGGACATTGATTTTCCAGCAGATTGATTCCACCCTGGATCATGAGCTGATCTATAGAGAAAGAAACACCAAGCTATGCATTCTGTGATCCCACAGATTCTATACGATGCGGTTAGGTTTTATCCAAATGCGACAAGGCCTGTAATAATTCTTGTCTTTCTTCCATCAGCTTTCCAGCAGCTGGAAGCCATCAAGGGAAGCCACCCCAAGCAAAATGTTATTCCAGCTTGTTAGTGTTTGAAGTCACAGCAAGCTGGGCTGCAGAAGCTGCAGCCTGTGGTTTATGGCTTGTGGGGTTGCTCAAGATATGGAGTCTCACTTTCCAAGTCAGGATGTCTCACCGCCATTGAAGCCACAACTGTAGCTGTGTGATAACACAAGCATGTTGAGAAGAAAAGACTTCAGAGCAGACGTGTTGTCTTGACTCAGTGACGGTTTGTGTGAGCGCGTGCATGCATGTATCTTCGTGTGTGCGTGATGCGCCTCAGAGAATGTTTTTAATCCACATCCACCTACTGATGCAGCACTGCAACCACTTGCTCAAACACTACAACTTCCTCTTCTGTCTTTCTTCTTTAAACACTTTTGAACATAAATTGTTCAAAAACAGGTGGATTCCTATGAGGTTTTACACTTGCCAAGTTCTTGTATGACAAAACATTTCATGCTCGTATTCATTTTGACAATAAATGCATCAGACAGGCAAGCAAAATTTTATTTTCCTATTCTGCTTACAAGAATTCTGATAGACTCCTGAATTTGGACAACAAAGCATCTATACTTTGTTTTCATGTCTGAGCCAGCTTTAGTCCAGTAATTGTTACCACATTTGCCCACATATTGTGTGTCGGGGAGGATCAGTTTGAGATGCAACTCGAAAAGCGTTGCCACATTTGGACTGGCTAGGCTATGGACTTGGAGATATCGTAATATTCAGATAAGTAATCTTGCATCATTTACTTTTTGGATGGCACTCTAACATACTTAGAAGCAATATTGCATGTTAATCCTTGTTGTCCCATTTCACACAATGCATCCATTAAATTGTGCCTGCTTAATCCTATGCAGGGACCTGCTTAATCCCTGTGACACCCTGGACAGGTCTCCAGTCCATCGCCACATGTAGATGAACAACCACGCACACTCACAATCACTCCTACGGGCAATTTAGAACCACCAATTGACCTAACATGCATGTCTTTGGACTGTGGGAGGAAGCCGGAGTACCCGCAGGAAACCCACGCAAGCAGAGGGAGAACATGCAAACTCCACACAGAAAGGCCCCTGCTGAGGTTTGAACCAGGAACCTTCTTGCTGTGAGGCAACAGTGCTGACCACCAAGAAACCGTGCTATATGCAGGTAGTTATAGCATATTCTCATTATGGTGAAGTGCTACCACGTGCGCACAGTGATGCAGGACTTTGTGATTGTACAGTTATCAGATGATTATCTTTATTTTGGTCCAAAAAAAGAAAGCAAAAAAGAAAATCCGTATCTTTTTGAGCCAGAATAAGCAGAGGGAAAACTGCAGGTACTGGAAGCTGATTGTAAACTATGCATTCAGTATGAGATAACAGTTAAAAAAAAAACAAAAAAAAAAAACTTTCTGCTCTCCTCTGAACCAATAGATCTCCAACTTTTTTTTTTACAAAAGTGGTGTTAACAGTGCTCTTGGGGGAGACTCATCACCCTGTAACCAAGCCAGCTAAAGAGAAGCTTCTTAGATTTTGTGGCGCAGGCGTGTAATTTCAGCAGATCATGTGGCCCGCCTAACATTGCGCCGTGTTAAGAAGTCATACTTATTTCACATATTTCAGTGAGACCAGCTTGTTCTTCTGGTTTGTAGGATATGGGTCATTATGGGGGAAAACCATTCTAGCGATGTGGGAATTATAAACTTAGATGCACCAATTAGTCCGTTTCCATCACAAATGAAATTAGCATTCAAAATTGACATCACAAGTCCTTATTTGACCTTAATATTATGATCAGTGCTTCTGAATCTCACATTTCTGCAGCTAACTATTACTTCATTGCAAAATGATTTGATCATTATTTTACTTTTTGTCAACAAAATGTCAAAAAAGAAAAAACAGTAATGTGGAGACTGTACGGGAGGGGTGTCAGACTCATTTTCACTGAGGGCCACATCAGCATCATGGTGGCCCTCGAAGGGCCAGATTGACAGCATGAATGTAACAAAATGCAATGTAAATCAAAATACATTAAACTACACCTTATTATATTGTTAAATAACGGATTCTGTATTTATTTCCATGATTTCTGTCAAAATGCAGACGTAGATTAAACTCTTTCACGACTGACACCGCCTCATAACACAAAAGACATACTGTTTTTTCACCTTGAGATACAAACTTGTATTCGTTTTCCCGTTGTTGATGAAACTACCTTCCTTGTACATCATTTTTTTCTTTTCTTTGACATGTTGGGATTCGTTTGTAGAGGTTTTTCTCAAGTCTATCAGTTCTGAAAATCGTCTTGAGTTCTTGCTCATGGTGATATACTATTATCGTTGTGGGTAACGACAAAATGCATTATGGGAGATGTAGTTTATTGTCAGTGTGCGCTTTAAAGCGGCATAAGCTTATTTTAAGTCTTAAAGTATCGGTTTAAAATTTAAGCCAATAGTGCACAAGCGCCACATAAAATGACGCGGCGGGCCACATTTGGCCCGCGGGCCTTGTGTTTGACACGTGGTCATGTTGCTCTATTTGATTTAAACCCATATTGACTTTCACTGATCATTTTGTATTTGTCTAATAATTTATTCAATTGGATAACGAAGAATATTTTTTACAATTTTGTAAAAGTATGGGAGTAAAGAGACTCGTCTGCAGTTTGTGAACTGGTGGCTGTTCCCGGACTTATATAATGGAATGACTTTAGCTATTTTTATTTGATTGGGAATTGTACCAGACTGAAATGATAAAATACAGCTGTGTGTCTGCGGTTTTGAAATTCCCCCGGTAACTTTTTTTTTTCCTACGACAGTCATATCAGTACCATCACAATCAAGTGAAGTTTTATTCTTACACTTTACAGCTGTTTCAGTTACTTCTTTCTCCTCCGCTGCTGAAAGGAACCTTGAGTTTACGTTTCAATCAATAAAAAGGTTGCTATATTTATCATTGTTTCCTGGATCAGGGATGTTTTCTGCCAGTTTTCATCTAATTTTCTATGATAGTATTCTTTCTTTGCTCTCCTTAGAATATTTGCTATCCTATTTATATAATTTTTACATTTATTTTCAGTCACTTTATTTCATTGTTTCTAAATTCTTTATAAAGTTTATTTTTCTTTTTGCAGGCGTTTTGCAACATCTTTATGATCCAAGGATTACATTTAAACAAGGATATCAAGGATAACAACATATGCATCATCTATGCTGTTATTATATATATTTTACCAGTTATGTATAGCTAACTCATTTTTAAAGTCATTTGTTGATTCTACTGATTTCAGTCTTCTATATTTAATTTTTATTTTTTATTTTTTTGTCCTGATGGTTGGACTTACAGTTCCTATCAAACACTGAATACTACTGAATGGTCACTGAAGTCCACTTATTGTATTATCAATGATGAGAATATTGTCAGTTAATGTGGCACTGTGGGAAGTTACTCTAGTGGGTCGGGTAATTTTAGGGAACAAGTTCATACTATATATATTGTACTGATAAACTCCAGTCAGTTTATGTTTACTTGGATTTAGCTGGTCACTGCTGAAGTCTCCACATAGAGCTATTGTTTTATTTGATTTCTTTGCTAAACATTTCCTCCATGTAGTTACCAAATAGTTCAATGTGTGAGCCTGGTGCTCTATAAGTACAACTTGTAATCATGTTTTTATGCTTTTCCCTATACATTTTAACAGTTATTCATTCAAATAAGTTTTCTACAGCTACACACATATTCTCTGCAACACAGAAATCCTGTTTTTTGTCAACAAATAATGCAGCTCCTCCACCACCTTTGTTTTTCTGATCCATAGGTATAAAGTAATGCCCATTCAGTCCAAAGCTAAGCCCTTCTTCCTTACTTAACCAGGTCTCTGATATTGCAATGATATGGAATAATTGAAAAAAATTCTGCAAATAGTCCTTAATCTTATCAAAACCTTGCATAGGGGCTTTGATTGTTGATTTGTATGACTGATTATTTACCATCCTTGTTAGCTGTTGTATTGTTTATCAGTATAGTAGCAACAATTATTGCGTATGGAGGTGAAAAAGTTATTGTCTGGGTCAATGTCCCGTTCCAGGTCCTGCCAAGTGTAGTTGGTGTATTGGAAGTCTGTAGCTCCAGGGTGAGATGCACACTGTTGTCCTCCAGTGTAGGTGAGTAGCTTCTTTGGATGTAGATCATGGTTTTGTGTTGTGGCTCACCTCATTCATTTTCAGCATATGCTGACTACTGATACTTTCTCCAGATCCCCAATAGTCCTTACCAGCAGCACTTTAGCTTCCTTCTGGTGACCCATTAAGTTTGCAATTTAGGTGTGTTGATATTTTTTTTTTTTCATTTTCTTAAGGCATCTTGCTTTTTTTGCAATCTCTGCAGGTTCAGCTCAATTCCCTCGAAGTGTCCCTTTTTTTTCTGTCTATGGTCTTAAACCAGGGGTGAGCAATCCCAGTCCTCGAGGGGCACTGTCCTGCATGTCTTAGATGTTTTCCTGCCACAACACACATAATTCAAATGAATGGATCTTTGTCAGCTTGTCATCAAGGTCTGCACAAGACTTAGCAACCCATTCATTTGAATCAGGTGCGCTGAAGCAGGGAAACTTGCAAGACACCGGCCCTCAAGGACTGGATTTGCCCACCCCTGGCCTAAACACTAATGACAAAAAAGACAATGATAATCATGTAATCAACGGTTCCACATCCCATTTCAATAACAGACACTGCATACCCTCAGTAGAGTAAAATTCTCCACTGATAGCAGAAATGCTGGACTGAAGCAGGTGGAACTAAATACATTCTTTGAGAATGATGAGCCAGGATGTGAAAATGTCTACTAGATAATACAATGAATAAACCATTAGCGCTTGAGTGAAAGACATGCAGATCCAAATTGAATATGCTTGGTTGGTTCTTTACTCTATAGAGAAAAGGTTAGGCACAGAGGTCAAAAGGGTAGTGTGATGCTCCATCTGATTCAGTGATAGTTTTCTCACCTCGCCGTCCTAAAGCTCTCATCTGGTGTGCGTGAGGACAAACCCAGACACAAACACACATGCAGACAAACACACTCAGACATATGACCTGAGGGTCAGCTGTCATGGCTGCAATTCCTGCCCGCTCCTCAGGGAAGGCAGTCGGGCAGGCTATTGATCAGCTGGAGTATTATCAGAGCTGAAGCTGTTTATCACGCTGTCTGCTCTCAGCAGGGAGACTCCGACTCTAATGGACCATGGTAGGGAGCTCCCTTGCACCTGTCCTTGTCACCCGCTCACCTTAAGCATCATCGATCCCCATGTCACCTGTCCTTGTTCCACTGCTCCAGAGGAGAGAGGCTCTTCCTGTGCTGTAAAAACTATGCTATTTCTTTTCTTGGTTCTACTCTGATAGAAGTCTCACCTGCAGCTTGGAAACAATGAGGAACATGTAGTCACACCACGTATTTATACTTATTAAATCCCTTAAGAGCTGTAAAACAACAAAATACAACATTAGAGAAATGCTGTCTTGTCATACTTCTAAAGATCATGGATTCATATAAAATCAAACTATCTCATTATGTTGTATCTTAAAACCACAGTCCAGTAAAATCTCAGTGTTTGCCAGCTGGTGATCTAGCATCACGCCTGAGCTTGTCTTTTAAAGCAGACTGAGACCATATTTTAAAGATGGAGGAGTGATGTTGGAATGAGCGCCCTCACACTATTTGCAAGAGGTTCGGAGCATCCTTTTTTCAAAATGTTCTTTTCATTCACACTGTTGTTTGGTTTTGGAAATAAAAAGACTGAGTTAGGTTTAGGAGAAGACCATAAATGATCTAAAAACAACAACAAAAAACAGCTCAAAACATGGGTTACTATGTGATGCTGGACACTGTTAGCTGAGAAATTCTGAGAGCATCTTTGTGCATCTTTGTTGCACATGAAAACACAAAATGGCAAAGTATTGCTTTTCTAATGGGATAGTTTGGGTAAAAACAACTTGCTATCATGGCTAAGAAACCAACTACTGCACTAAAATCCATCATGGAAGCTTGAACTTACAAAGAGTTATATATTTTAAATCAGAACAAAACGGCAACTCCAGGGATGAAAGAAATGAAGGCAACAAGGGTGTACTAAAACTTGTGGTCCTTTGAGTGCCTGCTTGGCAAGCTCAGAGAGTGAGTCCCTCTCCACTGACCCACATAGGTCAATGGTCAAATTTACAAAAGAAATAAACAAGTTTACAGCTTCGTATAAAACCCTCTTTCACTCTCTGCAGCTAATTTGCAGCTGCAAGTTCTATATATATATATACATACAGTAATATATAAGAAGACATTGTTCATCTATTTCACTGCCGCTTTGGAGTAGAAATATCTATATATAACAAGATTATCCCATCTTATTTTCTACAAGCTCATGAACTATTCTGAAAATGTATCTTGGCACATAGAGCATCCCCAGTTCGCTGTTAAAACTAGAGTGTAATTTCCGTTGCTGGTGTGTGAGTCTATGAGCTCGCTTGATAGAATAAAAGCATGTGCAGTCACACACTTTGAGGCAGTGGTCAATATCAGCAAAGCTGTTACACTGGCTTATTAAAAAAGAGGCGGTAAATGTCAGGCACCAGAAGCAGAGGCCATAAACAAGCCAGAGGACAGTGGTAATTCAGAGGTCGCAGAGAGTGCTCAGTTGTCTGTGGCGGCTGGCCGGGAGAAACAAAGTGATGAGGATTTAATGATATCCAGCTTTGTGGCTATTGATAGCAGAGTCAATGGGCTGCACTGTGGGTGTCTCTCTGATACACAGCAGATTAGCAGCTCTGTGCCAGATGAAAACGTCAGAGATCAATAGGACACAGGGGAGAATCAATAATCGTCCCACTGCTCTGTGGCTTTCATTTGGTGGATTGCTCTGGTCCTTTATGGCCTGCCGTGCTGTCAGCGTGCCATTAACTGCATTCATTAAACATGCATCACAGATCTGTCACGGGCATCATATGTTAATGTCTGCTGCTAATGAATATGAATGCGTTGTTCATAAGCCAAGTCTCTCTCTCATTACATTGCTTTACACTTGACTAAGCTGAGAGAGCTCCGCTTGGATAAAATGTAAATCACTGCTTTATTGGGCCAAAATGCATGAATATCATACTAAAATGACACACAGCAGTCTTTTAAAAGTGTGAAAAATGAGTGGGCTAATTGCAGCGCCATCACTGAGCCTGAGAAGAAGAACTAACAGAGAACATTCAGTCATGTCCTTAAAACTATAATCAGCATTACCTGGGTAGTCACGCTCCATTATAGTCCAGAGATCTTAGATTAATTAGCATTAGTGTGCACGGTGAGTGAGAGAATTGGACAGTAATTACATTAACCTTAGGGATCACACCTTGTCTTTGTACAAGATGTGTCTGAGCAATAAAATATTGCTACTGCATAGATGATTACTCTTATCCTTGACAGAGTCTGCCTTCTAAATTGATCCAATTAGCCATTCAGGACTAATTTAATTACCTGGGGCTGCTATGGCCGTCTGTGCTTCTGTCCTTTCCACCAGGATAATCGTGACTCCGAGATCTGGAACAGATTATCTTCTGCACATGCATGAAGGAAGCAAATTTAATACAATATGGGAAAACATGAATTAACAATCCTTCTTACAGCAACCGAACAAAAGCAAAAACGCTTCTGTGTCCTCATTCCTCGTGCATTAATGTGCCCCATAGTGAGCTTATTCTTCAGTACTGAGTGGGACAAGATAGCGGGCTTGGCTTTGCTGCAGCCTCAGAAGCTTCTCACATCCCCAGAATATCAATCATGTGAAAAAAGTATGTTTCATTTTATACTCTAATGAAGGTGACAGCTCGATCATATGAAATAGCATATCCGTGTGATTAGTATGCATGGGGCAGACTCATAGTTGATATTAGGTGAAACTGTCTTCATGCACACTGAATAATCTCATCTGCTTCATTCTGAGTACAGCAGTGGGACGCTGAGCACGTACCAATCCTCTCTGCTTCAGGGACAATGTGGGTTTGAGAAATGAGAGGTGGAAGCCACCGTGATACCAGCCACATCTATAATTGGCAAACTGAACAAGATGAGAATGAACTCTGGGCTTGGCTCTACTTTGTTGTAATTAAGATGAAATTCACCGTTCATTTTAACTCACAAATGGAGGTGTGACAGGAGGCCAAGAGCCTATTGAAATACCATTGGCGTACAGTTGAGGTATTCATCTGTCTTTGGAGCAGGGACGAGGCAGTACATTAGTGTGTCCAATCAGCATTCAGGATTACCATCCCAGCAAAAATGTGAGTAAAGGTCAAATGCTAATAAATCAGCGAAAACAGGAAACATGTGCAGTCTAATGAAGCAGAAACTGCGTGCAGGCAAAGATATCACAAATTCACCTCGTTTTTGGAACATGGGAGCTCCTTTTCTTGCACTGAAACTAATTTAGAGAATAAATCTTGTGTCTGTTGAATAGGAGGATCCATAGGAAACAAATCTGGTAAATACCTCGGATTATCTGCGTTTTAATTTTGACACCTCTTCTATCTGTTCATCTCTCTGTAGCAATAATAAGCACAACATCCTCGTTTCAGGCCAAGTTTGGGAGCTAATGAGCTGAAACAGATCCAGAGACTCTGCCTTCGCAGCAGCAGTGGGAGCCACGTTTAAGACGGCGGGTTTACGGATCTGCTCATCCTACAGGGGGCTCTTCCTGGCCAGTGAGTGAGTTTGACTCGGTTTCGAACACAGTGTATAAACAGTGCTATAATCAGGGAATTGTTAGGGCAGGGTTCTTTTTAATCTGTGATTATAACACCAGATCAGCGAGGATTCCTGCTCTGAGCTGCGTCTGCGATAAAAAGAAGGATTTACATCAAATATTCATGCTTCCCAATGCAATTCACAGCCACGGGAAACCATTGATTTTGCTCTATGGAGAGCCAACAGAAAAGGACCTCTGAGTGAACTGGGCTGCTCCAGACAGGATCTTATGTGAGGGATACTGCAAATTGCAGTAATTATCTGAGTCACGTTTTATGTTTACAGAAAACACGACTGTAAATTGAAAAAAAAAAACCCAACAAAAACAAAACAACGCTTTTCTTAACATATTCATTTATGAAGGCGAGCAAACAACATGTTAAACATGGTTACTTGATACTATTAAGCAGTGAAAGCGTCCTCGTGAGACAAAGTCAGCCCTGTTATCAAAAAAATGTTTGGTCTTTGCTTCACGGCTCTGTCGAAAGAACTTAGGCATTATTAAAGAGCAGACAGTCTTTTAAGTGTAACAGCATGATGAATAATAAATCACCACTGTATTACCAAAGTGAAACTATGAAAAAGTCATGGGGATTAAAAAGGTTGCTAGTTGTCAAATCTTCACGTGTCAGAAGCTAACTGCAGATGTGGTTTGTGGTGAAATGGGTGTGTGTGTGTTTTTGTAAATGATTTAACATTTTTTTTCATGTGGTGATGTGCACACATGACACCTGCTTTAATTATCAGTCATTAGTGGTAATTTCTTTGTTCATTCTCCTCCTTCGAGCACCAAACTACAACTGCTTCCGCAGGAATGGCTTATACTTGTCCTACATCCCAAATAACAATTTTAAACATCAAAGGACCTTGATGTAACACAGCCTCTTATATCAGAAAAGAACGGAAAGAACCAAAACAAAAGCATAGCAACAAAAGACAGTTTAATCTCTTTAAATGTTTGATGGCATTTGCTGGAAAGTGAAAGCAACAAGTACATCATTATCTGCCTAATTAAGCTGCCAAAACACAAGCACAGTGCCTGAGCACCTCTGAAACTCTGAGTGCACCATTCATTAGCATGTGCTAATAAGCTTATTAATCATCTAACAACCAATTAGCACACTGTTACCATTTGCAGTGGGTGTGTAAATAAATTCCTGGGTTAATTTCTTCCTCTGATAATAAAGGGAACATTATGAAAATTAGCTCTGTGACTATGTAAATGATCTATGTCGTTAATTGCATAGCAGCAATAGATGTTTGCCATGAACCGGGCTGATGATGCAACAAATATTTCCCAGGCTGTTAGAGAAATTAAACGGGTAGCTGCTGATTCCCCGGAGGAATCCATAAGCTACAATAATGACATTTACCCAGCCTCTGGCACACTGATAATGACAATGTAGCTGCTTGGCAGGAGGCCAGAGGGAGGTGAGGGCAATGGTGTGGGGCTGGCAATCATCTCTGAGAAAGGCAGCACAGACCCGCACACACCCTGGTCACACTGGAGGAAAAACAGCATGCTTTGAGGACTAAATCAGCTCTTGTATCACCCACTGGTTATTAATAATAATTGCTCTCTAATAAGGGCCACGCCATTAGCAAATTACCTCTCTGCTGAAACGCAGCCACAGCAGAACATGCTGTAAATGGAATCAAATGAGATTCACTTGACCAAAGTAGCACACACACACACACACATACGCAAAATTCATAGAAAACAACTGATGACCACTCACTGCTGAATGGAATTAGATGCATAATGCATTATAGCTGTCAAAATAATGTCATCACTTACACAGACATCGGACCAAAACCGAATCAGTGCGTAGCTCAGATTGCAGATCGGCTGTCGTTTTACCGACAAAGCGGGTTAGAGATATTCTGATGTCACGGAGACAAAAGGCAGGTTGGGCTCTGTTTGTTTTTGCTTGAACTCCACCACCCAAGCACCCACCCAGCACCCCGCCCCACCCTCTAAGTCCTGGCCTTGTGATAAATGCTTCAAGCTGGTCTTAACCACGCGTGTGACAGAGGAGGAAATGGAAGCTGGTGCAGACAGACAGGATGAATGGAGCATTCACTTCTGGTGGCTTCCATAAAACGGCCCTCCGTGTAATACTACCCCTGTACCGCTGACGACGTCTCGCTACGGAGCGCGCACCTCACTTTAGCAAACACACTCAGCGTGGCTTCACGGATAAAGTTAGGCTTCACTCATGCCAGCAAAATTCAGAGCGTGGTTTGGTCTGCCTTGAGAACAGAAGTATGCAACATGTCAACTTTTAATCACAACAATTGACTGTCATGTTTTTATCCAATGCTTTCACAGCTATAAAAATATGAGCTTGGTGGTATTACGAAGGGATTATATTTGGCTGTTATGTAATTGTTCAGAGTTACTGTTTGTGTATCAGCTGCTTTGCCTTGAATTCTCAATACGGTCAATTCCTCCCTCCTTCTGCTGCCCAATCATTTAACACATGCCTAACAGCCTAGCAGGCCTTTCAGAGGCAGCCAAAACTTTCTCAACCCTGCTGTTGGAACAATTGCTTAATATAAAACCAGACTCAAAGGAGCACTTACTCGGGCCCAATCTTCTGGAATCAATAACAACAGGCAGGCTATATTGTTTCAAACAAGGAAGCAGCGGGAGATGAGAGGGAGAGAGAGAACTGAGAGGTCGGGTCAATACAAGTGCTTGGGTTTAAGAGATGTTGGTTCAGCCATAAAACACACACACACACACACACACACACACACACACACACAGACCGTGCCCTGAAGTGCTGCTGTTCCCTGACATGGATATAAGCATCACTTTCTGTGCGGAGGGTATGTGTGTGGCTGAGGTCTGAGAGAGTACGTAGCCTATCACCAGACCTGTTCGCAACCATGAGAAAAGTCATGAGGTTTAACCTCTGAACAGCAACACAACAGCTAAAGGGCACCAGGCTGAAGGGATACAGTGTGTGAGCGTCTGCCGTTGGGGTCACCAGGCACTGCAGGACTCTCAGGGCGTAGCAGCGGCCAAAGCATCTGGGGTCAGGAGAGATTTCTTTTTCTCCATGATAATTCTTTTGAAGCCGTCAATCAAACTTGATGAAAATTCAAATTGCGCCGCAGCGAGCAGACGATGAGAGAGGCATTTGCCATCCTCATAAGACAAATGTCACAGTCTTGCTAGCATAACAACAACAGGGCAGAGCCACCCGGCTGAGCTAATGGAAAGCATTTTTCTAGTAAGTGAAGCCGTTGTCTCCCTGGGGCCTGTCAATGTCAGGGCTGCACGGATCGCATCATTTCCTGTGCCGGCAGGGTGAGCTGGCTGGAGACACCACAAGTTATCGATCTGTCCGTAATCACAAGCAGTTTTGGCTTCAGAAAAACTTCATCCTGAAGTGCTTAGCTTTGAGAACAGCATCAGATTTCTTTACAGGGGCTGAAGGAAGGAAAGAGATACGGTGTCTGGGACCTTTACTACAGGCCTGAAACAGAAGAGCAGACAGATATTGACAACAGGCTGTCTATCAGCAGCAGCGGAGGACTGAATCTGCCCCGGTATGAGCCAGTGGAAACACTTAGCTGAAACTACACCACTGCTGACTCTTTCAGGACACAATCCAATAACGAATCCGCACAGTTTTGTGTTTTGATCAGTAAAGTGCAGTGCCTGGTGCCAAATATGTATTTTTAAAAGGAAAACAAAAATAGAAGTAGATGAGTGATAAGCCAGATGACTGATAAACAAATGCAGCTAAGGAATGCCCCAAGCCACATTTCCAGAAATTCTGGAAGACCTGTTGTCACACAGAGATTTTGCTTTCCGTCGGTGCATGCAGAACTTGATCTTGATTTGAAAAAATGATATAACTGAAAGGCTTTAAGTTCCTTGAATTTGAACTTGAAAGAAAAATATGAAAACAAAAACATAACATGCTTAAATGGGGATTTATATTTGAATAACTTCTCTATTTTGAGAGCAGTTGAGGTGGTTTTGACTAACAGTCAATGGGTGAGTGATCACACCTGCATCTTTGGATGGAGATAATAAACCTCAACGGACAGTAAAAGGATTAAATGAGAGCACGAGGAAGCAGGTGAAGAGGAGGTGTGAACTGCAGCATCCTCCCAGGAGGAATAGGATCATTTCTGCTTCTCATCTCACTTCTCTTTTCTGCATTTTCATCAAAGTATCTAAGTCAGACTTTCCAAATGGAGGTTTAGAAGTCTGAAAACCAATGTCATGTGGTAGGAAAGTTCTAGTTTTATATCACTTTAACACCAGAATCACTTTAATACCAGACATTTGCGCTTGAAGAGTGATCACTACTTCACCTAAATGAAAAAAGATCCAAACATATTGGATTTAAAATGTACTTAAACCCAGTAATATCAATATATTTCCATCAACTGAGCTTATATGGAAATATAAGGAAACAGAATAAACCTGTAAATCATATAGCCGATGAGTCTGGCAGAATATTCACTCCACTGCCTCAACGTATGTGCAGAAGCAGATGTTCAGAGGAGCAGCCGCTTGCAGATGGGGGGGAGCAGTCTGCTGCTCCATGGCTGCTATCAAACAGCTCACCATGACTCCTTCCAGCTTACAGCACGCTACCTGCATACATCCCCCAGTTGCCATGGTAATGGAGACTGGCATAAGTAGCGACAGGCCAGCAACAGACATCAGAGCAGCTGTTAAGAAGAAACATCAGACGGCTGCTGGTGGAGGTGATTTATTAAACCTGCACTCAAAGTCCATCTGAACCATAACAAGGCTATAAGCATGCAACGGATCGCATACATTAAACCGGTTGAGGGAGCCCGTTTCCTCTTCATTACAGCATGCATATTACATTCCCCCCATGCATGAGAGGATGAAAGAAGGGACACACTGAGTAAAAACAGAATAAATGACGGTGGAGTGTGCTCAAAAATCAACATCATACTCTTATTTGGAGCATACCATATGTATGCGCAGATGAGTCAAAATTTACCCCTAAATAATTGACTCCTCCAGCGTTAAAATCTCAGGAGACCTTTTTCCTGTTTATTTGCTGAATGGCCTTTGCAGCACGCGCAGTAAATTAGCCCCTCAGAAATGTCCTGTCAGGCCGACCACCAGGCCGTACACACAGACTCTTCTCTGCAACATCTTTGCCTGAATAATAACCTTCAACTAACCTTTAAACCTCAGTGCATAATTTCAAACCTATTTTCATATCAATGGCTGAGTCAAGCCAGGCAATTATCTTTCATTCGCATATTTTGCTGTCAGAGAAGAGAATAATAAAGTTTTCCCTTGTGAGGGGCAGGAGAAGAAAGAGAATAGAGGGAGTAAAAGAAAAAGCAGAGCAAGATGCAGGAGATGCTATCTAAAGACATTAATGCAGCAATGAATTATTCAGTAATGACTACAAGATCTGTCACAAAAAAAAAAAAAAAAAGCTCCGCTAACATCTGCACTGTGTTCTGAGGGGGCTTAGCAGAGCGGGGCATCGATGCCAGAACGCCTCTGAAGATAAATATGACAAATTGGCAGATCATCTGTTCAATTAGGGTTGCAGAGCAGGTGTGCCGGTGAGGTGGTGGTGCCACAGGATGCCACAGTTACCAAGCCAAACCAGAGGCATGATGGGAATACCTTGTTTGTGTGACAGTGATTTAGAGCGATGCACCAGAAGGATAGCCCACAAAAAAGAAAAAAAAAGAAAATAGGATATTCCCCTTGGTACTCATTAAAATTCGACTGCAGACGGCACCCTGCCCCTCTCCCCCTTCGTTTCATCACTTCATCCTTCTGCTCCTGGTGCCTCAGCTGCCTGACTGGACCTTCCAGGATCATTTCTTATTAATCCATAAAACATACTGCCCTGGTGATTGGATTGGAGAGAGCACTGGAGCAGCAATGCACGATATGGAAAAATATCACACATTTTTGGAGGAGGGTGGGGAAGGGGGGGGGGGGGGGGGATAAGTGGTGAACAGGGAATGGGCTGGATGGGTGAGAGATGATGCTGGGAGAGAGAGGGTGATGGGGGATGGCGGGTTGTGTGTGAGAGAGAGAGAGAGAGAGAGAGGGAGGGAGGGAGGGAGAGGGTGCAAGCAAGAAACATGTTTTGAAATATTAATCTGTGGTTCTGGCCATGGGCTAGTGCACAGAGATGGAAAAAAATAGAAAAAAACGCGGGAGAAACCTTTGAAGCGAGGGAATGTTCCTTGAATTTCCTCAGCAGGCTCTGCATGGACGGCCATGTTGGTGGAGAACAACTGGGGCAAGTGCAATGTTTCTGAGAGTCCTAGTCTCCTTTTTTTTTGCCACACAGCTTATTGGTGCAGTGTGTATTTAGAGTGCTCCCTTTTCACAGCCCTGACACATATGAGATGAGTGTGGTACAGTCTCTTAATCCCCAGTGCCTTGTAAAGCCTTTGAAAGGAGTACTTACTGCAGCATAAACTATCACAGTCTTAAAGTAAGTACAGGCTTTGTACTTTGAGGGAAAGACAACTTCCTGCACACAGTAACCACTGTCTGTAGCATCATCACATTTTGGTGAAGAGGAAAAGTGTATCGCAAGACAACGCAGGATCTAAATGAACCTTAATGACCTGCAGAAACCTTGCTGACTGTCTAATAGATTCTGCACTCTGCTGTTACTGCCCTGTGTGCCTGTTATATGCATGGCCCACTTACTCACAGCTCTGTGTAGCTGGGCGGCTAGCTCCATCACCTCTCAGCCATCTCTCAGCGATATCACACGATACCACTGCATGCACAACACCGCTGTTCCCTCAGTCTTTACAAAGAGCTGTGCAGAAACCATAACAGGAACAGAAGCAGCATGTAGATGCCAGCACAAACTGGCAAAAACTGAAGGCTCATTAAACACCAGAGAAAAACTCATTTATAACTTAATATGCAGACCTCGAATTTACTTCACCAAACACATCCGCTGTGAAGACAATACATTAAAACACTTTTAAAAAATCACACTGGGAAAAGACATCATCATTAAAGCATACCCGGGATAAGTAACTTAGATGAATTATGCTGCCTGCATCAAAAGATAGCAGGAATAACATTGAAAGTGTGTCCTTTTCTGCTCTGTTCTCTATCTGCACCCTGCTGAGAAACTTGAAATTACCCCCAGCTTGGCTATTCCCCACTAATAATAATGATAAAGTTTTTTCTTCCTAATTATGCAAAGAACTCTCAATTAGCATAACTCGTCCTCTGTGTCAGTACAAACAGTAGAACACCCCGCAGGCCCATGATAGTTTCATTCTCTCTCTTTTTTTATTATTTTTTTTCCTCCTGACTTCCTCCAGTGAGCTAATGAAGATGTGCATTGATGAAGATAGCTTTGCAGGTGTAAAGGAGCTGCTGTAGAAGGTGATGGTGTGTTTAGTATGCTGCCCTCTGCAGGTATCCCAAAGGGGCTGCAACACCATGAAAGCAGGCCTCCCACCTTAGTGAAAAGGCTGCAGTGACACACACACACACACACACACAATCCCTCTTATGGTGCCTCCAGCAAAGATTAAAGATGTATGTTTAGGGCAGATCAAATAGAATGCAGAATCCACAAGCTCTCACAGAAAAAACACCACATTAGAATAGATTTTAAATAAAACCATGCCATACGATGTGCTCAAGGCTTTGTCTGAGCCTGGAGTAACTTGCAGCTGATTATGTCCATCAAGCTCACTATCATCAAAAGAAACAGACGTTCTGAAAAGTAGGGCTTCTGGTTGTCATTTGTGTATTTTAAGGACAATGGCATCCAGGGGGGGAAATCACCATGAAAGAAGTTGTGATTCAGCTGATGGGTGGTGTAGGATAGCCCTCATGTAAATGAATAATGGGAGTGTGGAGCCACTTGGAGTTGACAATCAGGTCTTTCAGAGTCACAAAAGTGGCCCCAGGGACTCAGAGGTGTCGTGTGCAGTTTTTAAAAAATGCAGTAGGGAGTGAGATAAATATTAGACATCACAGGCTAAGCGAGTACACGCAGAGAAGGGTGTATTATGTACCACTGAGCGCTGATGAAAGTGTCTGTAAGTCCTTAAGGGTTTGGCAGTAAACACTACAAACAGATGATCCCCAGAGAGCACCATCACCTACATCCCTCCCCCCCCTCCCCTTTTCCTCCTCCTTCTGTCACTGACAAAGTGCTCTTCTGAGAGCGAGCACCATTGAGACCATGCTGAGGGTGGAGACACAGCACTTCCTTAAAGAAAAAAAAAAGAAATCAAACCGCATGTCAGCAGCCCTGGAATAGATCCACCGCTTCTGCTGACTTGTGCTTTATCAAGTATCGTCAACACTGAGAAAAGTCACAGCTGAAGGTGTGAAGTGGACACCCAACCACCACATGACACAGTGATATCCAATCAGTGAATACCATTTTGACACATCAGTGGCACCCTGGGGGGTCTGTGCCGACTCAAGTGTCCACAATCCAGCTCAGTGCACGGTGGGTCTGGACAGAAACACACGCCACACACACATTAGCAGGCATCTAAGACGCCCAGGGTGGAGCACTGCTTCCTGTGAGAAGTGGAGATTAAAGGTCACAAAATGGTGTCAGGTTAGACCCGGCTTTGGGTCTCAGAGAACAGTCGGACACATTAGAGGGACATGTTTTCCCATCGCTTCATTTGAGGCGTTCTTGTGAGCCTCGTGAAATCCTCTTCCTTCCGTACACTTACAACGCCTCAGGCACTAAAAGAGAGAAAAGAGGTGAGAGCGGGAAAGAGAGTGTGTGTGAAAGAGAGGATTTCACAAATGCCTTCATAGTTTAAACGGCTGCGCTGTCACTGGAGCACAGCATGAATAATTCAGTGCGACTGCTCCTTCTTCAAACAGACAAATAGAACAGGATTACGCCCCCACAAAACAAACGGTAAACACCACAATCAAAACAACAGAATTAATTAGGTAATTAGGGAGACAAAATAAATGTGATATAATGATAAACTCTTCTGAGACCACGGCTGCAACTCCGTTACAATATGCAAATATGCAGATTCCAGAGTTCAGAACGCATTTACAGACTCAGAGGATTGTTTGAAATGAATGGCACCCACAACCATTATTCAAAATGATGAGATTCTTTCATATAATCCTTTTATTTGAGCACATTACTGATGTGGAATTTTAAAACTGCATTTACTAGACAGCCTTGCACAAATCTATGTATATGAATCCAGTCAATCATCAAAAAGAATATTCAAATCAATTTTTACAAAATAACCACTTGAAAGCATGCTGCTTGCTAAATATTTTAAGTCTTATCTGTCCAAGATTTATTCGTGTACACACTGACACAACCGCTGATTAAAAGGAACAGATGTGGTTGCATAACTGAAGAATGAACAACAATCCATCTCAAGGATTTGTAGTTCCTTTGCAGTCAAGAGTTAAGAGGGCCTTTATCTGCTTCTCAGTCCAGCTGGAAGAGCCTATTTCAGGGCTCTATAGCTGATTAAAAGTGTAAGCAAAGAGAATCCTTCTCATCTCTGGGAAATCCAACCATGAATAAGAAGTGACAAAAGCATGCAGAGAAACAGGCCCGTGGAGAATTTTGTTTGCCTTGTGATCCAGAAAGGTCAGGGCTAAACTTTCTGCCTCCAGCAATTAATGTCTTCATCTCATGCACAGGAAGTGCAGTTGACATCCTCAGCTTTCATCAGACGACATATTCTGGCATGGGGGGCTTAGGTAAATATGAGCTATCCATTACGGGTAATATTTAAATTACATTTTCAAATTGCAGCCCTTGAACGGCGGTTTAGAGCAGGATGAGGAGGTTGAGGTGCAATGACAGGTTCTCTGGGGTTTATCGAAAGTGATGAATGCTCAGAAGAGAGAATTACTCAGTGTGAATTCATGAATTTGAAAGAGATTATTTAAGCACAGATCAGTTTGAAAGCCCTACAACTCACCACTGATGCAATGTTTTAAGGGTAGAAAAATACTAAGTACCACCAGTGAAAAACTAGGCCTCTTTCAACTTCCTGAAAAGCCCTTTGCTGCTGGAACAAATTAGCTCTCTAAATCTGATGATGCTTCCGTCCAAACCAGTTTCATCAGCAATATCAGAGTAAGAGATACACCACGTGAGAGACACTGCATATATACTGTGCAACATAATCTACCCACTTTAAGGTAGCGTCTATGCAGCAGCAACCTGTTATAGTGAATAAGTAGGAGGATGGATGAATAAGAAGATGAGAAAACAGGTCTTGTTGTGGACCAAGGCAACAGGGGTCATAAAATAAGGGAGTATCTATTGCTCTTGTGCCTTAGAGTGAGTACAAATTTTCTGCCAAACCGCCTCTAAACTGCTGGGACTAACTATATTAGCCACAGCTGAATACAAACCCCTGAAGACAACATTAAAGGCTCTACAAGACAGCCTGAGACACAGTGGTGCTTTCAAAGGACCACAGAAACAGATCCCTTGTGTCAGAGGAAACAAAAGAAAAAAAATATCACTAATAAATGAACATAAGATTCAGGGAAAAAGAAAAACTGGGGCGAAAAGATTGTGTCATGCATCTTTCATTGCGAGTCAAATGGAATAGTGAATGAGGAGCCTCTGCTGCTGTCCTGCAGGGGCAGGGAAGCTGTTTTTCTTCGGCAGCACATCCCCATCTTTGCCAGCACTCATTTACTGATCTCATTAATATCCCGGCTCTGAGGAGGAGAGAGACAGCAGCCATGAAACAGCCTCCCCCATCTCCTCCTCCTTCTCCTCCACCTCCTCCCTCCATCCTCGTTGCGTCTGTTCCACTGGGTCCCCCTCCCTCGCCTCTCATCTCCGCCTCTCTGTAGTTCAGTAATTGGGCTCAGCTCATTGTTATTCAAAACCCTGTAGAACCAATTAGCTGCAGACCTCCTGACCCTGGCTTGCTATGTAATGGTGCAAGCTAAAGACTCTAAGTGAGAAAGCCAAGAGCAAAGGTTTTAAATTCCTTTAGTTCCTGATTAATAATCCTGTCAGGGCGATCAGAGACATTAAAGAGAAACTCTGGTTCAGCTCTTGCTTTTATGGTGTCTCCTTCATTTCTAGGCTGTCCATTAAAGCTTAATGATGCCAGGGGTCGCTCTCTCTCCTCTGTCTTGTCAGATAAATGTACAGTTAACAGGATAATGAGGAATCCTGATCCTCTACCAATCTGGGACAGAGCAGCACGGTGACCCTGCAGGGAGGAAGTAGGGCAGCAGAGGAAGATGAAGAGAGAGCAGCCATGGCTGGCAGAGGCAGTGTTGGTGTGGATGGCGGACGAGATGTCCGGCTGCCCCGGAGGAGGGAGATGAAAGCGGCAGCGCAGATAGAACCTGGGTGGAAGGCAGAGATGAGAAGGATGCAGATAACACCCTCATGCAACATTGATGAGGAGAGTGGAGGTAAAGGAAGAAATGTGGGGGAAGGCTTCAAAAACAGCCTACTGCTACAAGTGATTTGTTTAGCGGGGACATAAAGGCGCAGTTGTGGCAATAAAACATTGGTTGGCCACAGAGGAAATAACAAAGTTACCCAGGAACATTGTTTATTACATCGGTTAATGTAAAATAGCCTTTTGGCAACCGACGCACCTGATTGAAAGTTTTCCACATTACATGATGTTTCAGAGTTACCTCACAAGTGATTCATTTAAAAAAAACGTTTTCATCAGTCTGTCCAGTTCTCCTTACTTAGAAAGCAAAAACAAGTTCCTAGAATATTTTGTTCTCTTTTTTTTTTCAACAAAATATTCTCCTCAGTGATGTCAGCTGAAGTTATACAGTAGTCTGGTGCGTGAAGGAACACTTAAAGGATCTTCTTGACTCGACTGGCATGGCTTCAATAGTGGAAGCAGAGGCTGAGGGGTTCTGGAAGACTCCACTCTGGTGTCACGAGTTTGTCAAATGTTGTGAACACTGTAAAAAAAAAAAAATGCTCATGAGTTATTTATGTAATTCTCATGGATAATTTCATAATTTGCGGTGGCAGACAGAAGCTGCCCAAGAGCAAAAAAGAATGTCACAAACATGATTTTTGAGCACTCGGGATTTGTCAATGCGCATGAGAGTTTCTTCTTGACCGATGTTGAACGGCATTTGTGCCATATCAGTTATTTCTGCTCTTGAAGATGATTCATGTTCACTGAAGTCAGTCAGGCTGATCGGGTTCAGTGAATAGTTTGGGGGTGGAGAGAAAGTTGCGACATCTGGGAGAAACAATATCAGCAAATCATAAGATGCTTAAAGCTCTCGTTGGTCTCCATCCACAAACTAGCAAAAGTCAAACTGATTCCAGCGAGCAGAAATTGACCTCAAAAGCAGAGTGCACCAAAAATGCACAAATGCCCTCCAGCAGTGGCCAGGCAGAAACTTGCCTATCACTGGGGCTGAGATTGCTGAAGTAGTTAAATAACTCAACAACTGCGAGACTCCAAATGGTTGAGATTCACCTTGAGCGCCTAAAGGCTAAATGTTGGACTCCCATGGCTGACACACCTGTGCAATACTGCGTGAGAGTCGGGGAACAGTACCTCTAACACTGGAATACTGCGATGGTAGCTTTCTTTTTGGAAAAGACCAGAGGGAGTGTTCCAACAACACAGAGTCCACTAGATTCAGGAGAAACAATCTGGTTTTTGTCCAGGACCAATTCTTTACTCTTGTTAGTTGTTGGGAGTGTAAGGTAGCAGGCCCTTTGTTACAGACCATTCAGCCCCTGTTCAACCAGAGCGAGAACTTGATTGTCATTGTCAGCAGTAAATCAGACTCATTACCAGCGAGTAGACTACTCTTTGTTGCTGGTTCTGTTTAGAGCCTTTATGTGCAGTCGAGGGGTAGAGGGTTTGGAGTCTGGTCAGCCTGGGTCAGCGCATCTGATTTTTGCAGATTATGTGTTCCTGTTGATTGCCATCAACAGGAGACTTCCAGTGTGCACTGGGTTGCCTTGAAGGTTGCCAAGTCTGTTTTTTGTTTCTAGATAGGGAATGATAGGTTGTCTCAAGTGGAGGAGGTTAAGTATCTTCTTCACCAATGGGGGTAGACGGGAGAATGACGTTCACAAGCATATTGGGGAAGTGTCCAGAATAATCCAGATGGCCAAGTGGTCTGTCATGGTGAAGGAGCCAAATGAGGCATCTTGTCAGGATGCCCTCCAGGAAAGAGTTTTCAGGTCTACCAGGTGGAGGTCCTTGGGGCAGACCCAGGTCTTGAGAGATTATATCTCTGGACTGGCTTTGGGATGCCACAGGTCCAAATTCTTGCAGGGTCATCCACAGTAATTTCTGTGCTGGGCTTGAAGCACATACTGTGATCAAAAGAGTCTTAAAAAAAAAGAAAAAGAAAAAAAAATCTTGTGATTCCTTAACATTGTTGTCAAGGAAATCTAAACCTTGTCCCCAGCCAGACAGCTTGAGCACTCAGAGCACAGTGTGATCCCCTCAACATGAAGCTACCATTATCATGTTCATCCTGGAGTGATAGTTTTTCTAAGGGAAATGCAAACTGTCATGTTTTGTTGTTGTTGTTGCTTTTTGTTTGCTTTTCTTTTGTTAGAGAGCATTGGCTTATGTGGGTCACTCTCCAACTGAAGGACGACCTGTCAACTTCATCTCATTCATGGTGACTTGGTTTGTGGGTCACATTTCTGACACAATCCTTTCTCACACGTCAACTGACAATTCTCTTCACTTTGTGAGCTGTTTTCACTCTGATATACACTATCAACTACTTATGTATAATTATGTTTACTTGTGTGTGAATTAGGAAGGTTAAATTCGGTCAAATAAGAATGAGCTACCGATTACAACAAAAGGTCTGAACATAAATGTCGATGGAAACTTTCAGTGTTTGATTTCTTAACAGATCAAGGAAATACTCCCAACAACTCTCTTTGCTTTATCTTTATGGGGAACCTTGTATACAACGATGAGAAGAAATTAACTGAATCTATCTGAAGATGAGCCTGAATCCTGACATAAAGTTGGAACGTTTTAAAGGGCATGACAGTATGTCAATAAACTGATTCTTTTGAGTAACAGATAAACATG
Organism: Hirundichthys speculiger; assembly: GCA_018398805.1. Lineage (NCBI taxonomy): Eukaryota > Metazoa > Chordata > Actinopteri > Beloniformes > Exocoetidae > Hirundichthys > Hirundichthys speculiger. The sequence continues at coordinate 2,056,450 of JAGFBZ010000082.1, read as the reverse complement.
TCTTATAGAAAGATTATATTCACTACAACACATATATCCAAGGCTTAAACAGACTTGGAGATATTTGTCCTTTGCATCCTTTGTATGTGAAATGTGCCTCACACACTGAAGAGAATATTATCATCCACTTTCTGACAGATTTTAGGATTTAATTTTGTTTTCATTCATGTCCATCAGTTTGAAAATTTCAGCTCAGTCTCACTGCCAAAATCATCATCCCAAAGATCTGTTTTATAGACATAGCATTTTGCAGATTAAGTACAAATAATTCTAGCAAAGAGTTTGCGTATACCAAAAAGAAAAACAAAGCAAAACAAATGACTCCAAATGATGGTTAACTATGTGTATTAAAAAAAAAACAGTTTCCTCATTACACACTTTAAAGGTGATGGTATGGTATAACTGCTTTTTGTCTTCCTTGGCATGAGTACACAAGAATATCAACGTTAATCCCTCTTATAGATGTAAAAAGTGGAGACAAAGGTTAGAAGTTCCAAAGGTAAAATCTGTAGACAGGCCAAAGATTACATGACACGAAAGAAGGTGTAGATATCATATCAAACTGCAGACATAATAAACTCAATTTAAAAAAAACACCTCTGAACTATCTCAGAATTTTATCAGATTCAGATGCACTTTTAACACCATTATCACGTGTGTTGTGTACACCTCAACCTGACGGTTACGACGCAAATATCAAATCCTTGTGATTTCCAGATCCCCAGTCCTTCCAAATCAGTCCATATAAGGCCTCGGCTTTACTTGTTTGTCAGTCGTCTTCGCTGGTCATTATGATTTTTGAGCCGAGAGGCTGCCGAGCTCACACCTGTTTTCTGAAACCTGTTTGGAGAAGTTGTGCTGTTTGCATTCCTCGCGCTGAAGTGCTTATTTGGTTCTGTTCCCCAGGCTTGGCCGAGAGTTTTTGGGAGGATTCACATGCAATGCTGTAAACATCGGCTGCTTCAAGTCCTCAGACACTGATACACCGCCTCCCAGGCTGCTATAAATCCTTTTACAACAAACTCTATAAAGCTCTTTGGTGCCTAAATATTTATGGTTGCTTTGAGTTTCCCTTGAGGGTTGTTTTCTGTCAAAGTACCAACAGTACTAAGTCATGTGGAGCGACTCCAGACGTGTTATCAGGGAGCCGGGGTAAAGGGCCTGATGGTCTGGCCCATCTCCACTGGTGGAGGAACACACAGGGAGGAAGAGCTTGAGTGCTTCTCCCTCTGTCACTTCTCTTCACCGGCCTCCTCTGTTAGTGGACTAAATTGACCCGGCAAACAAACATGCCGCTGTGTGACCTTTGCAGACCAGACAGACAAACAAACAAACTTTACTGTGTCAAAACCATCAAGTCTGCCTCTGTTAGAGACCACAAGGCAGTCAATGCAAGACAAACAGGCTGGAAATATCAATGAGAGAACTCAGCAGCGGACGTGACAAGGTGCGACCCAACACGCCTGCTGCGTGACTCATGGACCAGGTAGTCAGGTGGTCTTACTGGAGTATGTGTCATTAGTGTGTGGACATGAGACAGCTGGGGGATTACATGCAGGTGTGCTGGCAGGGAATCTCAAAGGTGGGTGCTTTCCTGAAATGTGTAATGGCAGTGTTGCTGTCAGCTCCTAAACACCGTGGCTCCTTGAAACAAGTGTCTCTAAAAAAGCAGAAGCGGGTGTGATGAGTCCTCTTGTATCCTCCCAGTGCTGTGATTACTGACGTTTACCCTCTTTAATATGTGTAATTCCCATTTTCTCTGATTCATGAGTAAGGGCCCTCAGGGGGACCTTGCTAAGTGGCAGACTGCCAAGGCTCTCCTGTTGGAAGGGCTTTAAGTCACTTTTCCCTCAGCAGTTAGATACAGCATGACAGTTTCAGCTTCTCTCATCTGCCTTTATTATTGTTATTTGAATCCAGGAGCTGTAATGATAGCTTGCATACACAATTTTTATTCTTATGAGCTTTGCATGCAGGTGTGAGACATAGTTTGCCCATGACTGCAAACGTATAAAATCTTTTAAAAAATAGTAACATGATGTTTCCCCGGCACTGACTGTACATGTGTCACAAATTGCTACTTTTTACTAAATACTCAGTAGAGCTCATATAATGACCACTGCTTACAATGGCCATAATAACTGGCCACAGAGGACACTACAGCATTATTTTCCCTAATCCAATTTCCAATACAGTAATACAAAAAGACTTCAGGTCATAAACACAGTCAACTGCATCAAGTGAGGACATTGTGTAAAATGCAAATGAGGGAATATGATTATCCTCTGCAATTATTTAACTCCTAATATTAACTGGCAATAACATTAAAACAGCAAAGAGACTTGCTTAAGTATTTCTTGTTCATAGAGCCCATGCTGTTGAGTCTGGCCTCACACTTGTGGAGCTGTTGCTTAATCTGAAAATGTTTCTCAAATGGAGTTAAACGATCAGATGTTTGTGTCCGACCCGATAATGGCCAACTTGTTTTTCTTCAAGTTGTCTGCAAATCCACATTTAACATGGAAGAAACAGACAGCTTGTTTTCAAGATATTTCCAGCGTCACTTATGCAACAAAAGGGAACTCGATGTAATATCGGATTTCTCCCATTTCCTGGCAGGAGGCACTCTTCATCTTCATAGAGAGAGAGAATGTGAGGGGTAGTGATTTCGTTTAATGTCTAGTTAGAATATTCTTTTCATCTCTTGGTTACAGTATGTGCTACAGACCCAGCACAGAAGCCTCACTGTTGGAGAACAGCTACATGATGACAGACCCACCAAGAATGTTGCCCTGACCGCTATATGTAATACAGCACCAGAGTTCCCTTATTAAGGAGTGAAATAATTTCCACCAAAGTGGTTGGTGGTGCTGACAGCTCAGATTAATGCTCTCTGTAAAACAGCCAGAATAACAACTGCTCCTGCACGCATCGTGAAAACCAGTACATTTGGCTGAGGGAAACCTGCCAGCTCTACAAATTCATGCATATTTGGGTCTGTGAACATCTGCCAGCGCAAATAATTTATGCTGTTCCCTCAGCTAAGGGGCAATGAATCCCCTCTGAAAAGTTTTCTCCAACTTCAACAGTGAGCGTACGCCCCCACATCCACCCCCCCGCGCTCCCCTCTTCTGCCTCCCTTTCTCTCCCTGGTGTGAAGTGGTGCAGACACACGCTCCAACCACAGACCAGGTTGAATGAAGAGCATCCCGAGGCGTGTGGGAAAGTCCCAGGCACAGCATCAGTCAACCAGGAGCCAACTGTTTCCCGTCCCTCTTCAGGCCTGAGGGTTAGAACACACTGTTAAAGCCATCTCCACAACATCCCCCATGCTGTAGCGTGAACGGAGACTTGCCTTGGGTGGGATCAGAGCAGACTGTGACACACACAGATACTGTATCTGCATGCACGCCTCACAGTTGGGGCCCTGTAGGAGTGTTTCTCCACTGGAGCAATAAATATCTTATGATATCGTGGAGGTGGATCAAAACATTTGAGCTAACTCACTGCATGGCGCTTCCAACAGCTTTGTTGTTGTGTTTCAGCACAATAGTATCAGGTGATTAAACATCCAAAGGGAGTTGTTTCTATATTCAAAATGCCATCGCCGAGAACAGATGGCATATTAATCATTAATTGATTCTCTGCCATTTCTGTTTGATGTACAGCGTAAAATTCTGGGCTAATTTCACTCCGCTATGTGATGCTCAGCGATGATAGACTATTTATGAGCAGAGAGAAAGCCTAACATTTTCCTCTAAAATTATAATAATACACCGCTCTCTGTTCCCACAGTCAACAAACCCAGTTAGACACAAAGTTGGCTCATACTTCATTATATCAACTCGGAAATTAGATAACAACCATGCAAACATTTGTGCCGTTCTACACCTAACTGCTAATTATAACTTATAAAAAAGAACCTGGCAGGAATACGAAAGTAGTAATTTGATAACTTTAGACTTTCACATTGACTCACACAAAGGAAATGTATGAGAAAAAAATAATAACCTCAGATCCACTCTGGCAAACGTGAGTGTACTGCATGCCTACTGGATGTGTGTGTCAAACACGCCCATCCTCATTACTCCTCTTATTTTCACACCCTCCTTCTAGGCCAAACCGGTCTCCTACTCTTCCAGCAAACTGGCAGGAGGTCAGCATCAGGCCGACCCACAGCAGCCCCAGAAGGGAGCTGCTGTCAACAAGCAGCATGGATAGTTGGAGCTCTGAGGGCAACACTGTGGCACGTTGAGGTCCAAGGAAATCACTCAGCCCTGAACTGACCGACAGCCCAGTAAGAGGAGATGTAGCTGTCACAGCTAGGAGCTCGTAATAAGATATCACCATTACATTCCTACAAATATGAGTTTTGCCACTGCCTGTGCCTGTCTGGTGGGGAGATAGCAGAAGCTCATAAATATAGATTCTGATTTCAAGCTGAATCCACAGTGGTAACAAAATGTGATTCATTGTCTGGACGTGGAACCAGAGGCGTATCACATAATCAGTGGCTGGTTAATAACAAATGTTAACACAGGCATGAAAAAAGTAAGTTCAGTTCTTGTTTTCTTTTCACATTTGAACAAAAAAACTTTTTTAATTGCTATCTCAAAAGGTGGCAGATTATGTTTTTCCAGCAATTCGTTTTTAGAAAAAAAAAAAAAAAAAGTTGTCCTGACCATAAAGTCTCCTCACAGGCCGCTGCGTAGCTCACAGGTTGAAGCAGGCGGTCCATGAAAAGGGGCTACAGTCCTACGGTGGTTACAAGTGTGACTCCTGGCCTGCAACTCTTTGCTGCATATCTTTCCCGCTCTCTGCCCTGCTTTCCTGTCCACTCTTCACTATCAAAACAAGTCCAAAATCCCCTCAAAAGCTAGGGTTCCCTTCTCCTGAGAAAAATCATTTCTTCGCAAGCATCAGAGACATTAATCCTTTTCATATCATCTTCAGGTGCTCTTTGATAAAGTGACTGGAAGATTCCAGTAACGTTTCTACCACCGTGCTTCATAGTTGTCATGAGCTGCTCCTCCTTCAGATCTGTTTTTGATTGTGTTACACTGACTATAAAGCTCTTTCATTCATCTGTCGAGATCTCATTGTTCCAAGATGTCTAGTGTTTTTGTCTATTTTGTTATTGTTATTTTAAACTGTATAAAGAATAATGCCTTGTAACACAGGTTTGTGCATGTCCATATTGTAGACACATGCACTTTGACACAAACAGCTGCAACAGTTACCTGCAGATCCTTTGATGAGATGTTGGGATCTTGAGAGCATCTTTAGGGGTGAATTCACACCTGACCTGGAACCCTTTTATTCTCATTGTATTCCTTGGGGGTAATGTTTTTTTTTTTGTTTGTTTGTTTTAAAGAAAAAAAAAGAAATATGTTTAAAAAACAGATTTCAGCTGAACAGTACTGCATGTGCAAAAAAAAAATACATGCAGAATACATACATGCAGAAGTTCTGTCTGCCAAACCACTTTTGTCCTAATGGGAATATCTCAGTCGGTCAGAAGCATGACAGTTACATCTGCTTCGATCAGCTGGGTTAATGGTTTCTCCAGGACTCAGCTAGATACAGCATCGTCCTCTGTCCTCAAACTTTACATGCTTGTTTTTCACCAAAGTGGGCAGTAGTTAAAACCAGTGTCGTCTGATGTTGAAGTCCTGCAGTTATTACACACAAAACACAGCAACATTCCACTTTGTGTGTATGTGTGTGTGTTTTTTTTAAATGTACAGTATTTATTTTTTGTGATCTGTCATATTGAAAGATATTTCTGTGACATAAATTACATTCAATTGAAGTGGACGAAATGAATGAAGAAGATCAATCCTAACTGGATATATCAACAAAGAAAGTTTTTTTTTTTTTTTTTTTTTTTTTTTTTTTGGGGGGGGGGGGGGGGGGTCTTGTTGTTTTTTTAAAGTGGAGGATTTAGTGCAGGTCTGCTGTATAAGATAAAGCATTTAGACAGGTGCACATGTTAAACTTCACCTTTCCCTGCTTGTCCTTAAAATGATTTAATTCTCATCCAAGTCTGCCCTCTGCAGGTTGGATATGAAAACTTGTATTTAAACACAAGGCCCGACTCATTTCAAAAACCTGTTTCATTTGTTTAATCATTTGTGATAATCCAAAGACAACAAATGTCAAAATATCTGGCCAGAGGTTCAAATGTTTGCTGTGTAATTTATCTGAGATTGTACAGTCAAATGCCCTTCTCCCCCCCAGTAATGCTGACGTGCAAACATTCTTGTAAAATAAAAATTCCTTCAAGTGTCATTTAATTTTAATACACCACATCTGTTTAATTACACTTTAAAAAAAAAACATTTTTCTACCTTAGTGTTTGGTCTTGTCCAGTTCACTCTGTTTATAATCTATTTATTTTACCTCTACATTTTATTAGTGTCTCCTCTTGTAATTTAAGCAATGAGATATTATAATTGCATTACATCATTTTGTTAAAGTATGAATAACAAAAAAAACAGACACAAACTTCCTGACAGACTTGGCACAGATGAGTGGAATAGAAGCTTTTAAGCAGAATATGAGTCAGATTATCCATCTCTATGTTCAGAGGTGTCAAATGTTAAATGACACTTTCACCCTGCATTTATCCTGTGAGCGGGGCTTTTCAGAAAAGGCTTTTCAGAAATACTAAATTAACATACAGACAAATCTACAATGAAGAGGTGCGGTGGTACCCAGACACGCAGACGTGGATCAAAGCAGCGTGGAGACACGGGGGAGTAGCAGATGAAAGAGATACACATTAAGCTGTTTACTGTGGTGACATGAAAAGGTATTTTAGCTTAGTGTGCTGCCTAATGAGAGAGAGAAAGAGAGGGTTATCTTTTCAGATATTCAGAGCTGCCAGTTCACAGTGTTTTTAGATCCCAGCTCGACAAAAAAAAAAGAAAACTCAGTTTTCTGCCAAGGCGATGTGTATCATAGTGTAGTCCCTGTAGATTAAATTAGCATTTTCATATTTCACTGTAGGGCTCATTTGAACTTGGCCACAAACTACATGAAGTGAGGCTAAAAAAAAATTTGCAGTTCTCTTACTTTGTTTTGATCAACAGAGAACTGCTTTAATTTTCACTCGCACATCACTTCAGTTCAGACAACAGAACTTAGTTTCCTGCGCATTTTTAGCACCATCTATTACCATCTTTTAGGTTGGAAACCATCAGTTTCTAATCTGTTGTAGAAGCACGCTGATAAAAAAAAAAAAAAAAAAAGTTTCAGTGATCCTGGTCAAAACGCGCTCAGTGAATATTACACAGTAACTCCATCATTACTTGGAGTATTTGTAACTTGACCCTCAGAAGTACTTGCTCAGAAATTTGAAAGATTTATACAATTTCCTGATGTCTTCATGAAATGTATACGATATCACTTGGTAAAAATATCACAGAGATACAAAAACAAAGCTTGTGTTTTAACCCTGCTTTCACTGTTCTGCTCAGAACAGCTGGTTTTTGAGGGTGGAGTTACCCACTCGACCTCCCAAAAACTGAGACAGAGGTTCGTGACATGTCTGAGTTTTTGATTTGTTTGTGACTTTAACCACTCAAACACATATCAAGCACAGAAAATTTGATTATTTTGTAATATGCACTCCGAGAAAAAAGTTTTAAACACAACAATAATATAGGAAAGGCAGCTTTTATTATTTTTTTTCTGATCAAATATTGGATGGATTACCATAGCAGCTTGAATAGTCAATGGTCTCTGGAGGGTGAAGAATCAAAAAAAAAAAAAAAAAAAAATCACAAAGCAGGATCTCAGGAATGTGATCTGTCCATGCTGTCTGTCTCTGACCAACACAACACAGGAACTACCAAGCTGAATCTTATGACGCTTGGTGGAGAGGTGGTGCAAGAAAACTCCAGTAAATTTTGGCAAATAAGGCTCTGATCATTTTTTGCCATTCTATTTTTACCAGCGCTGCAGCTGTGATTGTGAGCAGCTCTGGATTGATAACAGCATCACAAAGCTGCTCATATAAGTATTAGCCATTAGTCAAGCTATTAGACAAGAAACAGTGCAAGTAAATGTACTTTTGTTTCAAATGGCTCTAAGATCAAAAGAAACTCTAGGAGTGACATTTGAATTTAGGTAACTCAAACTATAAAAATCAGGATCTTTCTTGCACAAAAGAGTGCACAAAAGCTGAGACAGGAGAAGTGACCTTATGTAGTCATCAACTGAAATCACAGGAGAACAAATTATTCATGATCTGGTTAAAAAAGTAGAGCCTCATAGAGCACTTGCTCTGAAATCCTCTCAATTTCTTGATTTAAAAGCCCAGAGATGAAGAATATAAAATGATACTGTGTCCTTCCTGGTAATTGACTTTATTTGTAAAATATCACAAGAGTTATTGATTCCCAGAAAAAAAAAAAAACGGCATGATGTCTTAGATAATGAGAGAAGAATATCTCAGGCCTAACTCTCTTAAGGTACAATTTTACCAGAAAATGAGTTCACTGTGTAGTAGTAGAAAAAGGAGTTTTTCTAGTTCACCGTGTAATACCATGGTTTAAAAATATTTGAGTAGGGTCAGCCAGGTTTTAGATGAGGTTTTAGATGAGACATATGCTCATCACACAAGTGATAAACTCAGAGTGAAAATTGAGTAAACAAGGCCCCAACTTGTTCTGAAGTCTCCACAATTGCTTACTTCCACACTGAGTTGAGATCTTAAGCATAAAACCACTACTACGCCACATTGAAAACAGATGGATCAAATAGCCCTTCTCCTTTATTTGGACTGCTCAGTGTTATTGGAAAGAACCTCAGAAAGAGTTACCAAATCTGGCTGCCTTTCAGGAAAACAAACGGACACAGATGTAGTTTTCCATTTTACTGGCTGTTTATGTCTTGCAAATTCCTTCTCCAGAAGAGCGGGATAGGTGCTTTCATGTTTAAAAGGCTCAGAGTGACCGCAGCCCTTTGTGGCAAAGGCACTTTTCCAATACTAATGACATACAGTCACACAAGACTCTGGCAGCAGTTTGCTACTGAGGCTGCTTGCCCATTGTGTAATTAGTTTACCACTAAGTCTTAGTCTGGGGAAACATTCGCAACCACATTAAACGCTGACAGTCTTTCACCTCAGAGAGCTTCAAGCAGATGGATACACTCTGGAGGGATAATATGCAGCACAAATGGCTTTCATCAGTTAGCTAGAGTGACAACATTTGATGTGATATAAGAGCAGCTCTTTGTTGTCCCTTCAGGGTTTTCTCTTGAGTTTATGGCTTGGGTGGGATAACAGTCTTTTTTATTGGGATTACATATCCACATCATCATAAGCTTTCTCTTGATTCACTCTCATTTGTGCTCCTGTTAGAAGAAAAATTACTCTGGGAAAGAGAAAAAAAAAAAAAAACAAGAATTTTTGTAACTACGCCCCACAAAAATGACAAAAATACCACAATCTACTGCTAAAAAAGTTGACAAGTTTTGCGACAATTCTGCCATCTGCTGGTTCTAATCCAACATTACATAAACTGACAAGATTTTTACTGGTGGGATACTTTGAAAAGGCAGCAACTTTGGAATAATGTATCCTATACAACATGAAGTTAGCTGTCCCTCCTGCAACTTTCAGAATCTGGTTCACTCTTACTGGTCTCCAAAACATCATTTTCAAGTGCAGCAGGCAGTTGTTATCAGTAAACAAGCTCTAAAACAACTGTTCATTACATGATGAGTCCCAGCTAAAAGAAACAGTAACCAATAGCTCTTCAATATCATTAATGACTCAGCAGAAACAGTGGAGACTGAAAGCAAAGCTAAAAGAGAGTGAATATTAAGCCAAACGTGCCAGGTGGCCAGAACTACAAACAATAATCTTTTCACTCCCTCAATACAGTAACAGTAGTTGTAAGCCAGGATTTTTGTATTTAAAAAAAAAAAAAAAACAGAAAGTGAATTAAAGAACAACTAAGTAATTCTACAGAATTAGTGTCATTTGTGTCCCGAGGACATTATAGATTAATGCAAATGAAAATTTGGAGCAAAATACATTCTATTATTAAGCAAAGTGTCCTGTACATTTCTGCAATTTCAAATTCAAAATAATATATTTTTTAATATTCATTAAAAAAAAAGAAAACTGAAAAATAGAATTTGATACCTGTACCGACTAACAAATGCCACACTTTACTGTGAAATTTAATAATTAAAATCCTTCAAAAATCCAATTTTTTCTGCATTGTTTGATTGCATATATTATATATGGTCTGATTTTTTTTTTCTGTTAAAATTCCTAATACTTTAGCTAAAACTCATATTTTAGTCAGGTCCCCAGTGCATTCAGTGCTGTTAACATAACACTCCCCTTTCCTGAAGAATTTATAACATTCCTAAGGCCACATGTTTCACTGGAAGTTGCATCATTTAGATCTTCTGAAGATCATGGGAAGGCCAAAAATAGGTTTTCCTTTTCTGCTGTCTGTATATTTTATGATTTTTGAAACTGACTAAAAGGTCAATATCAACTTACTGTCCTGTAACCTAAAATATTTTTTCATGTTATTTTTTTAATTAAGCAATACATATTTTGTAACGTGCTCAGTGTCATCAGCATCTACGCTATGTCACGATATTTTAGTTATTTAGTTATTTAGTTATATTTTGGTTACTCATACCTTTTACCATGCTTTTTACAATGCCATGAGCTTTGGTAACAGGAAAGTGAAAAATGCTTTTATTAGGTTTTAATTAAAGTTCATTTTTAAGTGTTTTTTCAAGTGTTACAACTAGCAAATGGCAGTTTTGTTTCATAATGACCCAGTTACGGGTTTGCTGAGATGTGTTTCACTTAAGAAACTTCTGTGAGTAGGCTCTGGGCTTTTCCTGTGTATTACAATGTATGTTTTGAACACCGTAACCTAGCCTCAAGTCAAACAAGGCCAGTTGTGGAAATGATCACCAAGATATTTGGTCATGACTCTTGCAATAGCTGATGCAATTTAAAACAATTTTGTTAAAACACACCAAAGAGTAGACAATCATTTCACAAGCATAAACCACCCCTTGTGATGTGGTGCTAGCAACAGCTAGTTAGCTAGCTAACACACTGACATTCACACAAATCATATATCCTCCTCCCAGTTGTTAAAAACTGATTTCATTTAAAAAGAAACAAAAAAAAGGGCATCTGTTTACTCTATTTCTTTTTCATGTCTCCCATTGATTTTGATGACCCAGAGAACCCCAATGGTGCAAATGGGCCATCTGATAATTTCTGAGGCAGCACGGTTTCTTGGTGGTTAACACTGTTGCCTCACAGCTAGAAGGTTCCTGGTTCTAACCTCAGCAGGGGCCTTTCTGTGTGGAGTTTGCATGTCCTCCCCGTGCTTGCGTAGGTTTCCTCCGGGTACTCCGGCTTCCTCCCACAGTCCAAAGACATGCATGTCAGGTTAACTGGTGGTTCCAAATTCCCCGCAGGAGTGATTGTGAATGTGTGTGGGGTTTTTTTTGTCTATATGTGGCCCTGTGATGGACTGGCGACCTGTCCAGGGTGTACCCCTGCCTTTCGCCCAAAGAGAGCTGGGATAGGCTCCAGCAGATCCCCGTGACCCTACAGAGGATTAAACGGGCATAGATAGTGGATGGATGAATTAAACAATAATTTCACCTCAACCGTTGCTACCAAGTGAGCAGTAGAACCTTCAGCAGCTGTGAAAAAAAATGTTCAAAGTCTCCTCTAGAGGCATTATTTGGCTCGCCTCTTCTGTTCTAGGCTGGCGTAAAAACACAGCACTGGATTAATGCTATGTTTGTATCTTGGGATGTATGGGTCCTTCTAAGTTTAAAAAGATCAAATGGATGTTGCTTTTAGTTTTACAGTAGTAAAAATATAAGATATTGCTTTTTGCCAATAGATCCAAAAGTTGTAATGGTCTGGAGCTTAAAGGGTAGTCGGAGGAAAAAAGGGGTATTACTTTAGTACAAATATGAAAACAGAGACTCGAGATAAATGTGTGGACTTTTACTGCAATTTCGAAGTATAGTACACAATTGTTTTTTGTTTTTGTTTTGTTTTTTTTTGACTGAAAGTTATTATACTCAAGTATACTATAAGTATACTATAAGTATACTACTTTTTGGTAAGGGTTACTTCTGCTCATCCTGGTCAATCCCAGGTCCATTCCAAGTATTTTTAATTGCACGAAAAAGAAAATATTCACTTGATTGGATGTGGATTTTGGATTCCATCATTTCTATTGAAAGACCACCAAGAGTTAAGTTTGAATATGAAATAATTGTTACAGAATGAAAATGTGCTTCTGTTTCTTTTACAAACCTGTTTTGGGAATTTCGGATTTGACACCTGATTGCTGATTTGAGACAGAACTACAAAAATCCGTACTAGTTTTTATGGGTTTAAAAAAAGAATGGCCATTTTCAGTGATCTTATAACCTCTTCTGTTTAGGTTGAGATTAACTCACGCAAAATTCTCTGTGTACTTAAGGGGATTTTAGAAAGAACCACACCAAATGACACCTTTTGCCTTCCAAAAAGTTGAAAATCTAGCAAGTTAACTCGTTGGCTTTGACCAAGAGAAAGTAACATTGTCATTTAGTATTTTTAAGCCTTGTTCTTTGTAGTTATTGCTAACAGAAGGCTGGTGAGACTGGAGACAGACATAGGAAACAAAACCGTCCTCTAATGTCCTGCATGTATGATTGTACTTGAGGATAAATAACTTAAGTATAAACTGCACTTTTAAGAAAAAAATTTAAAGTGGTCTTCATAATCATAATCAAAATGTCCTATTTCTGAGTGCCATTTTATGAAATTGGACTATTTAGAATAACTCTGTAAATAGTTTTCTGATTCTTTGGTGGAGTTTTTTTTTCTATTTCATACAATTAAAAACAACTGAAACAATTAGATCATTAACTTAGTGGAAAAGAAACATGTAAAACAGCATTAAAGTACCATGAAAGTATATTCAAGTACTGTACTTGAATGGACCTTTCATTCCTTATTTTTTTACACTAACACTTAAGCAAAGGTTTATTTCTTCTAATGTTAAGAAAGAAAAAATCAACACAGATGTTAAAGTATGCTGTTAAATTGTGACTGTGATGTGCCAAAAGAGAAATGAAATCACAAAATTTCTGCTGTGGGTCATTTATGCTAAACCTGTCTGCTTTATATCTTCTTTTTGAAAGACTAGAATGGACAGACTTTGACCAAAACCTCCTGAGACCATCGATCATGCTTGAATCAGCTTCATTACTGGTCCCTGCACCGTGCATGTCTCGCTCATCTGTCAGATAATGGCAGAACTAAAAAGGCTCTTTGCCACCTGGGTCATATGAAAGTGCTCACTCCGGAGGGTGACTAGGTCTCTGACACATTGTGAGAAGCCTTAATCCAAGTTGTAAAATGAGTAGTCACAAGCAGCAGGCACTGAGGTGTCTCAGTGAATGGATTTGCAGAGACGTCTCCTCTGCATGTCAGCCATTCTGATGGGCTTTTAAAAGCCACCAGAGTGCTGTGTTATGAGAGCTCTCTCCAGTGAAAAAAACATCTGGTCCTGTGTAAGGCTGGGGGAAATTGGATTAAAAAAAAAAAGATCTTGAAAACCTCTGGATTGTTCTTGCCATAACAAGTGAGAGCAGCTGACAGATGAAAACCACAAATCAGCCTGAAGCTAATATTTAGTTTCTCTTTTTTATGTCAAATAAGTCAGAACAGTGGAAAAGAAGCTGGCTAGAGGATAAGCACATTTTATGGGGGTGGGAGGAGGAAGACTGCTCTGGTCTGGGTTCAAAGGAACATTACGCTTCTAACCGCAACAATACACCCTGACTGCAGCACATGCTTTCCATCAGAGGATCTTGTTCCACCACGGGAAGCAGGTTTGGGGAGCTCACCTTCCTCAAACCATCAAAGCAAAAAAGCCAACTCAGCCAGTGAAAGGAAAAACATAGGTATCTATGTCAACCCACTTTGTTTGAAATTATGTTTTAAGTGGTGTATTAACTACTATAGTAAAGAGCAACAGCCTGGGCTCAAAACTACAGCCTTAATTTTTTTAAATTTAAGACCGTCAGTTCAATCTGTACTAAATTAAATCATAGAGATATTTACAGTTTTGAAAGATACATAAAATTTTGACTTCTATCAACCACTTTTCTTAAGTACAACAGAGTGATGTCACTCTGACCCTCCCAGATAACTCAATTGAAAGGATGTGAGTAGATAATTTGGAAAAAAGCTATCAAAGGAATCCCAGCAGGGGAAACTATTAATCATTGTGACAGTTTAGATTCTAACTTCTCATGGTATGGAAAGCACAGGTGCTGTTAATAACGCAATAATAATGTGCCATTCCCACCCAATAAGTCATGGCAGTATGCAAGCATGTACAAAATCTAAACTCTGAAACTTTGACAGCTCAATGGAAGCTGAGAAGGTTGGCTGCTCTAATACCTCGTATACTTATGAGTGGATGAATGAGACATTGCTAAGCAATTAAGAACCTTGGTATGTTTAAGAGACACTTGATATGTTAGAACCAACACAACATGACTCTCTCAGGGATCACATATTAGTATGCCTCACATTCAGCAGCATATAAATGTAAGTTTAAAGCACATGAACTGACATAGACAAGAATTGGCTAGTAACAGGATTTCAAATGACAAGTCCAAAACAATGGGGAATTATTTGTAGTGATATATTAACCCTTGAGTTTATCATACAGCTCCATTTCTAAAGCTGTGACACTGTGTAAAATGTACACTACTCAAAAAATTAAAGGAACACTTTCTAATCAGAGTATAGCATCAAGTCAGTTAAACTTTTGGGATATTGATTTGGTCAGGTAAGTAGCAGAGGGGGTTGTCAATCAGTTTCAGCTGCTTTGGTGTTAATGAAATTAACAACAGGTGCACTAGAGGGGCAACAACGAGACGACCATCAAAACAGGAATGGTTTACGAGGCCACTGACATTTTTTCCTCTCCTCATCTTTTCTGACTCTTTTTCACCAGTTTTGCATTTGGCTAGGGTCACTGTCACTACTGTTAGCATGAGGCGATACCTGGACCCTACAGAGGTTGCACAGGCAGTCCAACTCCTCCAGGATGGCACATCAATACGTGCCATTGCCAGAAGGTTTGCTGTGTCTCCTAGCACAATCTCAAGAGCATGGAGGAGATTCCAGGAGACAGGCAGTTACTCCAGGAGAGCTGGACAGGGCCGTAGAAGGTCTACAACCCATCAGCAGGACCGGTATCTGCTCCTTTGTGCAAGGAGGAGCAGGAGGAGCACTGCCAGAGCCCTACAAAATGACCTCCAGCAGGCCGCTGGTGTGAATGTCTCTGACCAAACAATCAGAAACAGACTTCATGAGGGTGGCCTGAGGGCCCGACATCCTCTAGTGGGCCCTGTGCTCACTGCCCGGCACGGTGGAGCTCGATTGGCATTTACCACAGAACACTGGAATTGGCAAGTCCACCACTGGCACCCTGTGCTTTTCACAGATGAGAGCAGGTTCACAGACATGAAAGGGTCTGGAGAAGCCGTGGAGAACGTTATGCTGCCTGTAACATCGTTCAGCACGTTTTGGTGGTGGGTCAGTGATGGTCTGGGGAGGCATATCCATGGAGGGACGCACAGACCTATACAGGCTAGACAACGGCACCCTGACTACCATTAGGTATCAGGATGAAATCCTTGCACCCATTGTCAGACCCTATGCTGGTGCAGTGGGTCCTGGGTTCCTCCTGGTGCACGACAATGCTCGGCCTCATGTGGCGAGAGTATGCAGGCAGTTCCTGGAGGATGAAGGAATTGATACCATTGATTGGACCCCACGCTCGCCTGACCTAAATCCAATAGAACACCTCTGGGACATTATGTTTCGACGCCACCAGGTTGCACCTCAGACTGTCCAGGAGCTCAGTGATGCCCTGGTCCAGATCTGGGAGGAGATACCCCAGGATGCCATCCGTGGTCTCATTAGGAGCATGCCCCGACGTTGTCAGGCATGCATACAAATTACTGAATACCATTTTGAGTTGCTGCAATGAAATTTCAGCAAAATGTACTAGCCTGCCGCATCAATTTTTCACTGTAATTTTTGGGGTGTCTTTGAATTCAGCCCTCTGTAGGTTGATAATTTTCATTTCCATCAAATGATATGGCATCCTTTTGTTCCTAACACATCACCCAGTCCATATCAGTATAAATAAACAGCATGATTTTTTTCCCATTGAGATCTGATGTGTTTTCAAAGTGTTCCTGTAATTTTTTTGAGCAGTGTATATCCATCCAACTGTCCATTTTCTGTGTCTGCATCATCCTATTCAGGGCCACAGGGGAACTGGAAGCTCTCCCAGCTCTTTGGGCAGGACAGGTTACTAGTCCATCACATAGTCAGAGGCAAACGACCATGTTTGCTCACACTCACTCAGTTTGAAATCACCAAATAATCTATGCATCCATGTTTTTGAGCCATGAGTGTAACAAAATGTAATGTGTTAAACTGTATATTGTAATGAAAATATTGTAAAATAAATAGTGAAAATAATACAGAGACATCTTGTATAATTTGAAACAAACTTTTTTTTTTTTTGATAACCACGCAACAGTCACATCAGATGTACAAGTAGCACTGCACAGGCACACCGGTCATCAACCCCAACCCCGTCCTGCAAACGAGATCTGGCGGTCACACCGCGGCAGCGCATCTCTCAGGTCTAGCGGGGAACATCGTCGCCATTGTGCTTGATCTTACACAAGTTTACAATGTATGTCAACGTGCACTGTATTTAATGAGTGTTATTCATTTGACCGTTGATCCAGCAAAACATGCAACTTCCTTCGACTTTACTTTTTTATTGGTCGTGACATCAGATAATTGTGTTTCAGTTTTGTTTTGTTTTTTTTTAAAAACACTGGATGCCTTTCCCAACACAATCTTCCCATTTATCTAACAATATAAGAACAGTCGATTACCATTTCAATGGTGGGAATGTGGGAGGAGATCTTTTACACAACACACATTTACAGAGATAGATATACCACAGATATCATATATATATACATATATAGAGAGAGAGATACATATATAGATAGAGATAGCATACAGATAGAGAGAGATATACATATATATAGATAGAGAGATACATAGAGATATATACACATATATATAGATACAGATATATAGATACATAGAGACATATCATATACATATAGATAGACATAGAGATATAGAGAGATATAGACAGATATAGCATATATACATATATAGATATACATATACATATATATAGATATACATATACATATAGATACATATATATACATAGAGGAGACATAGGAGAGATACACATAGACAGACAGACAGAGACTACATACATATACATACATAGATACATATATATAGATACATATAGAATATAGACATATATATACATATACATATATATACATATAGACATAGACATACATACAGATAGATCATATATACATATACATATATAGATATATATATATATATATATATATATATATATATTATATATCAATATATATTACAAATATTAAGACAAACCAATGACAGACAATGAAGGGAACAAATCTTTTATTAGAAAATGATGACAGCCTCTAAGACAAATTTAGCCAGCATCTGAATCAAAACAGGAAACAAAAGCAATCATGATGAAGTCCTTTTTGACAAGATGTTAACAGACAAAAAAAATATATATCATTAGAAACTCAAAAGTGGTACTCAAAAACATACCAATACAGGAAGAGCATACTCAGCAGCTTTCCACATGAAAGAAGAATTTGTCCAGGGACTAGGTTGACATCTTGCTCTGATTTTTTTTTGATAACTCAACAGATGTAGCACAATCTGTTTCCCAAAGGTGTTTGATTACACCCTTTCCACAGGTAAAAATGTCATGTCCGAACTTCAATGTACAAAGGCTTTAGACTCTAAAATAAAGAATCTTAAACTGCCTTGCGGTGGTACTCTGGAGGGGCAACTTCATAGTCACTGGCATTGAAGAGCGATGCAGAGTTCTTTACAAGATACCTGCAATGGAGTAAACAATATACTCAAATTACTGCTACAGATACGTCTTCATGAGTTATGTTGAAAGATTTATAAATACTCACTTGAGAAAGTCTTGCAAATAACTGAGCAGCAGCGCAAGGCTCTTCTCATCCAAGGGAGTGTATGCCAGCATAGCTCCGATTCTCACTTTGAAAGCCAAAAAACATTTTTTTTTAACATACCACATCACAACTGATCTCATTTCTATTTATAAAGGCGTAAAAAAAATATTTAGCACTTTATTATTTATTTTTTAACACAATCATAAACATTAAGAAAAAAAACTGTCTAAGCCTTATCAGTTCTTAAATTTATTAATGCAACATCAGGTGCAGAATACAATCACTAAGCTAAAATTCAGAAGCAGTGTGAGGAAACATTAAGCAGATCCTAATGTTTCCATGAGAAGTAAGACAGTAAGTACGGCCAGGTGCTGTAATCAAATACATTAACTGAAGATAAGAAAGTCTGAGCATCTGTATAAAAGAAGAGGTTGTGCTCTATTCTCTCTGCCAAGTGTTCTTCAAATTCAACTCAAGATCAAAGTGTTCAGAGACCAAAAAAATTCAGGAGAATTCAGGAAAAAAAAGATCACCAACTCTGCTGCCTGGTTAGCATGCCAATTGTAAAAAAAAAAAAAAAAAAATGATGACAGTACAATTAGAAATAGACTGCATGAGCATGGCTTGTTTGAAAGAGTTTCCAGGAGAAAGTATCTTCCCACAACCACAACACTTCTGGATCAATGCCCTCTGGACAAAGAGACCAAAAGGGAGATGTTTGGACACGATGCATAGCATCTTGTTCAAGAAAAAACAAACAAAACATAGCATCAAAACATACCGCAGAGCAACAGCCTGTGGACAGTTTGCAGTGATTCAGTCAGCAATTAACTTTTCTGTATACGAAAGCATCCTAGAGTCAAGCAGCCAAGCCTAACTGTTAAACAGCCAAATCTTGCTCCAAACTGGATCATGCAGCTACACACAAGGACAATGAACACACCAGCAAATATACAACTGAATGGAACTGAAATGAGTCAATGTTTTGCAATGACCCAAAGACCAAACCTCAACCCAACTGAAATCCTGTGACAGAACTGTGTACAAACAAATGCCTGCAAACCTTAAGGAAGCGAAGCAATCTTGTAAAGACATGTTGGTGTAAATGTAGTGAAATCTTCACTACCATTTACAAACAATGGAAGTTATCGCTACTGAATCACAGGGTATACTATGTTCTCACACACTGCTTCTGCATTTCGACTGGTTTTTGTGAAATAAATAATAAAAATATAATGTGGTTGGTAATCCAAGGTTGTATTTTAATACTGACTGAGACTTGATAAGGAACAATTATACCCTGACATGGAAAACCTTGGAACTGAAAGAGGATGTGCACTCCTTTTCAAGACTGTAACAGCTTTCTACAAATATTTCAAGCAGGTATTTGAAGTGTCAGATGGAAAGACGGGATGAGTTGACAAGAATAGTTTCAAGGAAAACGCCTTTCTTCTTTTCATGCCGATGTGCAAGTCTGTAGTTCATGCTTACAATAATACTTCTTTTATGCACTACAGGATCAAGTCATAGCAGGTTACACCATTTTAAATGTGGCAGGAATTATACAAATGTGCAGAGAATTTACGTATTAAATATTTAAAAATGGATTATGACTCAACATCATGAAAGGAAAGATTTTTTTTTTTTAAACAGAGTGAACATGAGTTAAGATATTTTAAGTAGACCTAAGTGTGAAACATCCATACTGCTTGAAAAAGCAGTATTAATGTATACACAGCTAATGTTTATTTGTTCTCCCGCGCTTTCTGAAACTTTTAACAATATTTGGGAAATTCTAAAGTTTTCAAAGTAAGAAAAGAGAAACTGAAAATTAAATGTTGACAAAATGACCTACTTTTAAAACAATGTTGTGCTGGATTTTTTCTTTTATAGTTGCTAGCACTAAAAACACTCTTGCTCACTGTCTTCTTTATGGCATCAAAGCCAAGATTAAGTGACTGCAAAAGTGTAACTGTGGAAGGTAAAAGAAAAATAGCAACTAAGAGGTTGACACAGGAGTGAACCCCAGAATAGATTTTATTCATTGATGAGTACTAATCATAATATTAATCTTTTTTTTTATCTAATGATTTATTATTTCTGTGTTTGTCTCATCATGACATCAAGTTATCCTTTAATTGTTAACTGGTAATTGATATTCATATAAAACCCCTCTGTAGATACGCACCACTGGTGTTGCTGTATGTTTGATATTGAAATATAGGTCAGTTTTAAAATACTATTCCTCACACGTTAATGACAGTAAAGGATAGAAGAATAGAATAACAGTGTATGCAAAATATGTGACATGCACGTGATGCTGGACTGTACATCTCACTAGAGCGTGTCAGGTTGATAACCTCATGAATGCACTGGAGTTATGTAAAACAAAGGAATGATGATGTGTTTTTACCAAAGAGTCTGAGTAGGTGAGGAGCGCCGTAGATCTGGGACATTGACGTGTCAGGGTGGTTGGCCAGGATGTCTGCATACTGAGGCCTCTCAAATTTGTAAAGAAGTTGTGTGCCCAACATCACGTTGAAATATTCACGGATTCCAGCAACCACCTCATTCACAGCAAATTCCCTGAGCAGCAAAGTGGAAAAAGTCACATGTCTATGGCACCGGTCCACACACGGAGAACAGATATTCATAACAGGCGTTTCATTTTACCGAACTGCCTGCGTCAACAACAGAATTGTTGTATCAGAAAAAAGGAAGTCAATGTTTTTACTTGCTGTCGGAGTTTCCTCTCGATTTCTTGTAGTTTGCATAATCTTCAAGGACTGCATCAACATTCTTTTTGGCAGGTAGGTGGAACAGCTGAAGACACAAACAAAACCACTGATATTGAGATTATCTCTGCAAATGTCACATTGCAAGTACATGTAAGAATGTTGCTAAATACAATGATGAAGGGAAGAGGGGAAAAAATAATTTAAAAAAAGATGTTGGTTAGTTACCTGTTTTTGCCGTGTAATGAGGTCCCAATCATCCACAAGCCATGGTTTCAGTTCCTCTGGGATTTTCACTTTAACCTCCACTCGATTTATGAAGGTTTCCTCCTAAGCAGTTAACATTATTTGATCATTTTATAAGACTGAGTGTCAGTTTCAGCAACACATATAGTTTCAGCAACACAGATAATATAACTGTTTAAATTCATTCAATGCAGCTGAATATTAACTGGCATTTTAAACCAGGAAAACTATTATTTAGCTGCTTTAAAAACTTACACTCTCTACAGTTGGGTCAACTCGTGCTCTCTTCTTTCGAGGAGGGTGGGTAGGGTCTCCTCCTGAACTAGTCCCTTCTCCTGCTCCAGGAGCTGCGCAGACACAAACATGTTTAACTGTTACTCTGGACTATTTCCAGCTTTTGTCATAATCATACTCTACAGATCCATATTTTGAAAATATCAAGTTCATACTTACTCTTCTGTTTGTTCTTTTTGGTTTTCCTACAGGAGAAAATAATTTTGTTGACAAATGTTAAAATAATCTGAGAACTAGTTTAGTGTAATTTATTTCAAAGCATGACAAGGAATTTTCACTCACACATCATTTTTCTGTGATGCAGCAGGTAACTTCTTATTCGGTGCAGCACCCCTCATTCTTCCTTCCACATAATGGTCTCTAGATTCAGAATACAAAACAAACTTTTTTTTTTCTTAAATCCAAGAATAAGTTATTTATATTAGGTCAGTTAGTCAGTGTTGAGAGCGTGCTGAGACAGTATTGACAGTTTCCAGTACTTCTAATCGGCTGGATATTTCTGGAAACCCAGCATTTGAATTAATGAACTTACTGATTGGCCCTCTGAAGCTCTTTCTGTTTCTGAAGATTACTGTCCACATACTTAAGCACTCTGCTTTCAGGAACCCATTCGTCCCAGCTGGAAGAAAAAACACAAAGAAAGAATTCAAGCACTTGTAAAAACTTTACAAAATAAACACAGAAACGGATGTATCTAAGTAAAAAAACTTACTTCTTATTCCACCCACTGTAATGAATAAAGTATTTGATTTGTTTGTCCTTGATGTTTATCCTAACACACTGCAAACAGAAGTATCAATGTCAAATAAATATATAACAAACAAAGGGAAGGATCTCAGTTTTATGAGAGGAGCTTACCTTAGCTTCGTAGAGCAATGGCCCATGAAAACACAGCACTCTTTCACCTGAGGAGAAAGAGCAGAGTTTGTCAATCAACAGTCAACATGAGACTGACTCTGCATACAATATAACTGAACTACTTCCACTTCCAAGTTGATGCTTGAACAATTTGCATGAATTATATATATTTTTTTTTTTTTAACTGGCTTAAGGTTGCATAGGTGAGACTCTGCTCATATGAGCTTAGTAGGGATGCATGATAACTGGTTTTTAAAACCGATACCGATAACTTTCAGCTCCTAAAGGCCGATACCGATATCCAATAACACACACATATACCTAAGATCATTACATCAATACTATGAACAAAATCAAAAATATTTTGGACTCTTTAAATGAACAGATATTTATTTTTTTCCATTGAAAAACTTTTGGCAAGCCTCTGAAACATTTTTGTAAAGCTATCAAACAAACCTATTTGATATCTCACATTAACTTGAATAGGTGCATTACTGACTGATATAAAAAAATATAGGCTTCTTGAACTGATGGAAATACATGCATCAAAATTACAAACTGAAAAGGATTTACATTTAAAGGCTTTTGACTTGTGGTTCCATTTAAATTAATACCTTTAATTAAAGTAAATGAGGTTCAGTGATTTTTTTTTTTTTTTATATTTCCTGGAAGCTTTGGATGAGAGAGATGAGGGAGAGCAGAGGGGAGGGGAGACTACAGCTGGCTTGCGCATGTTAGCATTAGCTCGCATTAGTGCGATTTCAAAACTCCATGGAAGTGATTGTTATGTTGTAGGTGGCTGATCAGGTTTGACGTATCAAAGCTTGTGCTTCCCTCCTCGTAGAATTCGCTTGGAGCATTCGTCACAAATAACCACCAAACTATCTTCTTCTGAAACTTTAATGAAGTTTCATGCCATCGCCGCCATGTTTGTTGTGATCAGCGCTGTGCTGCAGGCTGCATTCAAGATGTAAGGTAAATTCCGAAGTTCCCCCGTTTGCTAGTCGTTCTTTCAGCCTTTTCTAATTTTTTTTTTTCGTGTAACATGAGAGGAAATACTGCGAATATCGATTCAAGTTAGCAAGTACTAAAATTATGACCGACTTAACAAGTTGTTTTCTGGCATGAGGGGGTATTCTTGATTTTCCTGAGTGAGAAATAATTTTTCTGATTTTCTAAAGGGAGCGAGGCACTGCTGTGTTGACAAAAATATATATGTTATCGGGGCTATTTGTCGTGATATCGGACTTATCGGAATGACATCATAATTTCCTGTTATCTGCCCAATAGTTATCGTGCACCCCTAGAGCTTAGTTTACAATAGAGTTTATTTCAAGGCTTATGTAATCAAAATTGCAGCAGCAGATATGACAGAATGGATTTACTGTAATCTACTTGTAATTAACTTCACTGTTCGAACTAAGTACCAACCATCCCATGACCCTAAAACTCGATAAAGCCAGTACAGAAGTTTATCAGCACATATCGTCCTTTTCACTGCATTAAATATATGTATTTCTCTGTGTTCTTAGTTAAAGCTTTCCAGCAGCTGTATTTCCTGAGGACTGAGTAAATTTGGCACAAACACCAGCATCCTGACCAACTTGTACAGTGGCACCATTGAGAACCTGCTGACAGGCTGCGTCACAGTGTGGGATGGGAACTGCTCCAGTCACAGTCAGACAACACAACAGAGAATAGTCCAGGTGCCACAGACATCACTGGAAGCAGTCTTCGCTCTACCCGGGACATTTATCACAGCCAGTGTCTGTAGAAGGCACCCAGCATTACTGAGGACCAGAGGCATCCACCACAGAGACTATTCTGCTTGCTACCATCGGGCAGACAGTACAGAAGCCTTAACAGAGTCCTTAACTCAACATAGACTGTTAAAATGCTTCACTACACACATATCTGTCACACACACCATGTCTGCTGTGTGTTGTTCTCAATATACCTCTCTAACATCTGTGATAAGCAACCATCTGTATTACAACTCACAGTGTGCAAAATTAATACTAATTAATACACACTCCTTTTAGTCCTGAACAAACACATCCTCATTCAAACTCACACACACACACACACACACACACACACACACACACACACACTCAGATCTTGTTCTGCTCGTGTCCTTTTCTTTTCAGGGGTCGCCACAGCCAGTCATCTGCCTCTATCTAACCTTTTCCTCTGCATCCTTTTTCTCTCCATCCAACTGACGTCACATCCTCTTTCACTACATCCATAAAACTCCTCTTTTGTCTTCCTCTAGGCCTCCTGTCTGGCAGTTCCTCATTATCCTTCTACCAATATATTCATTTATCCCTCCTCTGTACAAATCCAAACCATCTCTGTCTGGCCTCTCTGACTTTCTCTCCAAAACATCTAACATGTGCTGTCCCTCTGATGTACTCATCCATCCTCGTCACTCCCAAAAAGAACTTCAAAATTTTAACCTCTACTACCCCCAAATCTGCCATCTGTCTTCTCAGAGCTGTAGTTTCTAAACCATACAACATTGCGGGTCTCACCATTAGGCCTGCACGATATTAAGAAAACATGCAATATCAGCTGCAGCTGAAAACTGCAATGGCAATATGACATGCAATATATGAAAAATTACATTAGTATTTGGAGTTGATGTCTTTCTGATGTTGAAATGGACTCTTGACTTCTTCACCCAAGTTTTCCTCATTACAATACTCCCTATATAAATTAGCACCTAAATTGGCATCTCAGGGAGTAAGATTTCATCTGATTGATCAAATATATTGACATTTCAGAGTGTGAATGCAGAGCAGGTGGAAAATAACAGATCGCTATCTATTGCAATATTTTTGTGCATGTTGACACTTGCGATAAATTTTCAATATAGTTGTGCAGCCCTACTCACCACCGTTTTGGGCACTTTTTCATTCATACTGATCCTCTTTCTATCACATACATCGCACCTGTCACTTCTCTCAACCTGTTCCAACCTGCATGCACAAGCTTCTTCACCTCTTTTCAATACTCTCAATTGTTCTAGACTGTTGACCCCAGGTACTTCAAACCCGGCACCTTCTTTGTCTCTGTAGCTTCACCATTCCACTCGGGTCTCTCAAATTCAAACACGTATTCTCTCCTGCTACGATTCACCTTCATTTCTCTCCATTCCTCTCTAGATGTTCCTCCACCTGCTCGCATTTAGTCAAGTTTCTGTTGTTTATACATACATGTTTTGTACTTGCTTTGTTTACTAGTGTTCTGATTGTTCAGTCCACGAACTTTTCATTCAATTGTTGACTGTTAGTTAACTTGCCTGTGACAAAATAAAAAAAAACAGTCTCACTTCGCTGAGCCTGTAAGCTTTAACAATATTTTTTTTAAGTCCTTAATATATTGCTGCAGAAATAGCTGCTATGGCAATTACAGACACCGATACAAAAGCTTAGCCAGGGCCATGCTAACAACTAGCTGATGAGAGCAAAAGTGGGCGGTGAGGTAGACTAGGACCTCGCTGAATAAAGCTGCTGCTTTTAGTAAATTAGAACTAAAATCCAAATAACGCATTGTTTTTGTTGCGAGGGTTGTATTACGTACCAAACACAAGAATGAATAAGCACCTAAGACGGACAAAAAAGCCAGTAAAGACAAGTTTAGTGCCTAAAGCATAAAGGAACAACAGGGAAGCCGTTGCTGCTCGGCGGCAGTCTAATTCTATAAGCTAAGCTAACAATTTGGATCTTTCCAGATGCTTCAGCAGGTACCGCTGCCACAAACTCGATGGGGGGAAAACTCAAATACCTTCTTGAAATTTAGGTTTCGGGTCCTGTTTCGGCGCCATTCACGGATTAAACTATAAAAATATGGGGAAAATTTCCAGCTCCCATTCCAGTCTGCAACGGTGCCGCTCTCTAAAAACGTCATAATCGGCGCAGTGACGCATTAATAGCGTGACCGCAGACACGTTCAAAACGCTCTCCATTTCCGTTAATAAAATAAAATAAAATAAAATAAAATAAAATAAAATAAAATAAAATAAAATAAAATAAAATAAAATAAAATAAAATAAAAATAGTTCGTCTGTGAGTTTTAATTATAGATAAGAATGTTAAAGCATTATTGTAAAACTAATTTTTATCTCGAAATCTCTCTCTATATATATCTCTATATATGAGTATTACTTACCAATACAGTTGAAATTAGTTCATTCACTCCATTCACTTTTTTACATCTGCTCCTGTAGGTATGGAAATCAATCTAATTAGGGATGTAATAATTAATTCAATGTAAAATATTTGACATTTGAATTTAAAGTCATATTTCTAGAGCTTTTTTTTTTTCAAATGGTAAAATAAAAAAAAAATGCATTGAGTGGGTATTTAATGCAAATCGCAGTAACGTTATTAACAAGATTAACAGAATTCCAACTTCTCTTTTAGATGCGAATCTAACAATGAACTAGCTAAATGTTCTGAACGTTTCTCACAGAAATGTTTCTTCACTGGATACCAGGATTTTCAGTATATAGTCTCCATACCTTGACTGCAGACAACTGATGAAGAGAAGAGCAGGATTGATTTTCTAAAAAGCAAACTTCAAATGCTGCTCTGTAGATACTGGAAAGATATTTGCCAGGTCAGAGAATCAGACTCATTATTAGTCCATTGAACGTTAACAATCTTGTACCGTGGTGTATGTACGCTTAGAGAGTGGAGAAACACACACTGTAGATTACATTTGTGAAGAGTTGAACTCCACTAACACAAACGGAGTATGCAGCTTGTAAATTCACAGTGATGTTTCTGTTAGGTTTTGTAAAAAAAAAAAAAAAAAAAAAAAAAGAACTTTTAGCTTGGTTTTTGCTGTTAGTGTTGTTTATTTAAACTCACCTGAGATCTGTCAGCTTCTTAAGGGGACATGGCCTCATTATCTCAGAGATGAAAACACTGCTTATTTTCTCCTGATATCTGAGATCTAATTGTATTTACTTGACCATTGTTTTAATCATTCATATTTTCCTGAGTGGTAACACTTTTATTTGTGTCACATGAGAAAATCAGAATGCCTATTTAAACTTTTTTTTTTGTATTCTGATTATATATTAGGGAACATACCTGTTTTGTCAAATTGGGCATATTTTGGTCCACGACACAGACAAAACAAGAATGAAAACTGATCTAAAAGTGAAAATGTTTATTTTCTAAGGCAAAGGTAGGCTCACATAAACACAGAATCAGCAGGCACTCCCATTGGTGCTTACAATGGGTCATGTACCTCAAAGGCAATCTTCACAACTATCTTGACATGAAGCAGGATCAAAACAGTAATTTAATGAGTTAAGGTTTTGTTCTTAAAGATCCCAAACATGACATTAGTGTTAACCCCAATATTTCATGTCAAAATAAGTGCTGTTGATTACAGTCTATTGTTGAGGATTGCTACCTTTGCTCTGAACCTGCAGCCATTATAAAATCTTAAAAACTAGCAACAACTACACTGGCAGAAATTATATTAATTTATATACAATACCCTAGAGATAAATTTATGTAAAAATCTAATTGTAGTCCTCTAAACTTCAGAGGGCAAAAGAAAAACAAATTCCCCAAAAAGTTACTTTTATCATGTTTTTGTTGAATATTTCAACAATGGTTTTGTCATGCCAAAAGCCCGTTCATGCAACAGAAAGAGTATGCTCCTATCCTTTTTTACAGGCAGACAGAAACCTTACTGAGCATGTGCAGTGCATCCTTATACACACATAAAATACTCATCGCTGGTAATGCAGATTTTTCTCCCCTTTACTTAAACCTAGAAACTGACTACAGGGGAAGATCATGGCCTCTTCAGTGCCAGCTACAGAATTCCAGGCTTCAGAGAAGTCACATTATTACTGCATCTATTGATTGTTATTTATTTAAACTATTTAAAAAGTTAAAATTTTGTTTCCTGACTCTTGTAACATACTGTACTCTGATCAACTACTAAGATGAATTTCCTGTATGGGATTACTTGTTACTGAAAACCAATTAACACAGTACACCTTGTAGCCTTTCAAAATGATCAAAGCTTCTATTGAGTTATTGACATCATCTGATAGCAAAACAGACAGAAACTGAAAATGTTACAATGCATGTCAAGCAATAGTGACATCTTTAAATAGCATTAATATTATAATTACAAAAGAAATATCACATACAATGACAGCAATGCATATTCACAAATCAAACAAATGCTGAAAATATATATGATAATAAATAATCCTATTGTAAGCACAAGTCCAAAAATAAAAGAAAAAAAAAAGGAGAAGAGGGGAGGCATCCATAATAATTTCAATGATTTCCAACCTCTTGGCCAAAATGCGTGTTGTGATTCACTCAAAGACTAAGCTATCACAATTATCTTAAAGACTGTTGCAAATACATTGAACACCAAAAAAGACTATGCATCCTGTGGTCTCACTACGGCACTCAAAAAGGTTAGCTTTCAGGTAACCAGCAGACATACAAAGCTGAAAACTACTGTAAGTGTTAAACATAACACTTCACTGCTTCACGCAGACTTTATGGGAGGAAACAAAAAATATCAGTCAAGTGCTAAAGCAAATCAGCATAATGAAATATAAATAATGAATGCACCTAGACTCCACAAATAGTTGGAGCATTTCAATAACTGTTTTCAAGTAGACCAGACACTAGCCTCGTCTTGAAAGTGGAGCAGAAATTTGTCAACCTCTCACTTATTTGCGGTTTTCTGCGTATGTAGAAGAGGGATATACAAAATAACTGCTATGCAATAAAGTAAAAAGTTAAATTTTCCAAGTAAATTTTTTTTGTATATAATATAAAGAGAAAGGTTCTCTTTATATTACATTACACAAGTCTCCAACTATAGGTGCTAGCTGGTCTAGTGCCCTTCATTTACACAACTTTCTTCAATTTAGATGTATTTTACATACAATCTGAGCAATTAAATATTATTCATGACTGAGTTGGGTAAAAGAAGCTGGGGTGGGGTGGGGGTGCTGCTGCTCTGACAGCAGAAGGATCTCACATATGCTTTTGAGATTTTCTAGTGGCAACACTTCCAAGATGCATAGGGAATGCTTCTTTTAAAAATAGCAGATCCAACATAATTTACGTCATAAATAATTCCTTTAAAATAATAACCACAGTATGAATGTCTTTGAGAAAATAAATCTACATGATGAAAAAAAAATGGCCAGATTTTTCTGCTGTCAAAACATTTTGACAGAAGTAACACCATTTAGAAAATAAAGAAAGTGTTGCACATTCTTCCTCTGTTGCTGTGGCTTGCCTTGATACTTTATCAACAATGCCCATTTTCTTTATATTCTAAATATGTTTCATAAGGTGTTGCGTTGTTAAATTCTGTGCATGTATGCTTACATAATGCCATTGACATGAAATATTGAAACAAAACTGTAAAAACCAGGTACAAAAGCTACAATATAATCAAAGGACCACATGACGAAGTGTGGAAAAAGTCTTCAGTATTCACAGAAAAATATCAACTGAAGTAACTCACTGGACAAGAAGTGTCCAAAGTTTATATACATATGATAAGTAAAATTGAAAATAGATTTTCCTCTCTGTACATAGCACTGTATTCTTTCATCTTCCTCTATTTACAATGAACTCCTGTTCGAGGTCTCCGTTGTCCTTCAGTTCTGTGTGGATCTAGTCAAGAGAGATAACGTCAGATATGGAGCCATAAATGGCTGCTGCTGCAGCTGCAGCTTCCACTGAGGACCTTGACAATCCTGAAATGGCATGGCTGTCTCTGTCTTTGTCACGATCCCGCAGACTACTGGAAGACACTAAACTGCTGGTGCTGCCACTGTTGCTCCCTCCATTGGTGGCTGCCAGTGTGCTGCTCCCTGGCGTGCCTGGCTGCTCCCGTAATATTTGAGAGGAGCTGTAGGGCAGGAAACGATTTAGAAGCAGGTCATGGTCCTCCGGGGCGGAAGCTGATGCAGCTGCTGCAGCTGCCATCACCATGTTGTAATGCTAAAAAGACAGAAAACAATTACTTTTCCCCAACAGCAAAACATTTGTACAGCAGTTTAACCAAGGCTATTGGCAATGCCTTCAACTTCAAAGACTGTAATCACAAAATATCATGGATGGAAGACAACAAAGTAAAGTACACTATGAAAATAAAGCAAGTAAAGTACACTATGAAATGACGCAACAAAAACCATAACAACCATTACAAAAATTGTTATAAAATCCATGTAAAAGAAATGTATGACAGGGGAGTAAATAAACACAATGACCAAACTGTAAGAAATCAGATTAGGGGAATGGGATTTTCACACAGAATATAACTGATATCTAAAAAGGACAGAACGAGGTTGCAGTGTGAGAAAAAGAAGCAGTCATGGACTGTGGACGATTGGATGAAAATTATATTCATCCAATCTGCAATGGGCCAAAAGATGATGCTGGAACATTTCTTCGTGTAGACCCAATTACATATAAAGACATTACTGCCTGAAGAAAACAAGCCGGCTTTCAGTCACTGAAAATAAGGGTTGTTGTGTTTACTTTAACAGAAAATGTACAAAGGTAAAGAGTTTAAAGTAAGTTTGGTGATGATGAAATTATTTTTTCAGAGCAATCATGCCATTCAAACTTCTCCAGTAAAAACATATCTACTTGACATGGCCACCAAACAGTCCAGGTCTCAATACAATACAAAATTTATTGGAGGAAGTGAAAAAAAAAAAATCCATGAAAACACCTTATTCTGTTAAACTGAACACTGCTTTTCATTAGTGACGCCCTCAAAGAATTCAAGCTGTCATAGCTGCCAAAGCCAGTGGTGGTGATACAAAAAACCCTTACCAGATCTAAGAAAAATTTTACATAAATTAAATCAATTTCTTTAAAGTCCATTTAGGTATATTTTACAAAAGTAGAATGCCAATAGCAATAATTTAAAAAATGGTTATAACTGTCCCTTTTTCCTACAGAAAAAAAAAAAAAAAAGAAAATTGAATGAACATCCTCCAAACTGATGTCTCCATACTTTGGTCTAGGAGCGGTAAGTAGCTCTTGAAGGAAAATTTGGTTTGAAAGCTTAAGTGAATTTCTGGCAGAAGGTTAAAGAACTTAAAGACAAGACTACAAGTGTCAGAGTTAATGTACCTGATTGTCGCCCTGGAGGAAGGAGAAGAAATTTAAATCTGTAAGAGAAAAAAAGAAAAGATCATTTTAAATAAAATTTTAAATGATCATACATGCAATAAATTAGTTTAAAGTGGGTTTGAAATTATTATAGTTTTTAAAGTAAATTGAGAGCATCTATAAAATGGGGTCAACTAGCAGGTCTACCTGGCAAGTCACTTGTATGATAATAGTGGCGGTAGTCTTGGATGAGTGGTGGTGGGGGAGGAATGTAGCTGGTCTCCACTGGTGGCATGCTGGGAGCTCTGGCGACTGGTGAGGCTTGGTTGTGTAGGTTCAGCACTCTTCAGAGGAAATGGAATATGAAGTTAGTGACAAAAGAAACAACCTGACCAAAAATGTCCTTAAAACAGAAATGATCATTTCACTTTCTGTTTTGCAGGCTTACCCCTTGCTTGCAGGTGGAGAGACAGGTGACAGTGATGGACAGACCCTTTTTGGAGGTGGCTCATCATCTTGCTCATCTTCTGAAGAGCTATCCAGTGTTAGATCAATCACATCAACTTTCTTGTTGTTGTCATGAGATGATCCCCGTCTCTGTTCTTGAGTATCTGTTTTAGATAAATCTATGAAGAAACAGCAAACTCATGTTGCACTTACTGATCACACCGACTATTAGACTTCAAGACTAAAATCTGCAGACTACATACCGCTGTCTACCCCATTATAGGAAGCAGACACCTCTTGCACATCTTTCTTTGACTTCATAGGGGCCCAATTTCCATCTTCTTTGAACTGGATTTCATCACAGTCAGAGCAGCTACTCAAAATTTCCATGAACAACCTGTGAAAGAAGAAAACATTCCATTTCAATACTATTCGCCTCAACGACACCACCGTATTTTAATTATTTAAAAATTACCATCGAGGCAATCAGTCCACTACCAGCTCCATAAATGAAATGGATGGAGGATTCATGACTTTAAATATTCAGCAGAATTATGAGTACGTTATATACCATAATTTATTTTAATGCTCCATTTTAATAACTCCTAATTACCTGCAGAATTATCCAGTTCAAGCACAGTTTGTTAAGATTGTTTCAGTCAAAGTATTAAACCCAGTGACAAAACTAACACTTACTATAATGCAAAGTCCTGGTACGAAAACCTGCTACCCTAACATTGACATGAAAATTACTTTGGCATATGATCCATTGAACAAAAGTGGGCCCTGAAAAAAAAACTGCTTCAGCGTTAAAAGTAACACAATACAGTCTGAAGTGTTCAACCTCCCTCCAACTTCCCAATCTACCAATCTGATGGCACCTATGAGAAGGAAGTCTAATGCACAGCGACCCCACCTCACAACTCACTGGACCCAAACATCCCAGCACCAGATGTTCTTTGGCCTTGCCCTGACTACTCAGAGCTCTTTTGGAGTTGTGAGAAGGACCCAGAAATATTATGTGGGTGGCCACAATGTTATGATTTCTTGCTGTACATCCGTGTTTTGCTCACCCATCAATTATAAGGTGTTCATACGGTGCCTTCTTGTCACAGACTGGACACACCCAAGTCGGCTTCTTCTCATTCATTTGGATATAAAGTGTAGCATCAAAGCACTGAAGGTGTGAGCATGTCATTGATCGGCAAGGGATAGTCAGCCTCATCTTCCCAAGCTTGAACACAAAACAGAAAAAGCAACATGTAACTTCTCAACACTAAAGGATATGCCAACAATTTTTTTGAGAATGTATTAGGACAAACAATATCAAGTATGATAATAAACTGGTGACAGCACAGTACTCTAGCACCAAGTTGTCCAATTTTTCTTCCTATCAACAGTTTCTCAGTAACTAAAAAGTCTGTAAGTCACAAGACCTGGGATTTTATTTTATT
Source organism: Hirundichthys speculiger (assembly GCA_018398805.1). NCBI lineage: Eukaryota > Metazoa > Chordata > Actinopteri > Beloniformes > Exocoetidae > Hirundichthys > Hirundichthys speculiger. Next base: position 2,023,105 of record JAGFBZ010000082.1, on the reverse strand, counting down.
GATTTTTTTTGACTAGCAGGCAAACTATTTTCTCACAACAAGAAATTGAGTAGAACAGTGTAGAAAATTTCTTTTACAGGACACAGGAGAGAGACTCGTAGGCTGGTGGTAGCAATCTCGCTCTCTGGATCAGCTGTTAATTTCTCCTTGACTGTGTGATGAAGAAAAAAAAAAAAGAATCAAATGTTAAACAAGTATTACAAAAGTGATACTTCCTTCATCAATTAAACAAATTGCTTTGATTGTTTACCTATAATGATTAAATGAATAACACAAAACATAACCATTTTCAGCTCCACATACTTTAAACAAAAACAAGAGGGGGGGAAATGTAAGCTCTGTAAAGATAAAGTTGAATAGCAGCTAACCTTTTTAAAGAACAAAGCATATTTTCCATGAATGTCTAAGAAACTGAAGACCTTTTCAAAAGTTTTATTTTGGTTGTCTTAACCTCCAGCTGTGAATAACAGTGTGCGATTTCTTTCAAATGTTCTGCACATGGATAGTGAATAAGGAAGCTCCACCCACTAGCTATTATTAACAGTAATACTAATGAAAGTGCCAACTTACTCAGGGCTCTCGAGTGGTCGGGGTTCCGAATTCCTTTGGCTCGTAGTCTTTGCAACAGCACTGCAGACGACTGCTGTCTTACCAAATATACTGCCATGGAAAAACTCTGAACAAATTAAAAAAAAAAAAAAGAAAGAAAAGGAAAAATGGGGGGACATGTCAAGTTGATAGTTCATTTTATATATATATAATTTTTTTTTTTTGGGTTAATCAGATGCAATGAACTTACCCTCCCAATTTCTGAAGTCCAAGACACCACAATTGTGTTGGGGACAGTGGTTGACAACCGGACAAGAGATGTTATGTTAATGGGACGACTAGGTCTTTTAGGCTCAACTCCATTTTTGGTGGGAGGAAGATATCCCTGAAGACAACAACAACCTAATAAATATTAAATCTTTAAAATTGACAAGACAGTAATTTAGGTCTCTGGACTCACCGGGAGATTACATGGCTTGCCATTGACCTTCACGCACAGATTGGGAGGAAAATGGTCCTCCTGTGGACAGCTCGTCTCTGATAAGCAGAATCTAAAAACGAAGACAATGAACCATACATATCATATGTTCTCATTTTGTAGGACAAATGTCAAACGCAATTTGTTTCTGTCAGATTACCACTTTCATAATAAGGTTGTTTTGCTTGCTTATTTTACCATTTCAGTTGTGTCAAGTACAGCCATCTCCATCTATGATATAGGAGAGCACTTCTTAAAAGAAGTCATTCATCACTTTTTATGTCATGAAGTAGTTTTTTCCTCAAGTAAAGTGGTTGTTCTTTTTAAGGTGTTAAATTTGCTGGAATCAAGATTCTGTACTGTACTTTGTATTGCTCAATTTGCTAAGAAATGTGTCTCAATTTAGCTTTAATGTGAGCAAAAAGAGTCTGAGTAAACTAAAAACAACCATGTACTGCGCACCGCTATTCTATAATTCAGAATATGATTTCATGGTAAGTCATCATAAATATTTTGACTTAACACCTAAAAAGGTTAAGTTATAACTCGGAACAAGCTTTAAAACTGACAGAAAGAGACTTACTGAAAATTTCTGGAAGCAGATAATGTGTGTAAAAGCCACAAAATGACAAGGAAAAATGTTTTCAAATGATGCCAATTCAGGATGCTTTTAAAGGGGCAAAGCTAAAAACAGATGCACTATTTTCTAAATAATAGTCACACCTGCTCATGTATTCTGATGCTCAAAAAATACCTTTAACATACCTCAACTGGACTTGAACAGCAAAGTCACATTTGGTCCCAGATATGTCCCTAAAGAATTTAGAGAAGCTAAGTCAGACTTGTCAGACAGTTCAATGCACAATTTATTAAGAACTTAATGTTCTTTTAGTTTAAGATAAAGAGTACAATGCTAAAGAGTTTGATAGTAACACTTCCTTCACAGTAGAAGTTTTCCCTTTTGTCTCTTGGAAAACTGATAACAGAATAACACCAGGCAGCTTTCTCACTTACATGGAGCTGCTGATCTGTTGAACTTGTTGTGGTGTTAATGCAAAGGCATAACACGCCTCCTGGAAACGCTGACTACTGTCTGAAGCTTCGAAAAAGAAACAGAAAAAGAAACAGTCAAAGATGAAACCTATAGGAATTACTATGCACTTGTGTCACAAGCCGTTGTTTAGATAAGAGAGGAGTGTTATCACTATACACACAGCTCTGTGGGAAACTGTGGTCTCACCCAAACTGGTGGGCTTTATGAGCTCATCCAACACATCGTAGAATGGCAATCTCTGGAGCTTGACATCAGGATGTACAGGGTGCAGGGCTGAGGAGAGGTGAGGCAGGCTCAGCTCATGCTTAGGTCCAAGTAGAGAAACGGGCAGCAGCGGTGACGGAGAGCCATGGCTGTCAAATCCCAACTGTGCAAGGCCAGCTGGCAAACTGGATGCAGAATGAACACCGGGAAGAGCTAGGTCCACTGGGGAAACCATTTTGGTTGGGAAGCGCCGTCTGTAGAGCTCTTTGATCTTCATCTGCACAGCAGGACTGCAACCAGCCTTGATCAGGTGGAGAGCTTTGGTCAAAAGTTCATGTTTGCGCCCATGCTTATTCCGTCCTGCATAGCCCAACAACACTTGGAGCTCAGAAACTCGAAGGCTCATTACCATTTGCTGGTGGAAAATGAAGAATGGGGAAAATGATCTACATTAAGCTTGATGAGCTTAATCCATCATGTATAGAAAACTTTGTCTAACTGACTTTAGACTTTTGAAGATTTATACTCAAGCACTTATATTTTCTTTTTGTAATTTTTTTTCTTTATGTCCTTCTAAATTATCCATGGTTAGAACATTTTCATTTACAAACACCAAGGCATACAGTAAGACACATTTGAGACATCATCATCATTGTTTTGATTGAACCTTTAAAGTCTGAAAAAGTAGTTTGCTAATTGGATGAGATTCCTCCATGAAAAACCATGATGTAAAAATGTATGAAGTATATAAGAAATATATACCGGCCAATATACAGAGGCTACCATCCTCCTGCAGCAGTTGCAGGTCCGACACCTGGCCTACGACCCTTGGCTACACGTCTTCCCCTTCTCTCTCTGCCCCACTTTCATGTGTCTGGACTATCAATAATGAAGGTGATAAAATCCCCCCCCCCCTCCATATATGTGTATGTATGTATGTACGTAGGCTATATATATGTGTGTGTATATTAATAAACAGTTGTTTGTGGTCATATGATGGAATCTCATAACACCGTCTTTTCTGTATTCTCAACAAAATGAAAAATACACTGACATGTATCAAGGCCATTAAAGTGTCCATATAATAACAACAACAGAAATCTTATTTTAAACTGCAAAATGTAAGAGTTTCTTGTCATTTGTTACACTGTATGGGTACTAATGTTCTTTCTTTTCATTTTGTGAGTGTCATCTCTCTATTCGTGGCTGAGGTTATTGTGATTACAAATGCAATGTGGAAGCCTACATTAACTACTAAACGTCAGCATTAAAATACAATCTCTAAATTTGGCCAATAAAATGTACTAGGACACAGATGTTTAATGTAATCAACAGCTGACCTTAACTGATATGATCGTATCCTTTGAATCCTTCAAAGTTGTACAACTTCACTTACAATCAAATTTCATCTTAAATAACTGATTGTTGCAAAAGAACAATGTTGTACAGATACTGACTTTTCTGCAGCAGAGTTCAAAGTAGCAAAAAAAAGTATGGCAACTATAAGGTAAGTGTTCTCAGACAGTCAAAAAGGAATTAACAACACGAGCATAAAAAGATGGATAAAGCATGTTCCGTTAGGCTATATACTATAGTAGCCACCACCGCCTGTGAGATGCAAGTGGAACCTGACGAAAACATAAGCATAGAAAATCAATTTTTGGTCCTTGCCTGGACGTTTTACCGCTTAAATAGTTTGGTTCCAGCTGACATTTCGGTGGATTATTACTATATTTAGTATTCTACCATCCAAATGTCAGAAGAGACGCCGATGCAAGTTAACTTGAGCTTGGCTTCCAGGGAATAGACACAGCCCTTTTTTTCTTTTCTTTTTTCTTTTTCTTTTTTTTTTAAACAGACCCTGTGGTTCGCAGATAGGTTTGCTTCTAGAAAAAAAAAACAGCTGACAGTATGGTGTTGCTTGGCCGAAAACGGCGGCAGGAATGTGGGTTTCATCATCGGTAACAGCAGTATCTGGCCTTCGATGAACGGCAAACAGAATCTAACGGAACGACGGCAACAATAACAAAGCTAATGCTAATATGCTAACGAGCCAGCTAACACCTTATCTAGCCTCTTCTGCTCCGCACCTTCGCCGGTATATGCTTCCATGGCGAGACTATTCACGCCTCTGCTGTTGACTAACAATAATGCTAAGACTCAAGACTCAAATCGCAGTCTTCAAACCGTCTATTTGTCAAGCTAACGTACGAACCCGCTTTACCTTCAGTTCCGCACTCTCCGCCATCTTGTTGCACTGGGTGCGCAGGCGCAACAAAGTCTCCCTCGAGGGACTGAGAGGGAAAAAGGTGTTGCTCATTCCGAGAGATCTAGACAGTAGGGGGCGCTGCTGTAACACAAACGGTGAACTGCCTCCAGGTTAAGCTTGGTTAAACAACGTGGTGCTGAAATACCACTTGTTTGAGACGTTTAGTTCAGGCGGCTTTACACAAAAATAAATAAGAATAAAGCGTGGTAGGCTCAAGATAGAATAGTTGATTTTAACTTTTATTTTTATATTTGTCAATTTAGCTTGTAACACTGATGATTAATTTATTGCTGTTGTTGTTGTTATTATTATAATTATTATTCAAGCACAAATGGTAGCCATTTTTAACACAGAATGTGTTACAGTGAAACAAGTGGAAACAATAACATAATTTGAAACTCTCAGTTGGGCTCTCCAGAGCTTAAGGTTTAAGTTTGAGATCTTTGGAGATCTAAGCAACTTATCATAATAATAGACCACAAATATTAAGTGTAATTAACCTACAAATTTTTTTATTTTATTTTATTTTGGTGCTGGTGCTAAAATAATGTTTTACAGATGTGGGCATCATCAGTCATTAATTATGTTTTAGCTTCCTAAATAGATAAAGAATTGAATCACACAGATGGATTGATTTATAGGCTACAAATTTAAACTCGTTCATAACAAAACAGAAAAGAAGGGACAAAATGACCACGCTGAAGGCAGACATTCAAATTTCTTTCAATAAAATGATTTATTCATAGGCAATGAAAACAAATATTAAAGGAACAAATAGGCTACTCTTGATAGACTATGTCGTTACTTACAAGGGTGCAGATGCACTAATATAGCCCAATAAAATCGGCTTTGTTCAGTCTTCAAAAAAAAAAAAAGAAATAAAAGCAGTGTGTCGAAGGCCTATCTCAGGACTTATATCGTAATTTCCATCACTCATTTAAAGTGCACAACATCCACTGTGAGCTACAGGCCTGCGAAAAAGAACAATAAACAGATAAATAAATAAATAAATCAAAATATCATAGGCTTATTTACAATACTGAGAGGATACGGAGCAATGAACTGAATGGTCAAAACTGCTGTTGTTGACAAAAAAAAAAAGAAACACTCTTACAAGATACATACATTGTCATTGCACTTTGCCACAAATAATAAATATAATCAACAGCATAATTTCAGATGAACAAACTTCATAAATGCTGGGGGTGGAAATACAGATTTATTTTTATAATATTACAAATAATTACATGTTAGTCTATTTTCAATTGAAGAGCGTCCACTTCTTCTCCATTCTTCCATGACTCTGACAAAAGCTGCAGATGCGTCCTTTCAACCCATCCTCCGTCGTTCAATGTGCCCAAGTCCCTCACGGTGGAAGAAGAGGAGATTTGAAGGAGCAGGATCCTGTGCAGTGGCGAGGAGTTAACATCTTACAGGAGAAATGGTGCAAAGCGTCGTGAGCTTCTAAGAAGAAGGAGATTAAACAATCAACAGTGTACGAGCATTATAATCCAAGTGGATTTCACAGAGGCGTTTGCATGTCAGAAAAACTGAACATATAATTTCACTTCCTGCTACCCCACAAAAAAAGAAAAAAGAAAGTTTATACGCGCAGTGGAATTTGAAGCCATGTGGCAGCGCTGCGGTGTCAGCTCCTCTGCTTTATTTCTCTCACCTCTGACGATGTGAAGCTGCTGAACCATCTCCTCCCTGTAGGAGAGCTCCCTTTTCATCTGATCCTGAAAATTATCTGAGGAGCATAAGGCACGCGCTGATTAGAGTCGGTGTTGTAGGTGGCACTTTCTTAGAAAAGAAAGAAAAGAAAAGAAAAGAAAAAAGACTAACACTTGTCGTACGGCTCATTGGACTCCAGAGGGCGCTGTTCTCAATATAACGCCAGAAACGGAATCTCGCGATCGACGTATAATCTTTACGAAAATACTTTATTTCATCTTTTTGGCGGAGATTAAAAATTGGCATTTATGTATTGAAAAAATCTTATTTAAATAAATGTATAAATCATGCTTTTCAGATTGACTGTGAATGCAGCACAGACAGTCAGGAGTGTCTCTATATAAATGATGATACTAAATATTATTAACAGCAATGAAGAAAAATTGAAATGCCCTTTATGGCGACCTAAACAAGCATTTTGTTAATGCTTCATGTTATGGATCATTCAATCAGTAATAAACTCATAAAACGACAGCCTTTATATGTGTTTGTGGGTCCTGAGTCTCCTGCTCTACTTGAACTAACATATTTACGGATATTGTTAGATACTGTTTAAAAAATGCACCTATTTTGAGGCTATATATATATATTATATATATATATATATATATATATATATATATATATATACGCATACATACATACATATATGTACATACATACATATATGTTAAATATATATGTAACTGCTTTTGTGAAAGCAAATAGGAACATTAGACAAAACAGAGCTGAAAATAGTTAATCATTTATTTGCTGTTCATTTATTTTTCAATATTTTGGAAATAATTGTGGACGTTAAAAGGAATTACAAGTTATGAAAGGCAGTCAGAGTGCGAGAGGTGTTCCCTCCCTAACTTTTCATTTTTCACTTGAACATTCACCTCATGAAACTCGATGGTTTTTTCCTAGAATAGATTGAGTTTGACATCAAGAATTAAGATCTTTGATCTTTGAGTTTCAGTGTTATATAGGCTTTCCACATGGTCTTGATGTTTGATGCACAGCTGGGAAAAAGTCTTTTTAATTCTTCATTTAATTTATTTATCAGTTTTAATATTCCATAGTTCAGGAAAGTGATTCTTTCTAGATGTGCTTTAGATTAGATTTTTCTTATGCTTAAAAAAAGAAAAAAAACCTGCTTTAATGCTGTGAATATTATCACAGGGGATGATCAACTCAGTACAGACATGTGGGAGCAGCTCAGATTTAGTCTTGTTATGTTGATTGCTCATCTTGTGGCATCGTTCGCAGAAAGGAGAAATACTCTTCATGCATCAGTAGGACGTTTAACTCTGTCTATGACTAATCTTCTGTGGTAGCAAAATAATGTGGATATTTCTGAGGGGAAATTCAGCTTACCCTTTAAGTTTTGAAATTCACGCTCCAGCTTTTTCCTCAGCTCAACTTGCTCCAGCAGCTGCTTCTGCAGCTCCTCTAAAAACAGACAAAACAGAGTGTTGGAGGGAAAATGAAACAGGCCTGTAGCCCACCAGCTTCCATCTAGGACACTTTTCTATTTTTAATGACATGGAGAAGGACTTCATCATCGTTTACAGAGACAATTCAGAGCAAGTCTTCCAGGACCTGCAGTCAGGAAGGAAAAAAAAAAAAAAAAAAACGCGCTTCATATTGAGGTTTAGTGATCCCCCCCCCCCCCTACCACCACCACCACCCCCCACGTTTTGCAAGAAACTGTTACTTAAAGGTCGCTCACACTTGTGTACTAGAGTTTGGCCCCAGGGCTTTAGAAATGGTTGGATATGAGTGACGGGACGATGATTAAAATTTATTTGTTCCATGACGAGCCAGAACGACGCAATTAAAACACCTTTAAAAAAAAAAAAAGAAGAAAAAAGAAAAGCTTGGTGCTACGAAGTGTGAAAAAAGGAAAAACGATTTTTAAAACATAAAAACAACAGTAATAATAATAATAATAATAATAATAATAAGACCGTCTTACCTTTGGCGAGACTTTGGATGTCTCTTTGTGATGGTTCTGTTCTAACGGGTGGGTTCTTGTCTGAATACACACGAAAACCAATGGTTGGATAAATATATTTATTATTATTCATAATAATAATAATAATAATAATAATAATAATAATAATAATAATAATAATAATAATAATGTGACATCTTAAACTGAGAAAATAAAAATAAAAATAAAATAAAACATTTTCTCGCTGTGCCCTCAGCTTACCCTGGTTCGGCTCTCGCTGGTTCTCCTCGCTGCTTTGACCATTAAAACATTTGGTTTCGATCTCTTCCACTGTGGAAGATGGCTCTTCTTTACTTGCACTTTCATCTTAAGAGAAAATAGATCTATGTAACTATTTCCTTTGACGATTTTTTTTTTTTTTTTTTTTTTTTTTTTTGCAGCTAAGCGCTTTTGAGCAAATCCAGAAACAAACAACAAAAAAAAACAAATCTAACCATTTGCTGTCAGGACTGCAGTCAGGTAACTGGTGGGCCTGAACTGAAACGGACTGTTCCTTTGTTGTAACTCACCCCTCTCCGGTGTGTAAACCTAAAGAAGAAAGAATGGCTTTAAGGCTTAGTGAACTATGATGAAGGTGAATAAATTGCAAAACTAATAGTTAAAGTATAGCCTGTTTATTTTTTTTTTAATTCTATATGCGGATTTATTTTTAATGTTGCTGTTGTTACATTGGTTCTAGTTCCTCACAAGGGTACATTCATTTTAATCTGTATGTACACACAGGCCAAGAAAAAGAAAGCGCTTGCAAAATAAATAAATAAATAAATAAATAAATGAAAACATCAGATTAATATTAGGACTGTCTCGTCGCCAGTGCTTCTGTTAAAAGTCACTCACTGTTGTGAACGGTGCAGCTATGTGCGGCTCTAAGTGCTTGTTCTGCAGTTCTCTCTCAGAGGACTGGGCCAAGTGCAGGGTCGGTTTCTGAGGTTCGGCCTGGCCGCCCTCCCGCAGGCCTCTGGACTCTAAATCATCTGGTGACACGCTGTGCGCCAAACCTGGAGGAGTCCGCGGACACACCGAGGACAGAGGCCGGGAGTCCTCCCTCTCCCTCTCCTCCTCCTCCTCCTCCTCCTCCGGTGTTTTGTTCGTCTCCACGTCCACGTCCGGCTCGCCCTCGCTCTCCACGCACGGGGACGCGGAGCGGTAGCTCGAGCTCTCGCTGAGGAAATCGGGCGACAAGTAACCGGTGCGGCCTCCGCCGTAGACGCCCCTGTTGCCGTACAGCTTGGCGATGCAGTCGGCGTCTTTGATGACGGGCCTGAACGCGGAGACGTAGCTGATTTTCCGCGGCGGGAGGGCCACCCCCTCGTCCCCGGACTTGTCGTCCTCGTTGCGCGCGGACTGGGTGCTGGAGCAGCGGTCGTTGTCCACCATGCTGTCTTTGGACGTGTTGGTGCTGCGGTCGCTGCCTTCAGAAACGTCCATGTCAGCCTGCCGGGGGGGACAGAGCAGCTCCGCGGGGGGTTTGTGTGGAACCTGGGGGTACGGGGACACGGGCAGCGGGCCTGCCGCGGGCCAGAACATGGGGAAGGAGTGATACGCGCTGTCCTTTCCGGGCCACAGGACACCCGGCAGCCCGGGTTTGCTTTGCTCGCCCATCATACCATCTTCCTTTTTCTGGCACAGGCCGAAAGCTGGAAAGCCGTAGGGGTGGGGGAAGAGCGGCGGGGGGATCTTCTGCAGCATCCCGAAGCCTTTACTGGGAACCGGGATGACCGGGTAGCTGCGCGCGGTCGTCATGGCGCCCCGGGTGTCCTCGCAGCTGAGGATTTTCGCGGGTATCTCGGGCGAGTCTCGGGTGCGATTGGGCCCCTGTGATTTTAAGGGAGAACTGGACCCCGAACCGCTTCCCGGCAGGGTCCTTTTGCGACTCCCCCCGTTGAACATGGCCTTCACGTCTTCCCACGCGTGCAGTATCTCCGTGGGAGAGTTTTTATCACTCAGTTTCAGGTGCCTCCTCCAGGAGTTGAAATTAGCCGCGTCTGGCTGCGTGTACTTGGACTCCGGCGTGCGGTGCGAATGGAATATGAATTTATTTGGGGAAAAATACATGTTGCAGTAAGAGCACTTGATGCACTTGGCCCTGGAGCTGTTGTACCTGGCCGGGATGAAGTTGCCTCTGCTCCCCCAGGCGCACTCGTGGGACACGTCAAAGGCAAAATTTTCTGGAAGTTTGGGAGGCGAGTGAGCCCCCAGAAACGACTTACAGAGTCTCTCGGCCTCGCGCTTGGTGATCATCCCGCAGCGCCGGGAGGAGATCGGCATGGCGCCGGCTCTCCGCAGGATCTCCAGCTGGACCGGGGTGCACTGGACGCACGTGATGCCCAGCGCCACGCGCCGGTTGTGTATTTCGTTATAGCTGTAATTCTTCAACAAGTGTTTGATATTTGCGCGAGGCAGAGTCTCTCCTGGCCATCTATCACCAGAGACACGATGGGTATTCCGTACAGAACCGTCTCTCCGACCTGGTTGGGCTTCAAGTTTGTTGTCGGGTAGGAAAGTTCTGGTTTGGAGTTCGGCGAGGAGCTTGTGTCTCGTCCGGCAGGTATGGTGTCCATCCTTGGAGGCCTGGAAGCTGCAAACACGGCGTTTGATATAAACAAGTAAGTCTTCAATCTACACATCTAGTTTTAATTATGCACATGATTTTTATTTTAGACTTTAGTCCCGGGACATCCTCGTCAAATAATTTCTTTGTGTCTTAATTTTGTGCAAAAAAAAACAAACAATAACAACAACAAAAGAACTTTGAGCATTCAAAGAGTATTTTGAGATTTCACCTTGGGTAAACATTTTCAGAAGACTCTGCGTAGCTACGAAAAAAAACGTCCCGCAGTCTTGAAACACAAACTAAATCTGCTGCTAGAGATTGAAAACTCACCTCTATCGTCCTTGCAGCTCCCCCCTCCGTACTCGGTGACAGCGCGAGGTGCGAGTGAATATCTGAGCGACAAGAAGTCTGTGTTTGAGGATGTAAAGATGTTTGCTTTAGAAGCGGGACGCAGTCGTCCGCGCGGCACCGCCTCCCTCCTGCTCGGTCCTCCTATCTCTCCGCTGCGCGCTCGGAGTGCGCGGATGGTTTGTGTTGCGCCACCAGCAGCAGCGGTGTCCACATGGCAGACACAGCCCCCCCCTCCAAGACAACGACAGCAATCAAGTGACGGCAAAAAAAAAACTTATGGCAAGGCACTCCCACTCACGCAGACAGCCCGCATTTAAGTATGGATTCATGACCGATGGAGACGGCGGGGAGAATATTTGAACCTCCGGCAGCTTGGAGGCGCGTATGGAAAAGGTTCAAACATTGTAAACATCTTATTGTAAGCAATATGTATGAAAATGAATTTAAATCACATACATATGTAGAAAGTGGTGTCTTTTTTTTTTTTTACATTTCCAAAACAGTTTTATTGGCATTATGCATGAGGCTGCGCCAAAGCAGCAGGGACGCACCGCCACATTGTTTATGGCGTGGAGTCAGGGTCCGGCGATGAATGCGGGGTGCAGGAGCTCGTCACGTGCTGGGTTCCCACGGATTCACTGTTAACAAGCTATAGGGCCGACACGCGTTATTGTGACAAAAAGCAGCTGCTCCGAGGGCCACTTTCTCTGATACTCATTCATGTTTGGTTTTTTTTTTCAATCCCCGGTCTGAAAGAAAGGCACTAGAATGAAGATGAACGTGGAGCCTTCCAGCATAAGCGATCGGCATTTAACTTTTGAAAGTCAGTAAAGGTTTGGGTTAATCATTTCCATCTGACCCACGCGCGGCGACCCGCGCTGATGTAATATTGATGAAGGTAACAGGACACCGTTCCTGCTGGCCTCATTGACTTCAGCCACACAGAGCTGTGCACAGCAATATTGACAAGTTGTACATAATTATTCACTTATTCTATATAATGAATATGTTTATATCTATTTGGCGACTAATTCCAAGTTAATAATACCAATAACAACACAACAACAACAATAACAATAATAATACCTGGCATCTTTAAACTGAGAATTTCGTTTTAAAACGCTAACCTAAATACCCAGGTTATATAACATATAATAAATATTCAAACTGTCATAAAAATGGACATTAATGAAGCAACCAAATTTACTCTGAGCAATCTTGTCCTCCATCGATCAATGAGGGCCTCTGAGACGCATCAACATGACTGTCCTCGTTGCCATCCAAAAATTAGAAAATTTTATTGAAACACGAACCAAACTAAATGGAGTACAATGATTTAAATGCTCAATCAAGCAAACAAAAGATTGAAAATAAAGCTCTAAAATTATCATTCAATTTTTTTTTCAATGACACATTGCATCTAGAGCCCTTATTTTGAAAGTAAAAGTAACAATCACAGACTCATTCACTGGCGGGAGATGTGTGCTTGTTCCTGCGTTGTTCAACCAAACCTTTTGGTGTGGAGATGTAGAGGGGAAAAAAAAAAAAAAAAAAACCTCAGTGTGGTCAGTACCATGCTTACTCTACCTTTCTGTGCAAGCAGGGACAGCTCATTTAAAAGTGTGTCTGCATTAATCACAGTGCTGCATCAAAGTATGATAATCACCTGAACACTCTATTAAAATAAAAGTGCCAGCCCAGGGGAAATCTTACCTTACTCTTTAATTGTTTTGAAGCTCTGATAGGCTTTTTAATCTAAGATTAATTTATGCATTCTTAAATAACTCTACATATGATTAATAAGCTTGAAAATTAAAAGGAGACTGAAGCAATTATAACAAGTGGTTGGTCATCACCTCATTAGATGGAATTAGAAAGAGGCAGTTTTTGAGTGTGTGTTTTCTTGATTATAGGTTAAACAAAAAATTAACAGTGGAAGTGTATGAGCTCAGAAAAATGTGAGGAGATTGTTTGATGACAATCAGTGGGGGAAAAAGTACTGCAGCCTAATTATACTGGATCTTTCTGGTTAGTTTTTTGTTTTGTTTTGTTTTTTTTTGTGAATCAGCGGGTCAGTATGTAGGATTCTCTAGTTACTGCTGGTCCAAGATCAGACAGTGTAGGTGATTTCAGGTTGTTGAGATGGAGGGTCCACAAAAGAGAAGGACCAGCTGTTTGTGGGGCCACTGGAGAGACAGCGAGAAAACAGGGAGACTTGCTAAATGGTTGCTAATGTGTAAACAAGACATCACTCCTCTCCTGCTCTGATGTTTATTTGTCTCCTAAAAGTCCACCCCTGGGTGCTGACCCCACACCCTCCACAGCTAAACAAAACATTTCGACTTGTAGAAGGTGTTCTGCAGTGTGTGTGTGTGTGTGTGTGTGAGTGGGTGTGTGGGGGGGGAGTCCATCGCTAAATCAAATGAGGCTGAGCATAGGGACCCTTTTGTCACAGACAGGGACTCATCTGCCAATGGTGAGCTGTGAAGTCCTGGGGGAAGGCAGGAACAAAGGTGCTAAAAGGCTGTGTGACAATGAGGGTGTTCTGAGGAGAGCCTTCAAGAGTGGGACACAGCCTGTACAAGACAAGCTGTGCCAATCACGCCACAATTACCTTTTTTTGTGCAATCCAGGGGCCTTGTGTGGGCATTCATGGAGAGATACAAGGACACAAACTGCCATGTCTCCCTGAGCTTTACTTGTGATATATAGCTGACCTGAAGCTCATCATAATAGTAGCGCTGAGTAAATCATCTGCTTCTCTGTTCTTGAGGAACTGACAGATCTGGCAAAGTCAGCTTCCTTTACATCTGCTCATCTATTGTGGCAAAAAATTTTACAATGCAGCATTTAGAGGATTTTATTGTCTTTTGATATCGAATGCGGCTTTTACTGATGACCCGCGCTTCATGAATGAGTTTATTTGGGTTACGCAACAAAGTTTACAGCTCTGGTTGCAGGGAATAAAAATGCTTTTTCTTCATTCTAAGTTGGATCAAGCAAAGAAATGCATAATAAGTAAAATAATTATAATAACATGTCTGCAGCTGTATATAACTTTAATCTCATGTTAGAGCAAATTTAAGGTTACCAAAGAAATAATGCAATCTATACAAAACACAGTAAAACATAACATTGTATTACTTCAAATAAAACTTTTCAATGATGCAAAATTAAAGCCTTAGAAATCTATTTTATTGACATAACTTCTTAACTGTCTTTGCAGCTTTTTATTCACAATTCGATTTAAATATTCATAGTAGATATTTGATTAAATATGAGCAAGTTGTTAGGACACAATAACAAAAAAAGACTGTAGAATCATATTAGGTGCTCTAATATTACAGCATGCAAGCATCTCTAATGTTAATTCATAACAACAGCTCTTAAACATAATTGCTTTTATACTGACTGCATGAATATTTAGGGAGTTTAAGTTATGTGTATGCTACAGTGCAATAAAGGAATATGTAGGAATTTGTCTACATCCAACCCCAAGCAGCTTCAATAGTGTAATGAGGAGTCAAGTGAGAATGGGAATTATCGTAATGATAACAAAGGTCTATGCACCATAGCTTGGAGCTATATTCTGGGGCATTACCATAAAGATGTGATGTGCTTGTATTGCAGGGTTTTTGTGAGGGAGCAGGCCAAAGCGATAATAACTATTAGTAGATGACAGTGCTTTGTGGGATTCCAGCTGTGGAGCCCAAATTTCCATACAGATAGAATGGCTCTGGGTGGATGATATGTGAATGTGGGGGAAGGGCTTGGGGACTCCATAGATGTGTATGGGCACGCACACTTGCATGCATACGCACATATATACGGAGTGACAAATCTCAGTGCTGGACTCAGTGTTGCTGTTCCCAGTCAGATTTCAGAGGAGCGACGAGTCCTGCTGGTCTCTGCGGAGGAACTGACCAGAGTGCTGAAACAGGCTGCTGTTGCTCTGCGCTGACAGCTTTCAAAGTCGGGAGGTGCAAAGTGTGTATTAGTGTGTAAACAGAGAACCAGAGATTTCCATCAAGATCACATGCAGGTGAGAAGGCCTGCAACATGCTTGTCATTACCATGTCTAACAAAGATAAAAGCCTGTATCCTTAAAAAAAATCATTTCAAGGTTACAAACTTTCAAAAGCACTCACGTAAAAAAAAAAAGCTCCACATTTAAAGAAATACACCTTATCACATTCTTAGCAAGAGTTACATGAGAAAAAATGATATCCTTCAAATTTTTTGAGAAGTCACAGACACCAGCTGTATATTATGACCAGCAAGATAATGATCATGTCACTAACATAGTTATGCAACTGACCACACTTCCTGTGAGACTGAATATTTTATGGATTTTTCCACTACAATAAGCTTAATTCAGTAAGAACTGAAAATTGAAAGGGAAGTATTTAAATGCAATGAGGAGCACACCCTCGCTAAAGGTCATTGAAATCATTTTTTTTGAGTGGCTGCAAGAATCTGAAAGATTTGTAATTATTCATCTAGAATTGATGTGTAGCAGTGGAGGAACCAAACCCAGGTTCTGACAGCACACAGATGGAGGAGAAATTACTTTGTTTACTAAATCAGAAAACCGAAAGCGTTACTGAGACGGTCCAGAGCTTGAATTTAACTTGGCAGAAGGACAGGATTCAAGTAGAAAGATCAATATCAAAACAAAGGTGAAATAAGGTAAACTGGGTTACAGAAGATGGAAATACAAAAGACAAGGACAACACAAAAATAAACAACAAAGAAAAAAGAAAGAAGGAAGAAGAAAAGCATCGCCAGTGAAGTTTTCTGATAAATGGGAAATACTTCTTATTTCTGGATAGTGACCAGGCTTGCTGCAGCTTTTCATTTTAGTTTCCTCCAATCATTTTTACACATTTCATTTGAAATATACTGATTAGACAGCTTTGTGAGAAACAAACACAAGAAAATGAAGATCATTTTCCCCTTTGCTGTACAGTTTTATTAGATTCTCTGGTATGCGTCTCCTCGTTGCTCAACTTAATTAAAAGCTGACAACTTGGCAAGCCAGTTGAAAACAAATCTATTTTTTGAGAGTCGTCTGCCTGGAAACTCTCTGTGCTTAGGGGCAAATTCTTTTCATCTTTTGACAGATTCAGGGTAGTTGTTTTCAGTCTTTCAGCCAAGCTAAGCTAACTGGGTCCTGCTCATGACTTCATAATTGAAGGGGGACATGATAGTGGTTGTCCTTTTCTGAGCTGTCAGCATGGAGGGAAAGCAAAAAAAAAAACGTTGAAGAATTACTTGAAGGGTCAAAATAAGAACCAGTTTTACAAAGTAATTAATTTACCTTGAGCGACAGCTTGTGAAAGAGTGTGTCATTATGACCCAGAAAGGACATGCAGATGAGAGGGATCAGGGCTGAGTGTGACAGAAAAAGTGCGCAACAGGAACCTGTGATAAACTATGTAGGCCTATGGGAAGAGGTTAGGTTAATAATAGCTTCAGATGAGGTGGCGGAGAATTCAAGGCTGCGGTCTCTTGTGTTCTACTCAATGAGCTGGTGTAAGTAAGTGCACAAACATCTGTAAACAATGGCTGCACATGTTTTCTATCAAACAAACACAGCTGGTTAAACTGGGCCCCAGAGATGGATTAGGTAAGAGGGCCCGGATCCTGGGACCAAAGAGATTGTCTTTTTTTTTCCCCCCGTCTTCTTCTTCTCTTTTGGTTGACTTCCAATGCCACACATGCTGTGTGTTTTGTGGCATTGGGCGAGGCTAGCAGGGAGCAGACAAAGACAGTGAGAGCAGAGAGCGTGAGGACACCAATCACCCTGTAATTATCCCCCCGGTGTGTGAACTGCCCAACTCTCTGTCCTTGATAGATTCACCTGACCCAATAACACAACACACAGCCACAATGGACCGGAGGCGGAATAAAGACAACACCATAGATCAGAAAGGGGATCAGCAATGAGACAAAGACCTAACATCAGGGAGCTGTGGCGAAATCAAAGAAACAAAAGACTGAACCAATCCTGTTGCAGCCTTCCGTTAATAGCCTGGAAGCTGCTTGGAAAAACAGCAAAATCGAGGTAACACATGATTCAATTTCATTTGATATTAAAGAAACACCCTTTGGCATCTCTTTTCTTTTCTCTTGAATTCGTTCCCTCTTGCTCACTTCACTCTGTTACCTCAGAGTGATGTATTAAGCCTTTTAAATTAACAATGGAATGACTTATTCAAATTCGCCTGTCCCAAGGAGTGCCTTGAGTGCTTGCTGGAGTGGGACATCAGCGCTACCTTTAAACCTCAGGCTGGGTAGTGGTGCATGTCGCTTCATCCAGATAGCCAAAACAATCTGGCCAGCGCTTCCTCCAAAAGGCAAACATTCATATTGTGTTGTGAAGAGAGCGTGTAACACCACAGAGCCTGCCATTACTGGACATGAAAACATCATCTCCTCAAAACGAGTAAATGCGTGTTGTTTCCAGGATGGAACAGTGGCAAAAAGAAGCAGTAAATACACCAAAGTCTTATGAAGAAAATTGCTTTCTTTGGAGTTAGAAGCAGCGAACTGTGCCATTTTGGCTTTATAAACTTCAGAAGTGTCTTACGCAATCTTGTACTGGTGCCACTTCTCCGATATGTGTCTGATATACAGATATCTAAATCATTAACGCTGAGGCCACGGTCAACTGAATACAAATGAGGATACAGTGGGTGATCCGTCTGTCCCTGAGGGGGTGTCCAGAAGCAAATCTGAGAAAAGCGCAGTTTGATTGATGCTGCTACACTCTGCATAATGATCGGATCAGAGGTCAAACTACTTCAGTAGTGTGCATTTTATCATTAATTACAGACATAAATAAAACAATAAGACATTGTCCATATGCTTTAAGTGTGCTTATGCCTCCTCCTTTCCCTCACCGGGTCACTTCACAATTAGTAACTGTTACACAATGACCTTAGAATACAGAAAAAGAGACACCCGTCAGTTATTGACTGCATTCTCAAAATATCATGCCACAAAAATGTGCTAGTAATTACATGCAATGAGAGAAGCACATTTTGATCTCACAGTTACATATGCAATTAAAATATTATTCATTATCTCTTAAATAAAAGCCTGGTCTTGAAATTCCATTAAATTTGGGATAATTGTGTGTGTTTAATTATAAGCTGTGGCGTGAAGGAAGGAGGGAAGTTTCGGAGAAAGTAACAGAATGCGCTGTGACCTAGATAGCAGGGGAGACATTTTGTTTCAAAAGTGACCTTGCTGTGAAACGTCAGCTCAGAATAGCTCACACTTTCCACATACTCAGAGTGCACAGACCCATCACTTCCTCCACACTGGTTACACTGAGCTCCCAACAGTGATTGGCCATCAAATCTATGATTATTGCAGATGAAAATCTGAATGGATGAATATCCACTTTAGTGCTATTGTTTTTACAGTTTCACCTGCTGCAGGCCAGATGCTGCCTAGTTGCAGTGTTGGCACACACGTGAATACAAATGTATTTAAGTATACTGCAGTTTATATCTGTATTTGCCCTGAAATTATCTCTATTTACCCTGAGAACTAGCATCTTAAAGTTGGGTTAGACAGAATTATTTTTGGGTGAAATTGCAGTCTAAGTGTTGTGAGAGGAAACCACACCCTTGCACCTCCTCTTGACTATTTTTTAAGTGTTTTTTTTTTAACTCTTTAAAATTCATGAACTCAAAGGGAGAATCTTTTCAGAAAGATGATATCCAGACTTCTAAAGTTGCTCAGCCATCACCTTGAGATAGTGGAAAGTTCTACAGGACAAGTTGCACACGCCAGCACATTTAAAAAAAAAATCTGACAGAACATGAAAAGAAATGTAGACAGTCAAAAAATAAGCTATGAAAATACATCTCAGTGTCACTAAAAAGTAATCCACAGGTGTGGAGACCACTGAGAAAGCATTGATCATTGATCTCCAGTGGGACGCTCAGTGCAGCTAATCTGATAATTTCCCACAATAATTTCAGGCCACATCATACACTGATACCTGTACCTGCTCATGCAGCATTTCATCAGTTAAGACTAGTTTAAGACAAAAAGTGGATATGCACTAAAAATTATGTTCCTTTAAGATGGATATACTTCTTTTTTTTTTACTTCATCATAAACTTGCAACAGCAGTGGCCAACTCAAATTTTGAATTGTGTATTTGGAAAAGTTTGTGTTATTCAAGGCTCTTACAGATACAGTGAGGAGTTAACCTGTTGTTATTGGGATAAACATAAAGGTGCAGCAATATCTCCATCTTTTTTTTTCCTTTTCTCTCATTTTATAACAGTACTATAAGTTTAAGTTGGCTAAAGTGTGGCTGTAATTAAAGCACCCAACACCAGACTGTATGAGCGACTTTGAGTGATGGTAGAGTTTTCGCATGTCCACTGATGTGAGCTGTGAATTTGAGTAGGATGGTGAACAATGCAACATTACTGAAGGATGTGAAAAAGGCTTTTGTTGTTGTTGTTGTTTTTTAAGAGAACAAAAACATAAAGGGATAAAAAGCAGCTGATGTTTAGTGTTTTTGTCTGCTTGTCCTGCTCAAGGAATCAGTCAGCTAGTCTTCTCACAAGTAGCCTGTTTGCTGGCTTCTTATTAAAATAAACAATACAGGCAGGTATTACTTTCTTACGTTTTAAAAACATAAACTAAGAAGCACTGTATGAATGCATTGGTGGATAAGAAACGCATTGTAACATATACATTGTAGAACCAAATTTCTAAAAATATCAAACTATTCCATTCAAATGGCCTCAGATATATACTATAATATAGTGCCAATAAGGTCTGTTTAAAAAAAGTGTGTTGCTTCATCTGAAATTTGACACACCATAACCAAGCTTTACTTTTTTTGATAATATTTTTTGCATTTTTGCACACAAAATTATTTTTGCACTATTATTATCCTGTATTTATTGATTTCACTTTAATTTTTTTTGCTCACATTCTTTATGCACCAAGCTGATGCACATACCTTCTACTGTCCCAAACCAACATCTCCTGCTGGCTCCCTCAAAGCAGCTTGGCTCGGGCCGGTGGCTTCAACCTGCAGGCAGCCACAGGACAGCCGAAGCGGAGCTGTCTGCCACTCCTGTGCTTCATTAGGAAACAAAATATAAGGTTTCCACTCCATTAGGAATGACTTTAGGAGTGAAAGCACATAAGACGCCGACTCACCTCATCAACAATGCATTGCAATAACGGCTGAGGATGAATGAGAGTGAGCAGAGAGGGGAGAGAAAAAACAGCATTAGCCTGTATCCAATATCTTTACAGCAGAGTGGAAGGGAAAAAAAATCATTAATGCAATAAAATGTGGTCAGATTAATCAAATGCCTCAAACTCTTATGAAAATATTCCAGGGAGAGAATTTTCTATTACATCTAATGGTATCTAATCTAATACTGGCAGTTAAGGGCTTGGGCATCTATTTATTGTGAAACACAATTTAGGAAGTTTAGAGGGAAGCAGTGAAGCATGCGTGCAACATAGCCGTCAGGAACGTGGGCTGAGATCTTTTCCTTCTATTTTCTTTTCTCCAACTCATAAAAGCTTACCATTAAAGACAGTAGGCCGCTCTGAGTTTTGGGGATAAAGATACACCAACAGAGGAGGCAATTTGTAATTAGCGCGTCATAATCAAAATGACCCACTCGGACACTTTATGATCAGCAAGACAAAATTACTGCACCACCAGTGCCAATCTGCGGGCATGTACTACTGCATTAGCATAATGAAAATACACAAATGTTAATAGTCCGCCTCTTCATATGGACAAGGAGCTGAGGCACAATCTTAATTTCACTCTGCATTTTCACTAACCTGCAGCTTGTGGGAAAATGCTGAAAAACATACAATATTTTTTGTAAATGACCTGGAAGGAGAGGAGGGGAAAAAAAGCGCTCTTGTCTCTTAAAACAATCTATGAAAAGTATCATTCCCCTGCTGCACATCTCCTGCGAGAGACTCTATGGAAGATCTTATTTTCAATTAAAATCTCATTTGCTTGGAAGTTGAGATGAAATCATGTTGTGAATTAGCACATGAATTTACATACTGGGATGCCTGCCAGTGCGCAAGGAGACTAATTTACCTTTAAGATTGATTTTTCAAAGAAAGGATTTCAGCTATGGCGTGAGAGCAATGATGCATACGTGGGAAAACATTTACCAACATTCAGCACCAACAAAGAACTGGATTCCAAGATGTAACTCGTGAGGAAAAACAACTTTTTTGTGCCTTTCTAAGTCAGCAAAAGGAGTTTCTGTAAAGTTATAACGAGAGACAAAGAGAAGACAAACTTTCTAGACCTTCTGAAGCACACGCATGAGGATTGATTGTTTGTTTATGAGTAATGGTTTCAACAAAATGGATGGTTTAAGATACGGAGGGACATGCTGAAAATATTAATTCCTAATTACTGATTTGAACATATTCACACACAATGGGATTTGGCAGGTGGCAAAGAAGTAGCAAGGGTTCTTGTCATCATGTAGAGAGCGGAAAAAAAAAGCACTGACAAAATTTTTTTGAAAAAAAAAAGCTTCCATGGAGGTGATTGTCCTTGTAAATTGTTAAGTTTTGAAGATACCCACCTGTATCTAGCTAGAGTTGATGGTCTTCCACTCAGGATAAACCCCCTCACTCAGCCATCCATCTGGCCACAGATTGTCCACATTAAATCACTTGCTCATTTCGGCAAGCCCTTCTCTGCCAAAGTGCTGCAGCTGCTATTGATTGATTCTCTCAATTAAATAAAGCTTTGCTCCCTCCACTCCTTGTAAATACCCAGAGACCCCCTATCCAACACAATATCCATTCTTCTTACACTGCTAACATTATCAGTCTGCACGCAAAATTAATTCCCCCACTATTGCTGAAATAACTATAATTGCAAACTACACAGAGAAATTGGAAAGGGGGTTTAATATACATTTCCAGGTGTATTTTCCATTTGTTCAAGTCAATAACATTTTTCATTAACAGTTGTAATAATAGAAAAAAAAAGTACATGTTCTGTCCCCTGTTCATTTTCTTTTTAATTCAGAGATGATTTCACAGCCGTCTTTTCAAGCTGCTATGAGCAACACTTTCTCATTTAATTTGGTTTAAGTCCTCCAAATGAGTTTAATGCTGGCTATCAACTGAAAAATATTCTAATTTACATTTTTATCAGTTGAATCAGCCATGACTCACAAAAGTGAAAACGCATTAATATGAATTTATGTTGATGCAACACTTTGATATAATAGAAAATCAATATGCAGATTAAAAATATTTGAAGTCTTCTCATTTTGGAGTTTCGAGATACTTTTCGGTTGACAAAAAGGATACCTTGAAAATTCTTTTTGGTGCTTCAAAAGCAGGCCAGTAATGTGAACAGTAGTATTCTTTTGAGCGAAGAAAAAGCAGAGAGACAGCCAGCACGCACAAGGACACTCGGGTTCCCTTACAAGATGAGAAGAAAAGTGGAGAAGCTGAGAGAGAGACCCTGGTTTCTCTTTCTCTCTTCATAGTTATTCCACTGGCTATCCAGCAGGTGGGCAGAAACCAGTGTGTCCTGGCCTCAGCTGCTCTGGGGTCAGCCCTCCGCTCGTCTGTGCTGGAATTATCGGCTAGCCCTTTGCCGGTGGCTGAGAGATTTAGCCGTGACCCTGAACATGGCCTCCCCCAGAGGCTGACAAATTTTATCACCACATTTTCCCAACTTTGCCCAGAAAACCAGCCTGACTCACCAACCCACAGCCAATCCAGCCGCACCACAGCTTCCCCTAACCTCATATCTCATCACAGACATAATGGGAAAATCAGACCTCTGTGAACAGGAACCCGTAAAGATTCATGGAAAATGAGGGCATGTGCTGGAATGAAGAGGGACACTGGCCGCTCACAGGCTTCACAGCAAAAAAAAGGTTCAGAAAATTATCATACAGTGATTACTAAGTTGCCACCCTCTTTTCTAAATGAACTGAAATTACGAAAATAATATAAAATCATGTCAGATCCAATTGGAAGTTGGATATCTTTATTTTTGCTTTTGCTAAAAACTATGCAATGAAAAGTAAAGTTTATCCAAATTCATTGTCAAAAGTAATTTACCTCTAATGAAAACAAATAAAGTTTGTTGGTGGGCATCATATTTTCTGAGCACACAAGCAAATTTGATTTAATGCAAGATTAACAGAGACAAAACTGAACAGTTGTACAACAAACAAATGCCTGTACAATAATAACATGCATATTAGAACATTCGCATTCTCCCCTCGCCCGAACGTTTGAGAAGCATGTAATCCTACTCAAAGATGAGAAAGACAGGACAGGAAAAAAAATGAGCCGAAACACAAGACCCAATCAATCAGAAAGCTCTTTGCTAGCGGCTGCATGCACATTAGACCACATCTTCGAGATTTTCAGAGCAAACCGTGGAGCAAAAACTCCATTACCTCCTGACACAAAATGCAAATGAATCACAACATGGGGTGGGAAGGAATTAAAGACCCTTCTCTAATCAATGACAAACCAGGATGAAACCCTCTCTTCCATGGATCTGCCACCGGCAAACTCCAAGTCCCCTGAAAGCACACACACGCATACACACGCTCCTCAGTTCACATGCAGGCACATGCTCAAAAACAGACTGACGGACACAAAGGCAGACTGACAGACACAAGCACACACACGCTTGGCATGATCTTTCTGGCTATTTTCCAGCTTCCAAAAAAAAAAAAAAAAAACTGCTGAGGATACAAGATCTTTGCATGAAAGTAGAGAGCTCCACCTTATTCAAATATTGTTTCATTATATTTCAGAGTCTGATTCTGGTTGGCTGGATGGTGCCGGACCCAGGCTGTGAGGTGAAGGGAAGAGCTGCCTCTATTCTGTCGTGCTCTGTTCTGCTCAGACAGATGCACGGGCCTGTGTAAATGACAGCCTGAGCCCGAGGACGTCTTCTGGCTGCCGCACGGCCTGCTACAGCCTGCAGGTGAAGTGTCTGTGGCGCCATATGGAGCAGGGAAAATTAACAGCGAGAGGAAATTCTCCACAACAGCGGGAGGTCTTGCTAGTCTCTCCTCCAAACAAAATTTAGAGACGTAGAGAAACAAGAGAGGGGGAGTGATAAAATTAATGGGGTTCAACATTCTAACACAACACCAACGGCAATGTTTGCACAGAAAAACAAGAATTCCCTTTACAGTTTAGTCACATTGCACTCCTGTATTATAAATCAGTGCCTGGCTAAAGTACTATGACCTGTTCTATAAATGTACATTAACCCTGCTGGCGCTCCTACCCAGGTTCTAGTGTGCTCCACAAGCCCAGCGCAGTGGCTGTTAGTGCAGGTGAGCCGCCTCCTTCCCCAGTGGCTTCTTATGCTCGCTGCCATCATAGCAGAGGTGCCCCCTGTGGAGCCTCTCTTGGTTTGGGTCATTGATTACAAAGAGCCTCCTGGTTTTGTCTGACAGATGTGAATCCATGCTATTTAATTTGGAGAGTTACCCTCAAAGGGACCACCATTAGCTATCCAATCTGACCACAAATAGCGTTCCATTAAGCAGAGTTTGAGAAGCTCTGGTGGTGTGTCTCCTGACAGCATGGAGGAAGGCCTTGGCATATTACGCTGAATGTTAAATGCTTGGTTGTTTAAACAAAAGGGAGATCTTACTTTAAAGAATGTCTTTGTTTTAGAGATACATAAAGAGTCCCCTCAGCGGGATTCTTTAGGCATATTAGAGCTGAAACTGTCCTTGTTTAGTGTCTAAAGAGGGTGGGGTTGGTAGTTAAAATGTTAATAAGTGCAATTCAGTTTTAATTTAACAGCCTTCTGCATTCCTAATTACTCCACTAGCTGTGAATAAATGAGGAACGGAGCTCATCTCACGTCCTCTGCTTTCGATATAAAACACATTCTTGCCATCTTCGATATGGAGCTAAAGAGGACTGCGAGGGAAGTGATCTCAACTCGTCCTCTCCTCATGAACAAAGCAGCACGGCTCAGTTAGGGATTTCAGCTATTATTTTCTCAGTAGGTAGAGGGCTTTAAAACCTTTGTTGGAGCTTTTATGGATTTTTCTGGTAAAGCACGAGGACAAGTATGAAAAGTGCAATCAAGTTAAATAGACAAGATTAAAAGTTTAGAAAAAAAAAAAAACAGTTACCATGATCATGAAGTGTTCTTTTTAAAACATTCACGAATAGGAGAGTGCTTCTCTGTGCAGCCATGGACTAGAACCGTGCATAAATTAATTTATGTAATCATACAATGTAGATTAGCATGATAATGGCGGGTGTTAATAGATGCCAGGAAGCAGGGAGTGACAGCACTTTGAAATGAGACATGCTTGGGGCAGTGGGCTCACACACACTCATGCATACACACCGCATTGGGGAATAGCCGGTGAGGCTCTCGTGCCATTACGACAAATGTGAGTGACAATGAAGAAAGCCACATCTAGCTAGCTGCCTGAAGGCTGCTTCAGTATTTTCACAAGTCTATAGGCTCTTGGTCTCACGGGGTGCTCTATTAATTGTGAGCAAAATGGTCCACCATTAGATCTAAAGCTTTTAGAGACCAGAGGACATGTCACACCCACCAGGGCCAGATTAAGAAAAATAGAATCAAATAAAATAAAAAACCTGCTGATGTAATGACATCTTAGATTCAGCAAATTTCCTCAGATTTAAAAGAAGTATTATTCCAAGACTGGGATTCAACAGTCTAGTTTTGTTTCAGTCTAAAAGAAAGGAAGAGGATGTATAATGGAATCAAAGTAATAAAAAGTGAAGAGGATATGATCGAAGCAAACAGATGAGGTGGTTAAAGGTCTAATCTCCTTATGAGGCTGAGGTGAAGAACTTACATGATGGTAGGTCTTTGATGAAAGCTTTGCAGGCCAAAACCTACATTTCAAACAACATTGTAGCCATTAGTTAATCAGACAAAAGAGGGTTATCACGGAAAAGAAGAGATAAGCCCAAGAAAAAGCCAAAACCCACTTATTTAAAAAGCTTCCTTAAAGACAGTTGGTACATTCAACAAATACAACAACTCCCGCTTCCTTTTATCCACCAAAGCCCCAGCAGATCACAAAGCCCAGTGGGGGTGCAAGGTGGAAGCAATAAGGACTTATGGATTTACACACCAGGTGGATGTGGCCACTACTGTGAAATAATCCAAATAAGACTGGTTTTAAAACAACAGCAGCAATTTGATGAGTTGTTACCCGGCTCGCCCACAGGCCACCCAGATCTGTGCTCACGCATGAACAGCACTTAAAATCCTTTTCTGTGAAGTCTTGAGCCGCCATAAACATGTAGAAATATCTCATCTCTTTTTAAAAGTTAATAAGCTGATTGGTTTGACAGTTTTTTTTTTTTAAACTAAAGCTCCAGGCATTATTAAGAAATTACCATGGCAACTACCGAGATAACAGGTCACTTTAGTTTCTGTAAATTTACTGTGGATTGACAACTGCATCCCCCTGCATATCATTAATTATGTATATGAATCACAGTTATATTCATCTCAATGCAAATGAACAGTAATAAAAGGGAGAAAAAAATGCAACAGGAGAAATCTATAATTAATCCATAGTAAAAAGCATCCTGAATTGAAGGAAAGGGTTGAACACAAGGAAGACAACACCTGTTTGTCTGCAGCTGTTTGCATATCTGGAACCTTCCAGCTTTATGGTAACAAAACATATGAATGCTGTATAAAATATTATGCTTGTTCTGTCAAACTGACTTGTTCCATGCTTGTTAAATGTGGTTTTCCTTTTTTTCTATTTGCTGCAAATATGAAAACTGTAAAATGCAAAAACCCTATATATATGTATACACATCCAATTTACAGTATTAACAAGATTAAAAAAAAAAAAAAAGCAATACACTTAACAATAATAGCTAAATGAAAGCATCTTCTTAGACTGTGAAATTCTTTATATAGCCTCGATGGGAAATTATTGGAGTCACTAAGTTTATAGTTTTTTAAATGCTTTTTAAGAAGCACAACTGTGTCGCTGTTTTCTTGTTAGGAATATTGTCACATCCTCCTGAGTCCAGTAGTAACCGGGGCTCCTGCTTGGGGAGTCTGCACTGCTGACCTTCTGACGGCCCGGGTTGAGGATCTACATTCACATCTGGGGGTCAAAATTACCACATAAGCGCTCCAAGGAGAGCTGACTGAAAATTAATTAAAAACGTTAGTGTGCAGTGAATGACGGGCCGCTTTTGTTGGTCGTCAGCATTGACGGAGCAGGCAGGACGGTCCCGTGTCCCTGGTGCTGCCGAGCCCCTGGCGGCCTCCGCCATTGTCTCGCTGCCAAGCTCTTGTCTTATCAGCAGCAGAATATCAATGAAGCCGCTGTCTTGTTTGTGCAAATGGTAATTACAACATCCATATTTCTGTGCACTAAAACAATCACATCTTAGGGAGGAATAAGAAAGATCTGAGGAAAATAGCGGACGTTCAAGCAGACTTTAGGGAGATGTGCCGATGTAAACAAAGAAAGCTCATCTTTGTTTCTATCCATGCATTTAAAAAAAAAAAATAAGCCCACAAGACAAGCACATATGCCGTTAAGATGCCAATCCAACAGTCTCTTGGATAAATCTTCCACAGTCTGTGCTCTTCCCTCAGTGCTATAACAGAAAAGATTTAGAGTGGAAAGGCATTTAAGCAGGATGTAGCTCAGAGTTTAATGTGGTCCATCAATCCCATTCGCACAGGGTGGCTGCCACTACATCTGTCCTGCGAGACCATCAGAGTAGTTTAGTGGCATGTTGCAGTTTAAAGGTGCAACAGAAGAGTCAGGTAACAAGGGACAAAATAGTCTCGCCAACTCTCAGTTTTAACTACCCGGGTTCCCTTTGGCCCACACTCATTAAATGCAGAATGCATTTGTCCTTGTAGCTTTTCACACACTCACGCACACACACGCACACAAACACACCCGGTTGTTCACAACTCAACAAATCCAAAGGCAATGGCCATTAGGTGTAAATGGATGCCGTTCTGCCCAAGTCTCAGCTGAGCACATGTTTCAGGATCAAAAGCAAAAGCAAAGGCCACCATATCCATTAAATTCCATCCAATAACACGGGAATCACGTCTCCATCATAAAGGAAGAGTCAAAATAACACCGCCATGAAGCTCAGGAAAATGTCTTATCGGAAGTAGGTGAAAACTGGCATGCACAGTTCTAGTATAATCTCCATGCACACAGTCAAAAACACTACAGAGAGACGGAACAAAATGGAAATGACAAGTTGAGCAGACAATATAATCACAGGAGAAAATAACTTTTCATCATAGAGGCAAAATCTATTCTTAAAGTACTGAAGAACTTTAAGGGAGATGGGTAGGTTTAAATTACTGTTAAGCGTATCTCGATACAACAGTCAGGTACCCATAGTTTCGCAGAAACACGTTTTTCTCACTGCAGCTGTTATGCCTGTGGATAAAAGAAATTCTCCCCAACGTAATTACAGTGTTATTGCTGGGGATAAAATCCATTGCCCTCTTTGCTTTTTAACCCTCCTGTTATGTTCATTTCTCAGGAACAGCAATTATGTTCCTGGGTCAATTTGACCCAGGGCATGTTTGATTATCCAAAAGTATCTAAAAACTCCCAATAAACACTGTTTATATCTCATTATTAACTCAATAACTAACTATTTAAATCAACATTTAGTGCATTGTTACTCTTTAACTCTCACAGATCATGGTTCAATGAGAATAATTAATTTTTTTTTTAATTAACATTAAAACATTTTTAAATGTGCATTGGAAAGACCTAGCTATAAAATATTATAGTTCAATCTGACATTGACTTTTTTTTTGTAATTATTCTTTATTTTGAACTTTTCTTTTTGGAGAGATGCTGATAAATTAACACAAGAAAACCTCATCTTCAGGGTCAAAGTGACCAGCTGAATTAAAATCAAAATCTACTGGATTTACAATGAAAGAAAACTTAAGAATTGTTTTTGAACCAGAAATTAATAAAAAAAAAAAGAAAAATCAGAATAACAGATTAACAATATGAACATGGTGTGTATTTATGTGTTTGTGAGTCTCTGCATCACACAAGTGACACGTCATCACATTGTGACAATAAATAGTATGTAATGTGTAAAAGCAGAAATCCATGCATCCATCCATCTTCTAAGCCACTTATTCCTGTTCAGGGTCATGGAGGTCTGCTGGAGACAGAAGCTTAGACAGAAGATGTGCTCCTTGCAGAGCTTTGATGGGTTCTACTCTGGAAAGATCTCCTTCCAAATGACAAATGCGTTGTAGGCTGATCTATCAGTTATGTTATAAAAGATGAGCAGTGGTCAGCTTGCAGTCATTCGTTTGGTGGTATTAGACCCCATGACTTTGTCTAAATGATCAACCCCCCCCACTTTGGTGGCATTGTAGGGATCATACTTGGTTTCTGGTCTTCTCTTGAGCTGATTTCAGAATTTTTGTGTAAAGTGCTCATGACATTTTGACAACATTTCCCCCCTTTTTAGGGCAGTAAGGCTCTTGGGCTGTGGTGGCTATGAAGGCAGACATGGAGGACTCAGGGGTCCTGTTCTTGGTTACCAGCAGCTCAGCAGAGAGTTCACACTGGTTCTTTTGGACCGTTCCAACCATCGTGAGTTTTCTCTGACCCAAGTTGTAGCTTGTGAAAAAAATGTCACAGGTTATATTCTGCCCTCTGAGACCATGTGTCATGTCAAGCACAACCCAAAAAAGAGGGTGTGTGTGGGTGTGAAAATGGGGAGAAATGGGGGTCACAGTTTCAAAAAAAGCCTTATAGTTTTAGACACTTATAACCCCTTTTATTCTCCATTTTGTCTGCGATATCGATGTAACATAAACATGGAGTGGGGTTGCAAATATGTTACATGAACCATTTTCATTTTATATGTATATGTTTTATAAGTTTTATCCTGAAAAAAATACTTGTAACTATTTTTATTAGATTTTTAATTTTCAAAACGGGTTAATTTGACCCGCAACATAATAGGAGGGTTAAGAGTGATTGTAATGAAAACAGTGCAGAATTTAGAGTCTAATAAAAAACAACATATCTGTATGAAAAGAACTAATAGACAAGACAAAAATTATGTTCTGGAAAGCAACAAAAACAGAGGTGGGAAAGTACCCTGTGCTAAAGTCTTGGGCAGGCTGCAGGGTCAGAGGAGTTGTACTAAGCTCAACAGCCACAGTCAAGCGACTCAATTACCTCATTTGCTCTTTGTGTTGACCCCTCAATTAGTGTGGGACTATAACAATCTGCCCACCAAATACAGTCATTCATCACCAACTGCCCAAACCACCGGCTGCCTTCTGTGAGCCACCTCACTGGAGAAGAGGGCAGAAGGAGGTCAAATTAAAGTCCGGCCTTTGTAACTGCCCTCCTTAATATCCTCTGTTCTACAGGATGAGCCCTGATAGGTGCACAGTCCTTACACATTCACTGCAACGTGCCATTGTGCTTTCAGGTAACACAGAGCAGAAATTACTGCCTGACTCCAGCTAAAGCATTGTTTGTCTAAGGTTTAGACTTTCGGATCATTCAGGTCTTTGCATTGCAGTAGAAGCACCAGAAGGGCTCATAAAGGGTATGTTTACATGACTCACTCTCAGGACGTCTGGTTGCCTATGAGACAGACCCAAATTAATAAGGGTTAATGGAGCTGTACCTGTATCAGTAAACTGCACGGGGTTGAATTTTCTTTCTTCCACTTTCACTTGTTTTGTCACTCTAGGGGGTCAAAACAAATGTTGTGGTTCAGATTTGAGATGTTCGATGGTCTTTCAGTCATGGAAAGAGACATTTGCATATATATGACGTCGCATGCAACATCACATATCATGAGTCTGTAAACAGTCTCAGATCAGATGTATAATTTCATTTGATTCAATCAGCGCATCCCCACAAGATTCCTCTTGCTCCTCCTTCAGAAATCTCTTCAAACTACAAGTGCCATCAAGGTCGAAAATCCTGTCATTATGTGCCATAAGTATCAGCAGCCCATGGAGCATTAACTAGCTGAATCCCAGCCATTTACAGTAAGAAGAGTCGCCCCTGGAAAAAAGAGCAATAACACATGTTTATATTTACAAAAAAATCTAATTTTGAATTAATAATTTCAGTTCTGATTCATAATCAATGTTGTATTTGCTAAATTAAAATAACTTTGGGAGTTTTTTGCTCATATCCAGGTGTAAATAATTATTTTAGCCATTTAGCCCCATTCACTGCCATTCTTTGGGAGAAAAGGAAAAAAAACTTTTATTATGTTTTTATTCCACTCATCCTGCCCTTAAAATGGATCAAAGCAATTACAAACTCATTCAAATAACGTCTACAAAGACATTTAAAAAAATCAGACAGAAAGCTGTGAATAAAAATGAATTCAAACAACCAAAGAAATGTTTTGAAGGCGAGGGAAGCGGAACACAAATAGACTCAGACACTTAAAATGACTTTAGAGATGCACAGCAACCACAATGACCTGAAATGCATCCGTGACGTTTGTTGTCACTATAGGTGTCCGTTTCAGTGTGGATGTCTGTCTTCTGGGTAGAAAGCTGAACATTGGCAGCAATTGGGGTTGGACGTTATAAGGCAAAACAAAAATGACAAAAGCTTTAAAAAGAAGGAGAAAAAAAAGGTTTTCATGGGAGTGGAATGATGTTTAAGGTCACTTTGATCAGAAATGCTCAATAACTACTTTTGTATCTTCCCTCTTGAGGTAATGAACAATGTTTTAAAGCGAGTGCGGTAAGTAAAGCTAATGTAGGAGTAACTAAGAGAGCGATAGCACAGATATCCAGATAAGATCTAAGCGGGTGTTAGGTGGGTGGCTGGGGCCCCACCAGCTCCTGCCATTCAATGAAACTCTGAGCTCGGTTACATTGTCATCACTGGCTGACAGCAACACATTCCTCTTCTCCCTCTCCTGCTGCGGTTAGGGTTGCAGGCACAGTAAAAGCGAAGCAGTGATGATTTAATTATGACACTGGTTCATTCAGTCACGGCGATTAGGTTTCCAGTCAAGGATGGACTGATCTGAAGTACGTCTGGTTTACTTTTACAGGAGCACGTGTTGGATCCCAAACAAATAACATTTAATCTCCCAGGGTCTGGGGTCTCCTGAGGGAAAAGGTCCCTTCCTGCAGCCTCACTCAGCTCTGCGTAGCAAGGCCCGTCGACCCGCTCTCAGAGGCCTAGTTTATTCATGACAGATAACTTTCCACTGTCCTGCTGCCTGCGCCAGTTCATCTCCTGCTTGGCAAAGTGAGTGACGCACCTCACTCTGGGGAATTCGGTTTCTCAGAAAACAGTTTCACAGGTCCCTGACCGACTGCTTTGATTAATCGCTGAAGTCCGCAGCTGAGTAGTCGTGATCATAAGCAGCATTCATCTTTAACCTTGTGCTTATTTAACCCCTAATCAATCTTTTGTGACATACAGCAGCAGAGCAAACCAGAGAGAGTAGCCGCCTGGCTTTTGTTTCTCAAAAACCAAATCCCTCACCACACAACTTTTCAGCCTTTCATGACTACAACAGGGTGCTCCCTTCAGTTTTAAGTTTGATAGCTTGTTCTTCCTTTAAACTCCAATCAATACCTTTTAAGTTGAATTTGCATTTCATAATTAAAGGAAGGGAGAGATATCAATTTAGAGCCATTATGCAGCAGGCCTTATGGTGTCTGACATTTAGTTGTGATTACAACAGTGCCTGTATACTGTCATGGAAGTCATTAGACTGCTGTCATCTCAACATGTTTTCCTGGTCTCATTAACACTGCTCTCATGCTGCAATGTGACCGTGAAATATAAACTCAAAACCTTTAAAAACCTAAAATGTAATTGACTTTTTTATGTGGAGTAATTACTCTTAAGGAAGCATTATTTGCATTGCAGCAGTGCTGTTCTATGCCTGATCTGACGGGTCCTTTTCAATCAAAGCTGTCTTCAAAAGACGTCACCGTACAAAATATATTTTTTACAGTAACAAATAGTAATGAGTCCTTAGATTATTTTTAGTGTTCTGCAAAAGTTGGAGGTGTTGAAGTATGAACACAAGTTCAATCACTGCAAGTCAGCTATTTTAGCTTGGGTGGCTTTGTCTATGCTAACCCATGACGCTAATTTATGTTACTTTCAATTCCTCCTAATAAAATCCGTCCAATCATCCTCATTAGAAATGACCTCTGCATAACAAGCAGCTAACTGCCACTATTCTGACTTCTGCATTGGCTTCAAACCCGGAAGTTGAAATTTTGGTGCTTTGTTGCATCATTTTAGCAACGTTGGTGGGGCCCCTTGGAGTGGAGAAAGTCCTTTCATGATTAACAAAAGATGCTGCACTGTAGGATATCCACAACAACTTCAAGGATGAAGAAACCTAAAGTGCAAAAAAAAGAGCACAGAAGCTGTTTAAAACAGTCAGACAGGCAGAGGAAAGAGAAAAAAAACAAGACAATATACACTCACTGGGGCTGACAATACACAGGTGTGAACAAACAGAACAAAGTAATCAAACCTGATCAAAAGACATAACGAATATGACTTTCAAACTGCAAAAGCAAAAGCATCAAAAAGGAATAAAAGAATGTAAGACTTAACCAAGGAAAAAACTAAAGAAACCCAATACACACTATTATGTCCAACACATCCTCACTGAAAGCTGCTGCCTCACACTCACCTGTGAAAGAGAAGACAGAAACTATAACCATTTTTAAGTAGTAGTTGTGTTCCTAGACGATCGTATATATACTACAAAATGTTCATTTGAAACAAGCCTGTAAAATAAATCTACAAATATATTTCTTCCTCTAGGGTGATGCCAGCAACAGCGCCTGCTCTTTTAGATTCCATTCAACTCCCTCAGCTGTATTTTGTTGTTGCTTTAATTAAGAAAAAAAAGTGTTTATTCAAACAATTCATTTTCCCTTTTCTTTTCTTTGGAAACTGCACACAATCCTGCCTGACAGATACACAGAGGAAAGCCCAACAGACCGCCTGGCAGAATTATTTTCTGTAAAAGCAATCTAATATCCCCCATGACCATCTCCACATAAACAAGCCATGCGTAGCGGTCAGCCTGGTCTGGCTTTTACAGGACACACTTCATGTACAAGAGGTACAGCACAAAACAAATTAGAAAACTTGAATGTGACCACAAGAATACCTGGACCATGTATCCTTTGGAGGCTGCTGGAAGCTAAATGATACTCCTGGTCCTCATAATGAATTCTCTGGGATTAGTTAAAATTGGAGAACAAAACGGTAACAAATCCAGTGGCTTCTTCTAAAACAGCACCATAAAGACATAGAGCGGGAGAGCATATAGATTTTTCACAGGGCTCAATTGTGTGAGAAGTTGTTGGGCTTGCATTATTGACTTTCTCAGTATGGTGGAACTGTGGCAGTTAGGTGCCTTTCCTCAACTCTAATTATGGTGTCATAAACAGCAGAGACCATTAATGAAAGCCACTCATGGCTTTAAAACAGCAGACAGGATTTGGAAAGCAAAGGGGAGGTGGGGGAGAGGTCTTAGAGTAGTCATGGTATCAATCAAGGCAAGGTTTTCCTGTGTTCAGTAACGAGTGTGAGAGGTGGTCAATAAGTCAGCCAAAGAGTCAACAGAGTGTAATAGAGACACAGCAGAGGATGGGAAACAGGGATATTTGACCTGAAACCGCCTGTCATGTTCCGGAGGTGGTGGCTGTGCATCATCCAGGTGAAAAGTCACTCTGCCATGTGCTCGTCTGTAAAAATCAATATCACAAATATCATGCTTGTCCAACAACATAGTGAAGGAGAAAAAAATATTCTCCTTGCGGTTTTCCTTTAGCGCTGAAAATATTGATCCGCGAACCTGAAACCCTGCTAATTTAGCGCCAAGATTATACCTCTCTCACACGTTTTAGCGGAAATGTTCACTGGTTAATTTCAGTTGTAATTCATAGTTTCACCACTTGGTGGTAGCGAACAAGATTACTGAAATTCTTTTGTGCACCAAAATGTGCAAAATGCTCTTGTTCTTATGTTTATGAGTATAAAACTTACCTTGAGGCAAAGGAGGCATCCTCGAGGGCCAGTGACTTTTGTGTATCACTGCGCTGGACCTTGGTCGACTGTAAACCCGCGGTTATCGCCAGGTCTTGACACTGACACCGGCCGACCGGCCAAATGC
This sequence comes from Hirundichthys speculiger, assembly GCA_018398805.1. Lineage (NCBI taxonomy): Eukaryota > Metazoa > Chordata > Actinopteri > Beloniformes > Exocoetidae > Hirundichthys > Hirundichthys speculiger. Next base: position 1,987,682 of record JAGFBZ010000082.1, on the reverse strand, counting down.
TGGTAAAATTTGGCTGTGGCTAGTTACAATTTCTGTCTCACAAGCAACTTTAACTGGTAACTTATTCTTTGATATGACACATCACAATAGTTGTACCAATTGTTTGTATTAAAAATGTAAATGCAAGAATATTGTGAAGAAGAAAAAAACTGACAGCAAAACTGTGGCTAGCATAAAGGCTAAATGGCTAATGACTGAGGAAAAACACTAGCCACAGTGGCTGGTGAGCAAAAAAGTTAGCGTCAAGCCCTGGTTATCGCTGAGTTGTAGCTGCCATTTTCTGTTACACCAATATACTTTGTATCCTAAAAGTGGTGTAAGCCACTAAAAGTCAAATGTGAATGATATTTTTTTACTAAAAACCAGTCCAGATAGCTATTAAAGAAGCTGCATTAAGTATTCACAGTGGTAGACTGTTTTTGCTTCTTGAATTTTGTTGGGTAGGAAATGCTCATTGACCATGAGTTGAAGATTAAACGCCACACGTGTTTGATTTAATGCAGCAGAGCTACCCTTGAATGCGTCTGCTTTCATGTTTGCTGTGTTTTGTGTTTAATCATACTATGAAAATACATCATGTCAACTGCACTCCAGTTTGAGCATATTAAAGAGAAATGTATTTGTTTTGGAGCACATATCCATGGCATTGTGTTATGGCTGATAAAGCACATGGGTCTGGGGAAAACACAAAAAATGGACTATGAGGGATTTACCTGGATGTTAAATGGACCATATTTAGTAATTCTCGACACGGTTGTGTAGACTGGTTTCTCTGTAGAGAATCTGGATCTGCAGTCAACTGGCCTCGTTCACTTGGTTCATGCTGGTGCCTTGGGTTCTTCAACAACAAGCTTGGACATTAAATGTTATAGGGGCAGTAGTTCAGTTTCAGCTGCTCTCTGTTCGGGGGCCGCCACAGAAGGAGTAATCCACATGAGAAGCTTGGCACAAGCTTTACACCTGATATCTTTTCCTGATGCAACCAGGATTCGAACTTGGGACCTCCCATATGGTAGGTACCACCATGTCACCGTGGAGGCTATCACAGAGGCAGTAGTATCTTTTATTTTTCTTTTTGAATGCACTTTGAGTGTTCTTTTCTCTTTTATTTGAGAATCCCCCCCTCCCCGGATCTTTTGCTAAGCTGTAAAATAACCTTTGCAAAAAGATAATGTAGCTAAAGAAAAAAAAACTGTAAAGGTCAAGCACTGGGACCGAAATGACAGATGTGTCTCCCTTAATATTAAATCCTATAAGAGCAGCAGAGCAGGTCGCCTCAAGTTCAGGTACTTTAAGAAGGAAGGAAGATCAATATGATACTTGGTGTATGATACATTATGGGGGTGTAGTTCATGGGGCGGCTGTGATGTGGTAAAGGTGGTTGCCCTCCAACTGGAAGGTCAGTGAATCGATTCCGAACCTGGTTAAGTGTCAGAGTCTGTGGACAGGACACTGAACTTCACGTTGCCATTCATAGTCCCAACCCCAGCCTTTTTCTTTTTTTTTTTTTTATAAGTGACTTTTACCCAGTTCATCTTTGTTGAGGCAAATGTTATAAGTAACACACTGTTGCGGTCTGTGCAGCAAAGGACACGTTCTGACTCAAGAGTTGTATCAGAAAAACATCAGCAATAAAAGCTGTTGGTGGTGCACAAACATTAAGTTTGGTATTGATGTTGAGGCATTTCAAATGATTTCTAGAATCATGATACAGTCAGGGAGGAGTGGTTCCAAGACCATTTTGTGGTAAAATAACAATCCCATATATAAATGTGTTAAAAATAAAAGCAGCGTATTAAAAAAAAAAGAGAAAACCTCAAAATAATTATAATTATTTTTATTTCCAAATATTCAAATGCATTGGTGAACGCTGTATATTCTATTCCAAATCAAACCAGGAAAAAAACTTGTTACTGTCTATTTTACAGTAAGTGAAAAAAAGAATATTAGGCTGTTCAAAACAAGAGCAGTGTGGATTCAGTTACTGAGGTCATGCATTTTTCTTTCAGAACTCAAAGATTTAGGGCCCGATCTTCCGCCAAATCTCCTAAAGCCGCTATCAAGGGATAGCGGGTAGCGGGAGAGCCGTTCCCCCACAAAGAACACAATCTTCCACCTCCCTAAACCCGCGATCTTACCTGCGCTAACCGCTATATTATGCATAGGAGTGGTTAGGGCGTTCCACCTGTTAAACCAATCAGTGCGTCAGTAGCCACTGCCTTTAAGAGCAGGTTGCGCTTCCCGCTACCTGCTACCCGCAGACCGCTATGGAGCGTCTTTTCATCCAGATCGGAGCAACTCTCATTCGCAGCTCGTCTGGGACTCTGCTGTAGAGGCCACAAATGGTTTGCGCCATTTCTCTTTAGGCCAGTCAGTTTGTTCTTTCACAAATTGTAACCTCTTCAGCACATGTCATTTTTTTTTTTCAACAATGGGACTTTGCAGGGGCTTCTTGCTGACAGCTTGGCTTCACATAGAAGTCTTCTAATTGTTACAGTACTTACAGGTAACTTCAGACCTTCACCCTGGAGTTGATCATTGGCTGAGTCTTTGCCATTTTAGCTATTCTTCAATCCATTCAAATGGTAGTTTTTCATTTTCTTTCTGAATTTGGTTGTAATTTTAATGCATTTGAGATTGTTTTGGTTCAGCAGCCTATAATTTTCGGCACTTCTTTATATGATTTCCCTTCTCCAATCAACTATTTTAATCAAAGTATGCTGGTCTTTTGAACAATGTCTGGAATGACCCATTTGGCTCAGATTTTCAGAGAGAAATGCACTATAACCAACGTGCTCAGCATCTGCTGCATTCGTCCTTAAATAGGTCGCCTGTTTGACACCCGTTTCACAATATGAATTACCTCACTGACTGAACCCCACAATGCTAATTATTTATTTTGAACAGCCAATATTCCTTTTTCTTCACTTTCTGTAAAGTATACAGTAAACAGTAACAATTTAAAAATGTTTTTTCATGTTTCTTCACTGGAATGTGCAGCGTTTCCAATGCATTTGTGTGTATGGAAATAGAAGCTTTTATAAGGATTCTGAGCTTTACACACTTTTGTAAAACACACTACTATAATTTTGAACAAACTATATATACACTCAGAGTCATAGATAATATAGACAACACATATTCAGGAACATGAACAGAGAAAAGTCAGTCACAGATTTAAAAAGCTGAAGCAACTGTATCCTGCAAAGAAGCTTTAAGAAGTTACAAAGATAATGGAAAAACTAACTTGAAAGGCTATTTTAGCTGAAGAGGTAACAAGAGTTGCTCCTGACTTGAATACGTGATTGTTAATGGATTGATAACAATATATTTGCTGCCCTCCTGATTGAAACGATTGATATTGAGCATCATTCACTGATTTATTTTTGAAAGAACATCACTTTTACTTTGGTTCATAGTTTTGTACAAAACTATGCACCAACTTCTGGTAGAAAAAGAGGACAGTGAAATATTGAATAGTTAGCCTCACCAATGTTTTAATGACGATGCTGTATTTTGAGTATTTTCCTTCAAGTGCACAGACGGTGTGCATCCAGCTGTTTGGTAGCAGTCAGTTTGGGATGATTGCAGATGTTGTGCTCTGATGATGGTGCTGGGTGTTTTCAGGCAAAGGCCATTGTTATAGTTAACACATTTAAAATGAATATCAGCAAGTATCGGAATGCTGTGAAAAGTGACATTTTTTTCTGGTAATATTAGGGTGCATTTAAACAGTATTTTAAGATTTTACATTTTGCATTTGATGCAGATTTATAAAGGTCTAAAGTTTATGTGTTTCATTATGTCCTGTAGAATTAAACTACAGTGCTACATTTTGTAATACTTTGAGGTGAAAAAGTTCAAATCTTGAATGCACCACTATTGTATTTATTAACAAGAATAACCCACTCCATTAAGACAATTCTAGTTTTTCTCTTGTTTGAGGGGCTGAGTGACTCTCTTCACTAATGGTGTGGCACGTAGCACCTCTACATGCATTACAATATGATGGCCTCAGTAAAGCGATTTTGATTTTCCACAGTGAGAAGCAATAAAATGTAATTACAACATGTTTTACCATTAACTTCAAGGCAGTCACAACAGCCAAAGCAATTTCATGCTGCCTGTAAAAACAGCACCCAACACAAAGGAAAGGCAGAGTCATGGTTGAGTGGCAGAGAGCACGAGTGAGCCATTGATAGCTCTCAATGGACTCACCATATGCTAGACCACACAGAAGCACTGTAGACCTGAACAAGACAAAGCTATCTCAGACATATATTAGATAAATATTTATATGCAATAAACTGTATCAATAAATCCCCTAGGGAACTGGAGGCTATTCCACAGAATGTCAATAACTGATTTTAGCAGCAGATGATCATTTTTCTCTCAATGGTGGAGCTTGATATGGCGTCAATACATGCTGTCACAGTTCATTCTGGCTGTTGCAGTTAGAAAGAGCATCGCTGAGAGGATATGGCATCCGTCTATTCAGTTCCATTGATTGGGTGGCTGTGTGTTAGTGGGGGGAGCAGAGCTGGCTGTCATGTCTTATGTCTTACGTTGTGCGCTGTATTAACTTGGAGGGAGACTATGGGCTGCATGGAGCTCCATTTGACCGCAATGTTACAGGGGACACAAGGGAGTCAGACCTTTTAATTGTCACTCTGAGATGTAGCTGCATACAAGTAGGCATGGTACACAGGAGGAGGGGGGAGCAGAGGAGGGCTCACAGGTCTGAAACGGCAACACTGATACGATGAACATATACAATCAGTCAGGATAAAGATCTCACCCTTGGCGGCATGAAAGGGGGAAGTCAGCAGGGCTCAGAAAAAATCAATACGGAACCGCTCATTTTGGAGGGACATGTGTGTCACAGTCAATAGGAGTTAATAGGCCGGGTTGTTCAGGGAAGACAGGCGGCTTGGGAGAGCAGCCCACTCTGACAGCTTAATACATACTGAATGGCAAGTTGGCTACATGTAACAGTCACTATGGACACATCAAGTGTGGAATGGAACCTGATGGGCACAGGCAAAAGTTAATTATAGAACAGAGCTGAAGGTCTTACACACAGAACTACAGAATTACTCATCCAGTAATGAGAACAGACAGATGCAGCTTAGTGCAGACCACAATGGTTATTATCAACACTACCTGTAATGTACGCTGTATGAGAAAGTTTGCTAAATGATTAATTGAAAATACAAGCCAGTCAATTTAAAGTCTAAATATACTTCAGTGAACTGTTGTGAACTGAACGATGAACAATGTCATATCTTTATTTAGAAGTAAGGTAATATCCATCCATTCATTATCTATACCCGCTTCTTGGGGATAACTGCAATTCCTTACTTACAGGATATCCTGAAATTGCTTTGAACAGCAATCAGGTTGACCCGAAATGCTGCTTCAAGAGTTCTGATGAGGGTTAGCAGGAGGGATCATAGTTCTCAGATCTCAGCTTCTTTATATTGGCTTCCTGTTAAATCTAGGATAGAATTTTCAAACTTTTCCTCCTACATATAAAACCATTTAGGGCTAAACACCTTCTCACCCTAAAGAACCTATAATTCCATATGATCTCAAAAGAGCACTTTGCTCTCAGACTGCAGGCTTACTTGTAGTTCCTGGAGTTTCCAAAGGTAGAATGTGAGCCAAATCCAAGTTAGTTCCCAGTCAGTGTTCAAGACAGAGGAACAACCTCTGTGGCTTCTGTGTCTTCCTGTGGTTTCATATACACAAAAACACACACACACACACACACACACACGTCAAGTCAAGATCTGGTGCAATTTGTTGGGTTCCTTCGCTTGACTCTACTGGAATGAATTGGATTAAAGAAATTAAAGTGAGCTGAAATGTAATTGAACTGAATTGGATTGTCTTTGCTCGAGCTCTGCTGGATTTGTCTTGGTGTCAAGGGGATCTGCTGAAGCCTATCTGAGCTCTGTTTGGGCAAAAGGCAAAGGGTATGCTCTGGACAGGCCGAGCAAAAACTCAAATACTACACTGACAAGTCTGCAGTGAGCCATGATGCTCAAGTGACCTGTAAAATAACACACCATACTGATTTTGACCTGCATCCTTCAGTGTAAGCGACAGATGTGGCTCTTCACACGCCACTGTAAAGGTTCTTGTGTTTCAATACACACAAGGGAGGGAACAAAACACACAGAAGCTAAACTAGCATGTACCTCTGCATCATATGCATATCTCCAAGGTTCTCTAATTAATCAGCCATCACCCGCACCACAGGTTAATTGGAGTGGGTGGTGGCTGAGGGAGCTTGTGGCAAAACAAACTAAAGCACATTTTTTCTGAGTTTGCAGAGCATTTAGGTGAATTAGATCTCAATGCAGGAAAATGGCTCATAATGACTTAATTAATTGGGGTCTTCAGGTCATCCTGTTTGGTTCCATAAAGAAGGATTTTTCTTTTAATTAGTATCCATTAAGACCTAATTTTGATTATTATAATCTCTTAATTTCATCCAGCTAATTAATACTTAATTACAATTTCGCTATACATTAGAGTTCAAGTTATCTGTGATATTTTCTTGACAGCTGACAGGAAAGGTGCGAATCGTGAAGTCAAGGCAATCAGATGAATCAGATCCACTTTTTTTTAAAAAAAATCCCTGGTAGGAAAAGAAAACTATGGATTTTGTCTTCAAATATTCTGAAAAAAAAAATCAAACCCAGTTTTATTGTTCTGCAATGGTTGAAACTCAGGGAGGGAAAGGTGAAGCAGTCATAGCATACCGAGGAAGAGTGAGAGGAGAAGTAAAAGGGTTTTGGCTCCAATTGACATTTCAATAAGTGGAACAGAGCGTTAGCAATTCATTCCCAACTTTTCTGAAACAATTATTGAGATGGTACCTCCAGGCGATGTGTGTTCCCGGTCCCCGGAGTGCTGCTGGCTGAAACAGTAATTGACTAAATTGTAGAACACATCGGGGCCATTTACAAATTTGCCAAAAATGAATCGTTTAAAATGAAATGAGGGTGACTCTCAAATTAGCAAGGAGTATGATTGAGATGTGGCTCTGGGAATTAAGGAGCATGATGTGGAGCTCTGCAGAAGGGAGCATCTGTGAGTAGTCCAGTGTTACTCACCATCCTGCTCTGACTCGTATTTAAATATTACTGCGCTTTAACAGACCTGCACTAAGACTTAGCAATTCATACGAAAGTGCTTTACAAGTCATGTTCGAATGTTCAATAGTCAGAGCGACGCACATGTGGGAATAAATTGCAAAACTACTCGTTTTTTTTCTTTTCTTTTTAACCTACCTGCTATGTGGTGTGTAGATCGAATATGTGATTGACTACACAATAAAAAACTAAGAAAAACAAACAATAAAAAGCACTGAGCTGTAACACTGTGCCAAACAACTGTAAAGGAACGTAACACCCAACCACGCAGTACATCGTAGGTAGAAGTGACTTCAGGCTTGAGCTCATAAAACACTTCCTTAGCTCAAAATAATAATTTTTCTAAGAGCAGCACAATAAATCATACTGCACAGAATCTCATCGGTTTAAACATATTGTGCTGCAAGGTGTTTGGGAAAGTGATCTTAGCTACATTTTACAAGGTGTACTCATTTTCTGGACAACACCAGCAAATTACTCTGACTGTTAAAGGCCTGACAGCTGTGATTGATTGTTGTACAGACACTGTGTTGATTGTTGCCTGTTGTGCCGTTCCTGTGGCTCCCAGCAGCCACCGCTTCCATCTCACCCGAGCTAAACTCTTCCAACCAGTGATGAGTAATTACTGAGTTCATTAGCCACGCTTGTGGCCTACAAATTTGCTAAAAAAAAGATTTGTCATCAAATCTCTCCATTACTTTTGAGAGTCTTAACTGACTACATTTTGCATTTAAATAACCCCCCCCCCCATATTACCTAGTCTGTAAATGACTTCACAGGTGAAACAACCAAGATGCACAGTTTCAGAAAATGAGATGTAAATACTCTCTGCGTGGCTCTGTGATGGACAGGTGACCTGGCCAGGGTTTACCCCTGTTCTAGCCAGTTTACCAGCTGGGATAGACTCCGCCTTACCACATCCCTGAACACGATGAAGCTGGAGAAGAAAATAAATGAAAGCACATGTAAAGGCTGACCGATGTCTAAAGTCCTAAATATTCCCTCGTGTTGTTGTTTTTCAGCGTCTGATTTAGAATAATTTTACTTCCTGATCTAAAATGGATTGTGCTAAAATAGAAAGATAAGCACATTCACATCTAATCCCCTGCTGCAACACAGATAAATAGACTGTAATGATTATTATTCTTAAAAAACAATGAAATTATCTTTATTTCCCTTATCATCCCGACGATCCTTGCAGTGGCAGTGCAAGACTCTTCAGGCTGTTTGTGGGGTTATTTGTATAAATTGTGTTGTCTGGCTAGACCTGTGACAGAGTGAAGGTGAAGACACTACAGGCATGCTGTAATACTTTCTATTCTGACTGACCATGCATGTCAAATAAAACCCTTGTTTATTTTATTTTTTTTAAGTTATGTATCATTTCCCCCGTCAGGGATGATTGTGGTGTGGTAGATAGAGTTGGTTCTCCTCCAACCACCAAGTCACTGGATTAGTCCTCAGTCCTGTCACATGCCAAAGTGTCTAACAGCGCTGGAAACAGTGGGGAAAATCTGACTTTTAATGTTCGTGGGGGGAAAAAATTCTGTTGGGATATTTATCTTCACATAATATATATTAAAGAAATAAAAATTAAAAACCCTAAATTGCCATGCGTAAAAATATGAACAAATATACACTGAATATTAGAATGGAAAAAAGAGCAAATTTCTAAATTACATAAACCTTCCTTCAACAAGACATTTCCGCTGTTAAGTGTGAAGTGAAAGAGCCACGAGCTATCTTAGTACAATGTCTAAGTAATTTTTCTTTAATAGGAAAATTGTTACTTATTGATCGGCACTTTGTGAACCCTTCCAGCGATGTTCCAATCACCACTGCTGTCAAAACCATGAAATACTCTCTGTTCCTGTGCGATTTGATGGCACACTGATTCCCATTGCTGGCACATTTCCAATGTTAATTACCTTCAACATAACATCATCTCTCTCAAAAGAGTTTTGCGGAAGGCCAGGTAGTGTCCCACCAGAGGACAGTGGGGGGTAACAGCGACGGGGCGAGAGCGATACCATGCTTGTGCCTGTCTGGAGCTTGTGTTGAATCTGTGCATCACTGAGTCTGGCCATTAGGCAGCATGATGGGCTTTTCTTTTCCAGACCATTTCCTGTGGTCAAAATAGCATTAAAAACACCATTTTGGTTCAATAGCAAAGACTTCAACTGAATAATCACAAGGGTGAAACTGTAACTATTAGAGAGGCACCTCTGGGATAACCATATATAACTGGGGTGTCAAAAACAGTGTAGGGTTTCTGGAGGGCAAAGTGTTTAAAGTGTATGCTGTTGGCTTTTGCTCCAACATCTGCTTTTAATTACTCAATTAGCGCAATCATTTAGTCTCTTTGACATTCATCCAAATGGCAAATCATAGCCGGAAGTTGTTCTGTTTAAACAGAGCGTTAAGAGGAGTCATGAAAAATGCATACGCGATAATGTATATGGATACTTAACTAATTGAACCAATTAAACGGGGGGAACTGGTTTGAGTGGGAACATTGCCGGGAGTGCCCTCCGGGAAGAGGTTTTGACACTTCTGATCTACAGCTTCGCATCTCCAGATTCAGAGACTCAGGCCTGAGGTCATAATTTCAGCAGACAAAACATTTTTGACTTCAGTCGTACGGCAACAATGAACTAAAAAAAAGTAAAAGCCGTGCAGATGGAAGGCTGCGTAAAGCATCACAAACTCAAAAGTAAAAGCGAATTCCTGACAGAACCTGTCCTCAGAAACTCGAGGGGGAAAACATTTTCAGGGTTTGTTAATGCGTAGACAAATTGAAATTTTGTCTGAATCTCAAAAGGACTGCTTGCATAATTGCGAGATCCCCGTGGTTGTTAAACTGTGAAAAGTCCCACTGTTTGCACTTTCACAGTTTTTGTTTATGTGTGTATCGAAGGTAGGCCTCTCTGCAGTATGAATGCATTTATACTTCAGCACAGACATACCAACAGATCAACCCCGGGCTTAAATGAATATCTGCTCGGTTTAAGAGCAGCTTACCTCCTCCCAAAGTTAAACCAATGCAATCCCACTCACCAAAAAGAAAAAAAAAAAAAAAAAAAAAAGAATGATTGTACCCCTCCGGTGGTGATTTCCTGCATGCTATGGATGCATAAATAAACATAGGCATAAATACACAGAGGACACTGACTGGGACTCGCTGGCCAAGTGGGGCAGCTGTTATTAAAAGGGCTATTTATCACTGTCACCCCGCTCAGGTTTCATCCTTCTCTGCCCTCCAGCGATGTCACTAGGCACAATGTGGCTCATCCAACCAAACCTACCCCCTTTAACCCCACACGGAAACACCTACAGCCTCGCCTGCTTTTACATGTATACCGCATGCAAGATTTGCTTTAACGTTTGATGACTTGGCTAGAAAAAAAAAAAAAATGTAAAAAAAAGATCCTTGTTTTGTTCGATTTCCAGCAAATATCTACAACGCAGCTACACTGCACACCGTTCATTTTCTGCTCTGTTACTTTATTGATCTTGGCTACAATTATCCACTTTTCTGAAGCACTGCATTAAGCGAATTCCAACCCTTGCTGGACAATAAGTACAGAGGGTTGGCTAGGTTGTGTGATTCCTCAGCCTAAGGGGACAAACTACTTCTTGAGCACCCTCATCATCATTAGCAGGCTGAGATAAAATCCTCAGCAGCATAAGGCCTGTAAAGCGAGGCTTCTGACGTTCAGTTTCGGCAGATCTCTTCATGCTCAAACTGAAGACCAAATATTCCATTCTCAAACGCATCACCTAAAAGCCTTCACAATTCAGAGGTAGCCCTTAAGTAAAGTAAAACTCCAAACTACAGCCTGTTGGTTGGAAAGTTGGAAAAGAACAGGCTTTGTGTGTCTTCAAACAGTCACGGCCACAGATACTGACCTTGGTCAGCAAAGTACAAAAGGACTCTGAAAGAGGCCTCAATAATACAGGCCAAGTTAGACTGGAAAATAATAAACCAGTTTCAGTCTGGAAACTTCGTTTTTTTTTCTATTAATAGTGTCTTAAATTAAAATTTCTAATCACACCACACAACCATGCAGAGGTCATTAAATGTCTGTCCAAAGCCCCAAGCCCAAATCTATTAAATATATGAAAGTTATAATCTATTATGTCTTTTAGAAAGCTCAAACCCCAAGTCTATTATCAAATCATGTCAAATATGACAGAGAGAAGTAGCTAATAGTCCCATATGTGGAGCTGGATCCTGTGAAATTGTTGCATTTTTTTTTTAAATTCAATATTGAAAAGTGATTTAGATTTTGTTTCCTGTCTCTTGACATGAACTTACCATTCCACATCTATGCTAGACATTGTATTTTGCATTTCCCGTTTTCATTCTGAGCATCGGCCAACTTTCTTTATGCAGAACTCTTTGTACTCCTCGCGCTGGTGCACTCCGCCATCTATAAACCTCTCACACGCAGCAATCCACTCACGATTAATGAAGTGCTTACTTAACCAATTTAAACCTTTAATTCCTATTAATTCGACATAATAGCCACCCTCTCCAGCAGAATTAACAACACTCTAGCAGAAACCTACAAATCTCTGTGGGCCAGAAAGAGTCAACCCAGCAAATTCCATATTCTTTGATAAATATGTAACAGTATGTATATCACTGTTAAAATGCATAACCCTCATGTAAGACCCCTATCAAGTCTGCTTTACACCTGTATTACATTTCTCCTTCAATCAGCAGCTTTTCTGAGACGCCAGCCTCCCACGAGGAGTAGAAACCATTACAAGGTACCGCAGCTCATTTGCAGAGAGATTGGAGATCACGCTGCATCAAAAAGCATGTGAAACGTTTCTGGGAACAAAATTGATTTATTCCATTTCCATGTTTGTATGCAGCTTCAGTATCGGTGTATTTAATGTAAATCCCCAACTTAAGTGTTGAGTTGATGTGGAAGTTGGTGCTTATTGTGCTAGTAAGATGCAGGGCATTTGAATAACACAAAAGGTGGGCTGTTGGGTGCAGAACTGGGGGTATATGCAGCATTTTTCTATAAGTGATATAAAACCCTGGTTCCTGTTTTAATGGAATAAAAACAGAACACTGCAATTATGCAAATGATTTTCACCCTATAATTATCTAAAGATGAGGACAAAATTCATGATCAAAAAATGTATCAAATGCTGAAACTGAGAAATGTTAATTTATTTTGAAAATTTAGAAACTCTACCGGGTTTTGGGGGGAAGATACGCTGCTGTCCAGGCGGTCTTTTACAGAAAATACCTTGCTTATTTCAGCAAATCAAAGTTACAGAAATGCAGAACTGCCTTGCTTGTCATCCAGACACAAAGACTTCAACAATATCCAAAATGGAAAATGATCCAAAAAAAAAAAAAAAAAAGTTTTAAATTTTTGATATAATGGCTTTACATGATTTAAACTGAAAACAGGATTTAAATTATTTGGAAACTGTTGCTTTCTTTTGGAAAGAGGTTGCATTTGACAACATTTTCAGTGCTAAAGAAAAAAAACAAATAAACAGGAGTATACACTATTCCCCATTTCAGGCCCAGTGATGCGACTTCTTTAAGCCACAGAGGCATAATGCCTTTCTCTAGTAAAATGGAAAAAAAGGAAAAAAGGAAAGAAAAAGAGAAAAACAAATAAATAAATATTTCTGAATGTTTCGAATTTTGACTTCGGAAAAACAGATCAACTAGAGCCTGTGGCTAGAGGAGCCTGACTGCACGCTGGTGGGGGGTAAAAGACAGCTTTGGGGGGTGTGGAGGGCGTCTGTTTTTTAATGAGCTGAAACTTTAAATACTGCATAATATATAATAAAAATGGATATTTCATTTCACCCTCCTGAAAAAAAAACTATTAACATCGGTTTCTCTCTTAATGTCAACAGAGTAAGTGTTAAGTATGAATGAAGCGAATGTGGTACAACATCACTGGCTTCAGAGTGCAGACAAGTGCATGAGCTTAAGGCCATTGAATTAATACAGTATATGCAAAAACAATGTCATATTAAAATAGAACAAGAACTTTAACAATGTAATCAATCCTGAAGAGATTGTTTTTTTTCTTCTTAATTTGTTTATAAGTTGCAGCTTCGTCTTAAAAGTCAGCTGAAATGTCTTTAAACAAGACAAGCCAGAACTGGCAACCAGCCACACACTTACAATAGCTTTGTGGCACAGAGGGTCCAGTCTTTCAACACTATATTCTTACATGTGAAATTAAAAAAATAAAAAAAAAAATATATATATATATATATATATATATATATATATATATATATAAGAAGGGGTATTTGTCATTGTCTGTGGTGAGGAAATACACATCAAGTCCTAATGGGTATCCACATGGCACAGTAATTCAAATGTCATTGTTAGGGTTGAAAGGTCAGCAAAATTTTTACTAGATTTTCTTTTGTTCTTAATTTATTTTTTAGTAATTACAAATTAGTGCTGTATAATCCATCCAAAGCCGGTGAAAGAGTGCAGATCTCAACCAACTGCAGCTGTTCTGGTTTAAAAAAAAAAAAAAAAAAAAAAAAAGTAAAAGGGTGTTATGTTTCAATCACATTATTATTCAGAAAGTGTCATTTCACAGCAAATATAGTGACAGTGTTGGCCGTCATTTCAGCATCAAGATGCAATTCCAGTGTAATCCTAAAAGTGATCTGAGTGATGGCTCAGGTACCCCCGCTGCTCGTGGAGAACACACGGAGACGATGCTGGTGGCCGATCCACAGGCTTTATAATGATAACCTCGCCAGCATTAGCTGCAGGGGTTGTTCACACCATAATTGTTTCTGCCAAGCCATATATCTATATGACAGAGGAAACACTGGTGTGATTTTCCTCCTAAATAATTTATTCACAGAGTGGCTCCATCAGTGATCTCAAGGAGATAAACATGGCTTGCTCCATCTCTTTTTTTCCCCCCCTCTGCAGTTTGACTTGCAGTTTCACTGCTGAACATTAACAACTTATTGCAACGCCACACTCAATTTCAGTGTTGTTTTCTTTAGTTACATAAACTCTAAACAGTCCAAGTATTTAAAGATTTCACTTTGACAAAACTTATTACCATCTCCAGGATGCAATTAAATGCATGAAACTGTCATTAATTGTTTGCTCATTAACACAGTCGATGTGTGCTGGGTAATTTAGACACTTCAATACGGGGCTCGTTGAAAAGCATCACTCTCATTTGAAGACACATTTTGTTAATTCACAAAAGTCCAATTGCATTCCAGATACCCTAGACCTGCAGTGGTGGTGACTAAGGTTCAATATGTAACACTAAGCCTCTGCCCGAGCTGAAGGGGTGCCCTCCCCTGCAGCTTAGAGTGACTCAGAGGTGAAGCCCTGAAAACAAATACAATGTACTCACATGCTCCACAGTTTGGATTTCACATCATCCTCTAACAGCCGCTGCAGTCAGCTGCAACCCCACGCAATTGTGTCGGGCTGTAAGGCAGTATCAATGCAGCCCGTGGGTCAAAGGGTCAATGAGTAATTAAGACATGGTTGCCTGAGCATTCCCCATGCACACTTTCAGTCCTGATGAAAAGCTGGAAATGAAAGGAGGGGGATTTAAGTGCTGCCTGATACTAAGGATCAGATTTCCGTAAGTGTGTCTAAATGTTCCTTGTTCAAAGCAATTAGTATGATTAAAGGGATAGTCTGGTCTCATCGTGTTCTTTAAGAGGATTTTGCACATGTGCTTTACATGAAGTTCAGGCATTTTGCACACTACAAAGGTCACACTGCTTCCATTAAAAACACTGAAACCAGTTTGGCTGGAGTTGAGGTGAAGTGCAAGTTACTGTACATTCAGTCTGAGGATGAAAACATCTGTCACCAAACTACGTTACTCTCGAACTAGAACTGTTTTCCTTTCATTTTGGTGGCTTATTGTGATACTAGTGTGGTCAGACCTGAAATTGTTCAGATTACATATGCATGGGATGAGTAAATTCTACAAAACAGAACCTCTCAAATAGCACGTAAGGTGGATATTGTAGCCTTCGTGCGCGCAGAAGGTCAAGAGGTGCATTGATTTCCATGTTCAACAAGAAATTATTCGTTCAGTTTTATTGTGCTAAAAATGAAGAGGCCAAGGCCTGAAAATTGAGGTCGCTGATAAATGCTATTAGGAGGAGATGCTGAGGGGAGAAATCAATATGGCAGTTTGTCAACCTGCCTCTCAGAGGGAGCCAAGCTCTGCAGCAGAGGTAAGCCTGCCCTGTCAGCAAAGCACATTACCAGAAATCAAAGACCAGAAAGGCCTGAAGGAAAGGATGTACACGTTTCCCTATGAAGACCACATTTTGGTAATTAAAACCTTTCTCTTATCAGACCCATCCTGTCACACTACTGACTACCTTTAGTGTGGAGGGTGACCATTAATTCAACTTCAAACAAATAAGCAGGGGTTATTTAGACTCCTATATTTGTCACATAAAATGAAGAAACAGACATGTCAGTATCACATAAATTATGCCACTTTTACATTAATATTGGCTGGAAAGTTTTCTGTTTTGTTCATTTTTTTTTTTAAAGAAGCTGAAAGACCCTGAAAAGGCACAAAAATAACAATTAAATCCATTGTCATCAAATCATCTAATGATATTCTTTATACTTTATTTAGTTGGCAAAAAATATTTTTTTTTTTACAATAAGATGAGCAAGATTTAAAGTAACGGCCTAAAAAATGTAATATTCACTTATTGAAATAATATATTATAATATAGTCAAGAGTACAAATAACATGTTATGCCACTTTGCCAATAGTTCCAGCAACATTGTACCAAAAATAATTATATAAATAAACAGCTTGAGAGACAATACTCTCTGTTGTCTCCTTTCTTTTTTTCAGTACTGTGCACCCTCTTCTTCTTTGTATGCAAAATATACCGTGACAGGTCCAACACTTGTCTGCACTGTTTCAGCAGCACCAACCACCATCCAGCAGCCAATGCCATACGCCAAACAAGGGATACCTGCAACAGCAGGACACACCTATTACATACTTTCTGTGATGTTTAAATCAAAAATACAAATACTAAATTGGTGAATTAAAAGACAAACAACCCTTTACGTCTCATGGAACCGTGGCAGGCCATAAATACTGACCCAGATTAATGACTTTTAACGTGGTGAAAAATTTGTCTTCAAAGTCCAAGTTCTGCGGAGGTGCTTTGGTGCAGTGATACTTCACAAATGGGAAGCAGCCTGTTCTCAGTATTTGGTAGTTGCATCCATGGACTGTCCAGTTAAAGTTGGACCGTCCGAACTGGTCGTTTCGGATGGAGCTGTAGCGGACACAGAAGGAAGTCCACGGCGGGAGTTTGCGCTGCAGCAGGTGACAGCTCAGCACCTCCGAGGCCGCTGGACGCAGACCTGTCCTGCCGACTTGTGCTCGGAAACAGAGCGATCTTCAGAAACACGTCGTGCATCCTCCTCAGAAACTCCTTCATGACTTCTGCGAATAGCAGAAGTATTCACTTCCGCAACTGTGAGTATCGCAACATGTGAAGCGCATGCAGAGAACTGGGACAGAGCTCCGACTATCCAGATGTAATGTATGAATTAGTTGATGCTAGGCGTTAAGGACAATTTACATAAGGGAACCGATACAAGCTTCTGTTGCTTAAATAAGGTTAAAACACACACACACACACACCTTTAAATCCGGTGTGCAAATATTCCAAATCAATACTCCGCTACGCATTTACGTGTGAGGAAATACGCCGAATTAACACGATTTATCTGCACATGTTGGCCGTGATACCTATGAGTTGCTCACCTTTTGTCTGTGTTTCTTGATCTAACTTGGTACCGCGTCTAAACTCATCCGGTCAGAAACACAACTCAATTAAATCGTTCCTGTCTAACAGACGGACGGGACGACTTACCGGTTCACTCAATGCGACTGCTGAGTAAAAACCTATGCAAAAGATGTCGATCGTTGACATTTATATCTTATTATTTTCCACACCATAATATACAAGCATCAGGGATGATACCACTTGTCATTGTCACGAAGAGGTGGAAAACTATTCTAAAAAAAAAAAAAAAAAAAAAAAGGAACCACTGACCCCAATGGTTTTTTTGGATATAAAGGCATCATAATTTTCTGAAATATCTCCAAGGTTCATTGTTTTTTATGTAGCTCAGTACCACAGAGACAGCTGTCTACTAGCCACCTGCTGCATAAATCAGATAATATACTACACATGTAGGCCATAAAATATGTTGGCTTGTGAAGGTTTGAATCGGTTGTGAAATGCAACACTACATCAAATCTAAAGAAATTCTAAATCATTTTCTCAGACAGTTTGGGCTAATTATTCTAGAGTGCATACGTGTACATTATTCAACTATTTCCAAATTAGTCAGATTAAATGCTTCCTGCATTTGACTTTATGCATTACTTCTGAAAACAAAACACAAAGACTCATATAACATCTAGATTTTATGCTTACATTTAAATATGTCACATAAAGCTTTATAAATGTATACTTTTTTCTTTTTTTGGTTAAGAGGTGTATGAGAAGCTGTGAAATCCAGTCTAAAGCATTATAACAATCTTTAATGCCATTTGAATCATTTCACTATAAAACCCCTAAAATGGAAAACGAAATGAAAAACCCACATATCTTTTCTGCAAGCTGTCTATGTTGAAATATATTTATTTGCATTTAGATTAAGCAAGTAATCAAAAAATAATTACCATCAAAATGAGGAACAATAATAGGCCTAACAAAATTGAAGCAAATTAGAATAATCTGTAACGTGTCTGTTATAAAATACAGTATTTCAACATAGGTAGTGCCATTTCCAGAAAGAGTCCTTTGAGAAAATAAACTGCAGTAGCCAGTAAATGATTTTGCCACTCAACAATCAATATAATGTGCTACCTTGTTTTTATTGAAAAACATATTATTGAAGATCATATGTTTTTAACCACAAAGCACTCAGTATACATTCATGATCATCTATCATACATTACTAGGACACTATTATTTCAATTGTAATTGTTTAACTGAATGTTTTCATCACAAGCCAAAATTATTTGAGAAATATTTTACTTCTTTGCAAAAATACTTTGAGCAATTTTCCCTCCAGACGGAGAGTGTATTCAGACTTATGAAACGGAAGTTCTTTTAATCACAAAGATTCCTAACAGAGAGTTCAGGGAAGTATCCAGATATGTACAGTCTACATTCTACCAGTTAATGTGCATCTTCACATATTCCTAGTGTTATTTGAAATGACCACTTCATCTGGCAGGAGTGTGGCAAGTTTATTGTTGGAGCAACTATCTAAGCAGCAGGTTTATCCTTCAATTGCCTCTTGTTCTGAAAAGTCACTCGTAGCACGTCTTCTATGTTCTTGATCAGCTCCTCCAAACAAAACAAAAAAACAAAATCCAAGTAAATTTAAAGTAATACAAAATATTAATCTATGAAAGAATTATCTTTAATCTGAAACTTAATCACTAACATTGTTCATTATGTTCAATGAATAAAGCACATTCCAACTAACAGAAGTTTCATGATCCAAATGAGGAAAGACCATTAAGTTGTTAGCATGATACCTTGAAATTGGTTTCTCCTTGGATTTTAGAGGATGATATGTCCTGATGAATGAATGACAGATTCTGAACAAAGGTCACCAGGGCCTGCTGGAGATCCTCAGAGACTGTTCTATTAACAACATCCCAAACAAATGAGTTTACTAGTGGTCCCCATGTTGCCAGCTAAAAAACAATCACTTTGTTCATCTGGTGCTGATGATGGTGGGTAAATGAAACCTTCAGCTGATAACATCATCAGTCTATAGGGTGATAAGCACAGCTTGATTTAACAGTTCCAGCACCGTGTAAGCTAAAGGATTTCTGTAATAAATATGTTAAATTACCCCCTTCTTAACAGCTTGTAGAGTTTCTACCATTTACAAAGCCAGAGGTGGCATTTTAATCCTGTTAAAAATTGTTTTAACTCCCAGTCTTGTGAAGTTTCCCACCCACCTAACAATCTGCTGTTTTTGCATTGGCTTTTCTGTATGAACAAAGAAAGGTAAAGTGAAACGATACAATGTCAGGGTTCTTTCTCTTGGTGAAGAACCTAAAATGTAACTACAATTTTATGTACAGATGTAATAAAAGGTGAATAAAAACAAAGAAAACCACTTGTTGAGGTTATTGCTGCTGAGGGAGGTTGACTCTATTACTTATTCAAAAGGTTCACTCAATTTTTTCACAAGGCTGAAAATAGAAATATAATAACAATAACTTACAGTTGCTTGGCGTTATTGGTTTTCCTGTATTTTTCTTCAAGGAGTATATAGTTTTGATGCAATAAGAAATACTTACATCATTCCAATGTTGCATCGCTCGCTGCTGTCATAGAGAGCAAAAACAGTGCCCTGCTTCCTCTGAAATTTGAGTCACAGACACAGTTAAAAGTAAAGCTCAGATCAGTGAATTTAACAGCTAGCTTTTCCATAACCTAACGCTAACATCAACATAAACCTAAACAGAACTTAACCTAAACCAAACCTTAAGAAAACATAACATCCCCGCAAAACATCAGAATTTACTTCAAACATGTAATACTCATTTGGCTTGTCACAGAATGCTATACATCTGCTGACATACTTGTGATTTGTTATGTAGTGACAACTTATGTCGCTTCAAGTTGCTACCATGAAGGAAAGGCTCCATAAAACTATATAAGCAGGCTTTGATGCACAAAAGTCCCTTAAAGTCCCAGTAAAGCATAAAAAAAAAAATGTTTTGAATTTGTCAAAACATGTTGGTGTGTTTTTATGTTTTTGTGTGTGCTTTTTGGACCTCAAGTCTGCAATAAAGTTTATCTATCTATCAATCTGTCACATCACAGAAAGTGGTTCTCGCCAGTCAAACATGAATAAATAAAACAAATAAGACAAAGTATATACAGGTCAAACAGAGCTGACTTCATTGTTAAATTGTGCATTTTGCACTCCAGTGTTCTACTTTTATTTATTTATTTAACCTTTATTTACCAGGAAAAGCACTATGAGATTAAAAATCTCTTTTACAAGAGCATCCTGGCCAAGAGAGGCGGGAGCAGAGTTTAAACTGCGATGCACCCAAATACTAGGCCAATGTAAGACACGAATGGGGCAAGAAGTCAATTCATTTATGATCAACTGTGGAAAGTGTGGAAGAGATGCATCCATTAATCCCAGGTGTCTTCACAGAAGGTTGCTAAAACTGTCAGGGTCAAAAATAAGGCAGGTTTTGGTGGGGATCTCCAATTTTCTGTTTTAGGCTTTGACCAAAACTTGGAGCTTTCGGTCGCCCAGAATAATTCTGATTCTCTGTGCTGATGTAAACAAAAAACAAAATGACAAAGTTTGAAGCTTTGGAAACTTCATCTATTTTACTCTGTATGTGGCTTCGTTTTCAGCAACTCTGCCAACCAGTGCAGGGAATCCAGTGGTGAGGAAAGCGCATGTTGCATTCATGTAACTACCCCCAAAAATGGCACAATTTCGTAAAGCGTAGTCCTCAGAAACTATTGTCTAACACAAATAACATACTTTATATATTTTTATGTAAAGCTCTGAAATTGCTTTATTCTGACTTCATATTAACAAAAACAATGACAAAGCAAAAACAAGAATTAAAAATTGTACCTTCTTGTTAAATACGATTCCATGATCCTTGCACTTCTTTAAGAACATATTATGGTACAACATGGAAAGGTTAGTATGAAACAAGTGGCTCCCAATGACTGCATAACGATTAACCACAGGACGCTGTCAAATAAAACAAAAGACAATGAATGTAGTTGATGATTATTGGTGTCGGTCTTTTCATCAATCAAAACCAAGTAAAATCATCTCTAATTCTATTATATTTGTAGATTTAGAATAAAATCTGGTAACATTCTTCGAATAGACAGAGAAGAGGTGGCTAATCCCCACATGTCCTTTGGTTTACTTTTGCATTTGTGCACGTGATCTGTGAAATGTGATAAGCATAAGGAAGATGTTGTAAACTGCTGGACCTTACTTAACCACAGAGACAAACAATTAATGCTGAGATGGCATGTCAAACACAAGATGAGCCTAGTGTTAGACACCAAGCAAAGAAATAGCCGTTTGGAGACTAAAAAGTTTTGCATTTAGCTTGAGAATACACAAAAGGACTAGTCAATGCACAATGCCTTTTGCTATAATAGAAGGAATCTGATCATAAGTAATACTAGAGAGGTTGATTACTTAAAAGTGTCAGGGCTTTAGAGGATAAAAATGTTGCTGGGTCTTAGCCACCTTTGGGAAACAAAAAGAGCAGGCCTAAGCCAAAGCAAGCTCAGAAGATAGCCCATAATTCGCTGTGAAGGCTCTGTGTTTGCACTTGTCAAATACAGGCCCCTTACACAACAATAAAAGTGTCCAGCAGGGATTTAATTGTGTTTGTAATATGCAGGTCCCTAATGATGGCCACTGCTGAAGCCATTAACGACTGCAGTGGCTGAAATGCTGCAATGAAGCACCAGGCCACCAACTAAATGAATGTTTGATAAAATAATACAAGTCGCAGATTAACAAGCGTAAACTCAGGCATACTGCTAATAAAAGGACTCCATTGTTTAAGGCCCGGCACCAGGTTGATGAGGTGTTCAAGCATGCATGCACATGCATAATGAAAATGGTATGAATTATTAATGTGTTCATTATTTAGGCTCATCTATCAAAATGATAATGAATTCAGCACCTTAACACCAATTGAGTCCAGCACGTAATTACAGTATTTAGTTACTGTAGTGGTGCAACTGTTCTTTTAAGACTCAGACTAATTTGGAGGAGGAAGGTTTCTTTCTTGTAGCAAACAGAGATTAAGAACAAAACCACAGACCGAATAAATACATACTTTAAATTATGTCATTTAAAAATAAACGTCTGAAGTGCTTTTTGAAAATAGTAACATTATCAAAACTGTCATACCTTGGCTGTAGTTTGGTGTTCAGAGCATTTCTCTCTGATTGGCATTGGCACTTCTACACAGCCTGTACGCCAATTCAGTGTACCTCCAGTCATCATGAGAAGCATCTGGGTCATGGCCAGCTGGTCACTGTATGTAATGTTCAGATTAACAGCCCACACCTGCCAACAAGACATCATGAACTTTGTGTCAGAACAGAGAAAAACACTCTGTAAATGTAATCATTCCAGTTTAATCACAAAACTGCTATAACCAAGCATCTTACCCACCAAACCTTGCAAAGAGAGGGGTCAGTACCTGTTGATCTTTACAATATTATCCATGTTGAGAGGCAGGCAAAGGGAAAACACAGTTAATGGTGTGCGGGTAATGGGGAGGGGGTTGGGTAAAGCGACACGCGTTTAAGTTGATTCTTCCCTGTATATTTGGATTGAAACTGCCCTGGGCTAGTTTGCTTGGCTAAGGTCTGATGAGAGGTAAAGTTCAGATATGTATAGTAAATGGCATCATTATAAGTATATTAAGGGGTCAGATATGGGCATATCCTTCTGCTTACAAGGGGCTAATTTTGCTAGTATAACCTAATAGCCATGCCCTTTATTCAAAAATGGCAAATAAATCACCAGCGAAGGACTTGTTAATAACTAAGTGGCAGTTGGGTGCCTCCTTTAGCTGTTCCTATTCGTCAAAGTAAACGCTCCTGCCACTACATGCAAATTGCTGTTAGACTGAACCCATAGTATCTATAACCTAAGTGCTTTATCTCCACTAGCACATGTAAATCTGAACATACATATTTCAAATACTTTGTTTACTACATTTAAATATATTTTGAAACTGCAGTTAATAGATTTAATAACCAATTAATCTGACGATGTCCTTCTTGCTTTATTTTTCAATGTAATTTTATAAAAAATCTTATTAAGTCCAAATCAAGATTGAAGACCCAAAGATATACTGCTTCCAAATGTTAAAAAAAAAGGCAATGGAAAAAAAAAGTTTCACATTGTAAAGCAGGTTTTGCGTTCTTATGTAAAAAAACAATCAAAATGATAAATTACCTATAATAGTTGTTGATGATTATTTTTCTTTATTAAATAATAATTGTTTGGTGAAGCTCATCAGATTAATAACATCGATTTTAAAGGAAAATACATACAGATACACATCAAACAAAAGCCCACAACACTTGAAATCAAACACAATATTCAAAATAATGCATGAAAATAGCCTAATAATAATGATAAACTGAAATAAAAGTCAGAAGTTATGCACTAAATGACAGTTTTTTTTTTTAGTTTGTAATATGATCCAATTTTTCAAAGAGAAAATGGCATGATTTGTAAATTACAAAGACCAATATTGAAATTTCATAATTTTTTATCATTTTATGTACAACTGAAAAATGCAAAACCCCGTTTTTTCTACATGGGAATGACTAGATAGGGAACATATTCGATGTATAATAAGTCTTGCAAAAACGACACATAATGGTAAGCTGCATACTCCACATCCATTTAGAGCAAAAGTTCATCATGATGAACTGCAATCAGTCACTATGTGGAGATACAGTAGCCATTACTGGGTGGATGTAAGTTTCTATGTATCAGGTTTATACATGGGTCTGAGTGACGGTCACGTTCCACCAAGCTATTCACTCAACTCCCTAAAACTCATACTCCTATGCCCCATTGTCACTTTTAACAAAGCCGTGGGAAATGTAAGCCTGAATTGTACCTTGTTTTCTATTGCCTTGCATTTTCATTAAAAACCCCAGTGCTGCAGCTGGGGCCCCACTGTTCCACAATGTGAGGAGTGAGTGCAAGGGCAAACATATGTGACCCACTTCTTCCCATCAAATAACGTAGGCAGCTTTTAGCAACAGGTTTGAATCTAAATTGATGTTTAAATCCAGACACATTTGGCCATGTGGCTCTCTGCTGTTTTCAGCTTTGTGTGTGTTGGAAGATGGTTAAGAATCTGTCAGTAATGTCCCTGCTTCTGTTGAAGCACATGCTGTTTTATAGTCTATTCTTATTTATTCTGTCAGTGAATCCCTTTCAATTTTGGGTCAACACTGGAGATGAAAATGAAATTTAAGACCAACTGTGCAATTATTTCATTTAGAACACTTAGAGAAAGGAACAGATTCTTATCCGTATTCTTTAAGAAATAACTCTTTCTCCACTTTGAAAGTAACAATTTGATAAACAAAAGGACAATTAATTTTGACTTAATAGAAAAATATATGGCAGTTTTTATACTGTAAAATAAATTCAGGTTTTGCTCTGTTCTGAATAAACTGTCATAGGCAGGCAGACTGTTGTACTGCTGTCAGATGTTTGTTTAAAGACAGAAGACACACAAGTGTCCAAAATTTTTACGCATTTGTGAATCTATAAAGAAACTCCTGTGCTTTGCCCACTACACTGCATTGTCTGCATTTTTTTGTATTTTGTAAACCACATTATAAACAGAGCATTTAATCTTCCAGCTCTGGATCAATAGGCAGTCAATGCAGCCACATGTTGGGAGCAGAGGTTAAACCATCATAAACCAATCCATTTCAAATATCATAAATCAAGAAGCTTTCAACAAAACCTAATCCTGACAAGGCAGATAAAGTGTGTTGCTATAACAACATGATACATTTGAGCAGACCACTGCAGGTAACCACTGGGGGTTAAACACTGACAGAGTTTCCCCATGAAGCTGTCAAATCACTTTGGGATGACCTATTGTTTGAAAGATAGGTGCTTCTGAAATTCTCTGTATTGTAAGGTTAAGGGGCAAGCTTTAAATGGTGGAATCATTGTATCAACACAATAAGACCTGACAGTTTATTAGATGGCCTTGTGACACATTTAGTCCCTGTGTCCACAGTTTACCTTATCTTGTTTTCTAGATCCCAAGGGAGCAGTATATATAGGAGGCACCTATTTGCTCATATGGATCTCTGATCCAGACAAAAATTGATCTTTTCCACCAATAAAGCGAATAAAAGAGCTCCCACTATATGTAGGGCATCAACACAGATCTTATTTATCATGGCAGCCTAAGATAAGACCTTCTCTTTCACTGTCTGTATCTTACCTTCTGTTCCATGGTGCTGTGGTCCAAAAAGGTTGCCAGGTCCACAGAGACATAACCTACAATAAGATGCTGCAGACAAGTTTGACCCACACGCATGCAGATAGAGTGCAACTGCTCTGGGTGTACAGAGGTCTGAGGAACAGTGGAACCTACAGCCTCCAGTTGACAAGAGCTGTAGAGCTGGTCTCCACAAGACAGCATGGTCACGACACCTCCAGGTTCCAGTAGCAGATCTACTGTCAGATAGGTGATACTCTCTGATATAGGGTTTGCCTCCACTACACCACCTAGAGATGGAGTGAAATCAGACAAATAGCTATAGTACAGACAACAAAACACCAACACTGGCACAAAACCTGAACTCATAAAGCAGCTGGTTAACAACCACTGAAAGTTGGCGTCAAAATTATTTAATTTGTTAGTTCACATAGGCAACATCTGGAAACTAGGAAGGACATAGGAAACACATATTCTCTAAAGCTGTAGTTGCAAGTGAATAGCACAGAGTGCCTGAAAAATAGGTGCCTGACCTTGCCTGAGGAAGGTCTTCAGGAAGCAGGTCCAACTGGGATAGCAGGAGGTTTTAGCTGGCTGAGCATAATGTGCCAGCCATTCTGGAATCACATCTAAATATTTGAGCTGTACAGATTCCTAGAGAGACAAAGTCAAAGTGTATAGATTAATTATCACCTTAGGTCCCAATAGAAATATATATTTGGACATTGTGTATGTTTTTTTTTTTCTAATAATTAGACTTAAAAAAAAACAACAACAATGACATTTACTTCACTCTGTCTCTTTATCAAGGTTTGTAGGTGTCGACTACATTCCCGGAACACCCTGTGTTATCCGGATGACTCTGGTGACTGCTTGTTATCCTTGAGACCTTGGTAGCTGCTTCAATTTCTGTGTGAGTGTCTGATAGATACTGCGGGAGGGTCTATCTGTGAGTGACAGCCTATTATCAAAAGGCCTCAGGAGCCTAATAGCTTTAACTCACAGCCTCGAAGCACCTGCCCTCAATAACAACTCTCTCCACTGGGCAGCTGATGAATACCTAAGCTAACCCCATCTATCTGGGGATCAATCAGGGCTTGACTGGGATCGATATCACTCTTGTTTCTGTAACTACGAGATGCCATAATGGTTTCACTACTTAATTATGCTGTTAATTTCTAACTTTGGTTTTAGGTGTCTTTTGAACAGTTTAGCCACTCGTTTTGAATGTTGAGTAGCTTCACTAATTACACAGCCTTCATTAAACATTTGAGTATTTTTCTTTTCTAAATGGATTATATTATATTGGAAAACCCTGTCCGTACATAACAATTGATGAGAAGAGTTACTTAAATTGACTACCTTTCGATAATAGTGCATGTGTACCAATTTAACACAGAAATGTAATTTTTCCATAAAATATAAAATGTATATAATTGGTGTGAAAGATGAATAAAATCAAAAATGAGATATTTTTGCTCTTTCCTTGAACCAACTAGAGCATGACTTTGTTTTGAGAATATGCTGTCTGGCTTCACCGGAGACAGGACTAGAGATTACGCCGTTGATATTCCAGTCATGTAACAGTCATCATCATATTCAAGTACTGTAAGAGGCGAGGTCAAATGCTACACAGTGATTCCCACTATACAAACCATAAAGCACACAATGGTGCGGCAAAAAGTGTAAGGGAACGGTTGTCATTCTCAACGGAAGAGCAAGCTCACCCCAGGACTTTGCCTATGCAGTCCACAGAAACAGCAGGACAGGAAGAAAAGAAAGAGAGGCATTTTGCAATAAATTATTTGGACTTAAACTGCACACGCCAGCCTGTGATAGGATTCAGCCTTTGCTTGGTGTCCATATCAAGCAGAGCAATCTGATCATAAATAAAACAGATGTTCCCCTGCCTCTTTGATTACCTTTTCATCTCTCCATTGCATAGTGGAGCAATTCAGAAAACACAATAAGTCTCAGGAAACAAGAGGATACAATCGAACTATGTAAACATTTTGCATGCATATCTTTGTTCCGTAACACTGTCCTGTCAAAGCTTTAATGTCAGTCTATGACATGTCACTGCATATATTTCACATAAAGCCCTTTTTGCAATGAATTTCATCATTATAATTTAATTTTTAGAACAACCAGAACATTTATCACAAAAACAAAAAAACAAATACATGATAAATTCAGGTTAACTCTATTAAGGCACATCATTAGATATTAAACTCCACTATGCAAGCAAAGACTGCACAATATTTAGACAGAAAACATCTGCATTTAATATCCATCTATGTCTTTAGTGTTAGTGATTATCAAATGACCCATTTCGTTGACAAACCTAACCTAAATAAGGTGTTGCTCAAGATCTGTTTGTACACAGCGTGACAAAAAGAAATACTCCATCTGTTGAAGCTATTAGGTGTAATTTTTACCCTCTTGTGCCTAATGATCCATATGCAGGCTGTGTGAGTACTTAAGTGTGTGTATGGCCCCCTTCAGGCATTGCATGGTTGCAGATCTACATGTCTTTAACCTCTCTCTGTGTAAATGCTAAAAGAGGCCTGGGGGCTTTCTTCAGGCTGAAACGTTGTGCTGGGAGCTCTGGGCCTCACAATACTTAGACAAACACACGTTTTCCTAAACCTCTATGGAAGGTCCCATTAATGTGGATGCAATGGCTTCTCCTCCTTTTTGTATCCTTTTAGGCTTTGTTTTGCATGGCCAGAAGGGATCTTATTGTTGATTTTACTCTGCAAGACCACATGGTATTTGGCTGAATCTGGCTTTTTTTCATACTGAGCCCTTCAGAACAAGCAATAATTGAAAAGATGCACACATGCTAACTCCAGTTATATTCTCTAATCTGCTTTCTACTCTTATAATGATTATTAAAGGTATGGCACATTCCACTGAACTATAACGTATCTGAAATTATTCACTTTAATCATCATGCCTTATTCGTTTTTTATTGGTAACCAATTATTTTAGTGAAACTTATAAGTCAAGGAATAACATTAGAATGTTTCATGTGATGATCTTTTAGAGTCTATCTCATTCACCACTTTTGTTGCCATTGTAATTAGATCTTTGCAGCAGAATGCAACAGTAACGATTGTTAAATGTCAAAATATACTTGAACATACTTTTATGTTTTCTGCTGTGAGTAGAGGATGATGAGAAGTTACATTAATACAAACTGCTGATGTGTGTGTAAGTGATCAAAGACATTATTCTGTAATCTTTCAGCATAAAACATCACATCACTTTCTTCAGCATAAACTAATACGACAGATGGGCAACATAATGTGTTCAATACAATTTAGGGGAAAACAGAGTTGCAATAATAAATTGTGCAATGACGAGCACAGGATGTGGGCTTTGCTTTGATTAAAAGAGCAAGGTGTAGAATAAAGGCCAGTGAGAGTGTTGTGTCCATATGGCCCAGAAGCCCTAAGGCTGTCGGCCTACACTGGGGGACTCGGCACTCTTCCCTTTCCATGGGACCCCAGCTGGTGAAAGAAACCCCATTTACTTTCCTGTGCAGCCTCATCCACCATTATGGACCTTGGCTATGGCTCAGCCACTCTCTGCCATAATTAACAGCACCAAAGCTACAACAATTAGAGCCCCGCACCACGCATACACTACGAATCAAAGAGCAAGCTAATAGGAATGAAACAGAGTGAGCCATAAGAAGCTTGAGATGAGTGCTGTTCTTTCAAATGGAATAAAAAGTAAAATCATTATGCTCCAAGCCCACAATCATTAGCCTGTAATTAGTTTACACAAAGCTCCTAGTTAAATGGCAAAATGCGGTAATTAACACATGACAGGAAATCAAAGGCTACTTTGTAAGCATATGAGAAATAAGAGCCAGAGGCTCAGAAGCTGTGTACAAATTGCATCTGAAGTAAATGGTTTACCATTGATTAAATATATTTTATTTGTTTTGAGAAGGTCTGAAATTAAATTAAAATTCTTTATTTGGGGGCAAAAAATGTTCATGCATATCAAAGGCTTATCTAATGAGTGCACAGGTAACAGACAAAAAAGAGTTTTCAGTGTTTAACACTAGAGCAGCTGATAAAGACTAAAACATCTTCTAATAAAGATTAAAAGGTTTATTTTCCAGTGTGCATTCACAACATATTAACCTATACTAAATACAACGTATACAAGAAATCCTATGTTGAACAATTGTATGTACTTTTATTTAACTGACATTGCCAGATGAGTTTGTGAGACCTACATTCATAATTACTAACTTATATAGACACAGGGCATGTAATTTAGAAACTTGTGGGTTCGGTAAACATGTACAAGCATCTCAAGGACCATTGGCAGACACTGAATTGACCAAAGGTTAATTAAGAAAATTATAAGGGTCACAATCCTTATGTAAATTGGATATTTCAGTCGGAGTACTGCCATCAGTGTTTGCTTTTATTGCCCCTAACACACCAACTCTGTGTGCATCTCAAGGATGGAGAATGTGATCAGCACTTTTGGTCATTCATTGGCAGAGGTGAATCTAATTATTTTTTGAGCTGTGTTCTTCGAACACATGAGTATTACTGTAATGATATCGATCAAGTTATCAGAATATCTAGTTTTAAAATATGAAAGATATAATCACATTGGTAAGTAGTTCATCATTCACTTTACAAAAATCAGTGCTTTGGAGGGAGCCATTAAAAAATGGAGAAATAAGAGAAAAAATGAAAATAAAGACATGAAAAAAATTAAATTAAAGAAATACTTAAGTGTTAAGTATACAAAATATGCTTTATGTAATTTTACACTATTTTATGGTGAAGAGTAAATACATAAGCCTTTAAGTCACATTTTTACCTGAATCCATTCTGATGCCCATAGGTCAGGACCGTAACGATGATACTGCTGCATTGCCCAGTTAAAGCAGCTAAGATGGCAAACATCACAGTATGCTGTGCCACGGTCACCATGGTCCGAGTTCATCTTAAAGAGCCAGCGTTTCACAGTAATGTTTTCAGTCAAAAGCTTTGCTAGTGTTTCATGAAGCTAGAGAGAGGAAATTGTGATGACAAACTAAATAATACAATCAAAGGTGTACATTTGCTTTCATTTAGGATGGATATGCAACTGTCTTTCGGTGTTTGACCTGGTTTAGTGAGTAGATGTCTCCTTGACCTGGCGGTACATCAACCTTTGCCACAGCAAAAATCCTCCTCCCTTTAGACTTGGTGCTGTAGAGATGTGAAACAGCTGGCTCTGGACCCAAGACTGGCACATCCAATTCATCAGCCACTGCCAAATCATCCACATGTGCCACTCTACCTACTATGTAGGCCTGCTTCCCCTGTATCAAGTTTTTGACACGCTTCAGGGTCCGTGGACTGTATTTCAGCAGCGTAGACAGACACATGTTATGGGTCTGAAAGCAAAGATGGGAGAAAAATTACTGCTGGAGCGAAGCATTTCTGGTGTGTCTTCAAAGGGTTGTTTCTTGACCTGATTTATCACTTTATATACACAACATATCCATTATTGAAATAGCCAGCAGGGTTTTGACCTCTCCTGTATTCCAGCAGGTTGAATTGATAAAAGCTGCCTGTGGGAGGCCTCCCCTATCCTTCACATCTTTAATGTGTGTTACCAACGAGCTCCTTGGGAATACAACTAATTACTTCACATCTGTATTTATTTGATCCACATGGAATTATCCCTTCTGTCAACTGGTAGAATGCGCTGCCAGCCATGGGTAGCAGTGATTCATCTAAACAACAACTCTGAAACAGTTTAACAACAAAACAGCAGGAAAATCAATAAACAGAAATGAAGAAGACCACATTTTGCCGCACATCCAGCTTAGCACATCAGAATCCAAAAGGATGGATGGAATAGCTGCATTTAAAAACACAATACAGCCACTCCATGATTTTATTATACAGAGGTAAACAAAACAATCCCGATGTAATAAATACTTAAATAAACCAGCTAAAGTTTAATTATCTTCTGAACACCAGCTCCAGGCCATTAAAGATGTTTTAATTAAGTATAATATAATACAGCTTTACTGTGTTTACTTTAAAACAACACAAAAGTTTAGTTTCAAATGTAGTAAAATGCCCAGAAAAATATTTAACACAGTGTAACTCCCTCAAGACAACTGCATAGTAATACCCCCTCTAGTACCCTCTAGAGGAGATTTACCAAATTACAAATGCTTGTTACAGCTCTGTGGTACAGAACACTTCTCCACAACATTAAAATCCAACAACCCTCTAGAAGCACAAACTGTCATGTTAATAATGTTAATTCTAAAATTTTCCCTTTATGCAAAGAAGTTAGTGATATCATAAACCTTACAGGGAAATAATCTACAGCCTCAGGTGTGAGAATGATAAAGCGTCTCTTGCAGGGGGGTGAGGCCTGAGAGGTACTGGTACTGGTTCCTTTTTTGGTTTCATCGCATTTCAGAAGGCTGGTGTAATACTGCAAGATGTCGTCCCCAAGGTGCTTGGGGCATATGTAGATCACATCCACATTTTCATCTGCAATTAAACAATGAGACCTTTAAAAAGTACATATTTACAAAAAATCAAGCATCAACACCTCTAAATATAACCCTCTTACCTCTAATATCACACACTCTGCCTATTTGGATGTTCTGCAGGATGTTATATCTCCTCAAGTTCAGTTGCTGGCTCTGAGAGTATCCTGTCAGAATAGGGTCACATAAACTTATAATCATCTCTAAGTGGATAAAAATCTGCAACTCTCTACAGCCACCTTCATGGGCATGTAACTAGACTTGGGAGTAAGGGAGTTAAGTCTAATCACACTGTATAGCAATCCAATGATTAATTCAGCTTAATAACTAGCAGGTGCAGTGCCTGTCGTGTGCTGGGAGCCCTGTTGCACCATGTCCAGCCACCACTGAACTACATCCTGTGATACCACCAGGATTTTAGCCTATGCATGTCTGGATTTCTGCCTGAGAGAGAATCCTCAACTGAATCAAGGTAATTAAATGATTGGATTCATGCTAATTAACAACAATGGGGTTCAACTTTCTAATTATCCTTGCTCACACAGCACTCTCTGTAGCCACCCCAAGTGCAAATAAAGCATTCCATCTGCTAGTAATTAGCCTTAATAATTTTAGACAATCGCTCAATGATTTACAATGCACATGCTTGATCACAGTATAAATTTGAGTGCTGTGGAAAAATTAGAACAAGAACTGATCACAGCTTGAACTATACTTTTAGTACAAAATACAGCTTTTTTTTTTTTTTTTCCTGTTTTTTTTTTTTTTTTTTTTTTTGCAGCTGTAAAGTAAGACCTTTCTGCTTCTTGTAAACATTCAATATATTCAACATAATGGTTTTTCATTTGCTTGATCTGCAAATTAAATGGCAATTGAGACTAAATTGTTCAGTTCCCCGGCATAGGGACTGTCATCATTCGGTGAGTGCTTTCCTGCAGAGAGTCGTTTGAACAAGACAGACTGTCTGCACCAGGGCCACAGACTGGGGCAGCAAAGTGGTGAGACTGGGGATGAATGCTTCTATATCAAATGAGTGTGTCTGTGTGTGTGTGCGTCTGCAGCAGTCAACGAAAGCTACCTAATGAAGGGATGTGGATAATGGTCCTCTTGGACGACTGGATGTGTTTCCAGTTGGCTGCCAGATGCTGGGGACAGAGAAAAGGCGCAATCAGGATGGGGACTGGATGAGCATATACACACACACATGCACAAATCATCACATCACTGCATAGATAAAACACACCAAGCCAATCTCTCTCTAGGCACACAGAAACAAACCAAGCATAAAATACAGCCATAATTAAATTAAGCGTTTACTTTAGAAACATCTTCTCACAATTAATTCGATCAGCAAGGTACATGATGCTCTTGCCAGAGGAAGATTAGCAGGCTTAATTAACAGGGTATGAATGTTTAAAGAGTAAGAACATAGATTTAGTGCATGTATACACACACACAAGGATGTTAAAACTAAATGAACTTGTAGGCACTAATTAATATTATGTCAACGTTCTAAAAGATGTTCCGGCCAAATGACAGCACAGACATGACATCTACACTGAACGGGAATAGAATTACAAAATATTAAACGTCTAAAACAGTTGTGCTGTCATACTGTCTTTCCACCTTAAAGAACAATTTATTTTGACTAAAAGTTATTTTGAATTATATATTCTGCCATGATAGAAACAAGCTTTAATACTGATAATTTGAAATTTATATGGAAAGGAATTCATGAACTCAATTTAAGCAGTAATTTAGTTTGTCAATCTGAGCAGCAAAACAATTTAGAAGCCCCCAAATGTTTTCAATCTGTGCGTTTCAAAGTGATATTTAATGGTATTACATGAAATCAAATTAACTTGGTACAAAATGTACTTTTTCACAATTTTCACTCTATTAGTAATCTTGAATTGTGTGCCTGTCTTTAAAACAATTTCAAATGCATCTTCTGTTTTGATTTTAAGACTAAATATCACAACATCATCTCTGTTAACTGCAAAGTAGTTTTGAAATGTTTTATTTTTTTCTGTTAATCTCTAATTCTAAGTATTTTAAAAGCAGTGTGTGGCATCTTTGCCTTTTTAAAACTGTTTTGGGACATCAGAGACTTTTTACCTTAAAAAAAATGCTAATCAAACTAATTTTTACTGCACGTCAACGCTGGACTTTATGGCTCAGTGGAAAACAGAGTGCAAATTAGTCTAAAGCAGAAAGCATAAATGTAGAAAAATGTTTTGCTAGCCTTAATAATACTTTCAACAAAGATTTTTTTCCCTTATAAATGTAAAATGATAATAATTTAAATTGCAGATAACATTTTAAGTTTCTGAATATAGTTGATTCCAATGAAATGGGACCCACATTCAATCAGAGTATATGCGTGTGTGTTGAGAGAGACAGAAAGAGAGAGAGAAGGGTAAAATGTGGATATCAGCATTATCAGCATCACCTGTGCTCTGCTCCGATTATTCTCCAGCTGACTTTGACGGCGGGCCTTTAGGGCGCTCCTCATACGAAGCATCTGACTGTGCATTAACCATGAGATAGTGATCACGCCCACTGCCCACTTGCGCCGGCAGAGGTACAGGTAAGCTCTCCTGGCTAAATAGCGCCTCCAGCAGGACTGGATGCGGATGGCAGCTGCCTCAAGGCCTCTCTCTCCTTTGTAGCGCTGACCAGGGCATGAGATCAGACTTAATACCTCCTCCTTATTTTCAAGCACTGAGAGGAGAGTGTTTACTGAAGGGGCCTTGCGCCAACCATTATCCCAACTATGGCATAACTCCACGAGCAGTTCTCCACTCACTTTAGCTAAAGGCACTGCGTACTCCCTGAGCAGTTCTTTCAAGGCCCTCAGTATATCAACAATGCTGGTCCAGCACAAACCAAAGCTCTGCTTGAAATGACAGAAATCTGTGGCCATTGGGTCGATCTGTCCCTTTATGATTGTAAAGGGGTATTTGGTGATGTTTACAGGGACTTCCATGGGTGTATTCTACAGAGCACACAGAATTAAGTGAGGCAAACAAATTTACAGCAATACCATTAAATATGTACTTTTTCACTGCCTCCTCTTATTTTAGTTTAATAGATATTTCAGCTTCTTAAAGTTAAACTGTTTTTCTACCTGAGGGCCTTTCGGGTTCACGATGTCAATTGCTTCCACACTGTCCCTTCGATCCATGCGTTTGGAGACTTTAAAGGGAGGTGGTGCCTTTGTGATTCCAAATGGTGTGCATTCAAGAACCTTCCTCGCACAAGTGGAAAGTGAATCTGGTCGCCATTTTGGCTGCTTATGGTACCTGGAATTTAATCCTATCAGACCAAAAACAGACAGGTTCACCTATGAGTGACTGATAAATAGTATCCATTCATCATTGTCAAATCATGCAGCTGCTGTCTTTCTTCTTCAAAAGTTAACAAGGCAGTTTAAACAAAAGACAATGAAAACAATGGAAGGCTGCAAGAGACTGATACAGATGAGAGGAAAAAAAGTGGACTGATGAAGCTGTAGGAGTTTCATCACCAGGCTTTGGCAAAGGATTCAGTTATCTACTATAGACCAACCAATAACATCTGACTATTTTTTTCACTTCCAGTATTTTATTAAAAAATGTCCTCAATAAATTCTAGATTAATAAAGAGAGGCATCAGGTCAGAGACATGCACGTCACACTGTCTTGTCTCTTACCGTGCCTTTAGAGTACTGACCTGGTTTATAAGGGTGCAAATCCTCCCTGACTTGAAGAGAAACAGCCTTTTGCTGGACTGCCAAACAAAGCAAGTTTGGTTGCGAAACTGAGGACAATCCAAAACAGATTAAAGAGAGACATGAAATGAGTCAAAACATTGTCCGCTGCAATGAGCATTTGTCTGGAATATAACAGAGTTGAGGTGGTGGTGAAATGTCAGTTAACCTGTCCCCATGTCATCTTCAGGTAGAGACTGCAGGCAATGTCCTTTTGGCTCGGTAGCCTGAAAACTCACAGAGCCAGTGATTCTTCTGGGCTCTTTAGTCTGAATAGATCATTTTTATGGTCAGAGGTTGTACATCTTACAAAAATTAAAACCAAAGCAGTTTTACCTGGCATATACTGATGTTGTCCACAATGACAAAGGCCTGGCCTTGCTTCATCAGAAATTGTGATAAATACAACAAGCAAATACCATCAATGTTATAAAATTTTGCAAGATGATTAACCATTTTTCTGTTCATATTTATACCCCAATACTTAAATACAATTTTAAGGATAAAAGTAAAATGTCTGTGTGCGTCAAAGGCTTTCTAAACCAAAATTGTGCATGAATCGGTAAGCAATAAACACAGCAGATGACAGGAAAACAACAAGCTAATATCACTAAAAGGTCATAAAATTATATCCATAAAACTATATCAATCAAAGTCAAAGTTGAACACAATGTTAAAATGTGGCATTGTGTTAGTTTCACCTGGCTGTATTTATATACAGGGGAATGACAATTATGCAGACATAACCTTAACCCTCTAAAATAATTTAAATTCTATGATTAATTATTCTGAAAAATTCACTAAGTGCTTTAGGATATTTATACATTTATTCAAGCTTTTCTTTCTTGTATCAAGATACAAATATAGAAATGTAGCAAAAATCAAACTAAGCCAGTTAGGAATTTGAA
The DNA here is from genome assembly GCA_018398805.1 of Hirundichthys speculiger. NCBI lineage: Eukaryota > Metazoa > Chordata > Actinopteri > Beloniformes > Exocoetidae > Hirundichthys > Hirundichthys speculiger. The sequence continues at coordinate 1,951,230 of JAGFBZ010000082.1, read as the reverse complement.
GTAAAAAAAAATACTTTCTAGGAAAATAATAAAAGCTAAAAGGCTTGAAAATAATACAAGGTTACCAACCACAGATATTTTACGTGTATTACATTCTCATTTTGTTCATAAAAGACCTGAAAACTATGACTTTGAATGCATGCAAAGTGTGAAATATAAAATATTATGTCTTAGCCTTTCAAACCACCAGTACATTCAAAAGATGCAAAACTCATAAAACTCCCGCAGACTGATTCCCAAATGTCCTCATGTCCTTTCATTCGTTCTCCTCAGACCACTGAGCTCTCTGACAGACCACAGGTAGGAGCCAGGTGTTGGTAGATTCTTCCCTCAAAGGCACACATCTGTTTCAGATGGGGCTGAGAAAAGGTGCCACCTTTTACAAAATTGCTAAAATGCAAAAGCTCATTCCCTGGCATGGGTATAGAGTAGAAAAGAGCTGGACTGGGCTGCAGCAGGCGGCAGTAGGCAGAGAGCCAGTGGTTAGCAGTTGGGGAAGCTACGGCTGTCTTATTGGCATGCTGGACCAGGTAGTCGATTCCGTCTTGAGACAGCTGTAAACCAGTAGCCCATAGCACAGCAATCAGGCGCCTGTTTCTTTAGAAGAATGCTGATGTGCTGCAATCTGCTGCTTTCCGCTCTCTGCAGCCAGCACTTCCATCTCTCTTCTATCGGAGTGACAGTCTTGGCCTCTATTTCGCATGTCAGGTACAGATTACCAAAAACATATTGGAAAAGAAAGTGTGTAAAATAAATCTAAAACTAATGCCGACCTTTGCAAAGATTAATTTGTTTCCCGTGACAAGTGCTGGATGTCATCACTAAGCCAAGTGACCTTTATGTCACAGTCTGTCTCAGCATGAGACCTAAACCATCTATTCATGCAGACAAGCACCATCACTTTTCACTCCAGCACAAAGGGCTATTCTGAGAATTAAGAGAGTCAGACTCAGTGACAGCAATAATAAGTAATTTATCCTAGCTTTATTAGAAACATTTAATCTTTTCTAATCAAATATTTTCTGCCACATGCTGAATGATCGTGCTTTTGTAATAAACAGAACTACTCCAGCCCCCAAGTGACCCTCAACTGGATGAAGAGTGTGAAAAGGATGGATGGAATTGAAATCAATAAAGTCTCAATGCAGCAATAACAACATTCTCATAATAAAGAGAATAACTGGAGGATCTGACATTATTCTAATTATAGTTTAATACTTCATGTACTTATTTGTGTAAAACAGCAACTTACCGTATGTGTGAAGGCAAAATTTAACAAAAAATAATAGTAGACCAAGTTCTTCTTGCAGTTCAGTTTTAGAAAGCAAAGACATATTAACTTGTGTGACAAAGTAGCATACAAGTTTAAGGAACCAAAAATAAAATAAAATAAAATAAAATAAATTGTTGCACTGGTTTCAGGGCAGATGTGATGTGCTCCTAAGATATATTTGAAATCAGTTTGGACTGACCAATAAACTACAATACAAGCATTTATGAAAATCGTGGACCGCATCAATTTCTATGGTCATTTCATTTTTTAACATTGCTTTGACACTCCATGTTAACTCTAGTTTTAATGGAAAACATGCACGTGAATCTACTGGTAAATCAATGCACATTTATGGAAGATCACTTACTGTTGTAGAGCTCCTCTTAAGAACATGAGGGAATGATGTTATACATTTGTGATCATCATCTCTGTTGTTTGAGTGAGCAGGAATACATGGCAAATGCATGTTTATCTTGAGCTGAACAAGATAGATAAAAACAAATTCTCAGAATTTATTTGAAAGAATCTTTTTAAGAACATCTTTGTAGACAATGCTAAAAACGATGTGTCAAATGAAAAAAAAAATTATGCTTGAATTTAGTTGAGAAAAGAGGATAAAACAACAAAAGGGCTGTGGAAAAATAATTTTCAGTTTTATGTTTGCTTTACAGTTAATGCTAGGAACACATGACACAAAAGGGAGAAGGGAAACCCAAGACTTAAAAAGAAGTGTAACATCAAACACTTAGAGGAACATTTCAATGTGTTTTGGTTGACTGGAAATAGGTCAGGAATATAACTCATTCCAGGAAGCCTGAGCATTGAAATACTGAGATGGTACTGCTACTGTAATTAATAGGAATCCAGAGCCAAGACACACATGTACACAAAGAGCAAGGCTGAAAACCAGCATTAACTAGTCATAATGTTCAGGCTCTCATTGTATTAATAATAAACATGATTTACTTTTGGAAATAACTTCACAGATTCAGGAACATTTCTAAAAGCCACTGTTAGAGATCAAAATGTGTTGCTGCATTCACAAATTAAAGTTGATCGTGTGAAGTAAGAAAATCCAATATGCAACCATTCTCTAGATCCCACCAACTTTGGGCCAAAGATCATTGAAGATGTGCACAATGTGAGCAGAAAAATATTTAGCTTCGCTTCATCATACACTACATCATGTTTTTAAGTTTAGTGACAGAAGAAATGCACTTAAATATTCAACTAAATGCTTAAATGTATTAACTCTTTATTTCTACTGAGCAGAGTCTTCTTTTTTGTACATCTATTGCTTTATCGCTGAGTTTACTTTTGATTATCCTACCTGGTTCAATGTATAATGCACTGACATAATTTGATTTTTACCTTGTCTGTCGACTGTGTATATCTTGTGATTTAAAAAAAAAAAAAAATACAATCATCTACCTTTTCTCCGGGTGACTCTCCAGGTAGGCCCTCCTTCTGTCGATGCACATCTGGGACACTCTCAAGAGAAGGTTTCCTGTGTAAAGTCTCTCTTTAAGGTTTACATTCTGCCATGACCATTGCTTCCAAAAACTCATATCATTTGAATTTAAAGTTATAGCAATGTAATAGACAAGGAAAGTATTCCCACGACTAATGGTTCAGTTTCTCCTCACTTACCATTTGGGAATTTTCCCTGTTTGTTTTTCTAAGTCTTCAATGTTTGGAAGAACCAGATGACGCCTGTTCACTATTTTCAAATAATCCTCTGCATGCTTCTGTTTAAAAGTAAGAATATATTGTCAGTGTGGAACTCCTTTGTCTGAAGTCTAATTGACACAAATGTAGTCAATGTTTATTAAGCAAGAAGCTTTCTCACCGTGATGCTGCTCTCGGTCCTACAAATGGCATTGTTCAGGGCTTCAATGTCCAGTGGTGAGCCGCCTTTCACTCACTTTCATTTTCTCAAGACTACATTTGAGTTGTTTCAAATCATCATGTACCTGCAATATAAACCGTTGCATGAGTGTCTGAATAATTAACACGCTTAAGATATTTTAAACGAACTTTTAAGAAGGCTAAGTTAATTGAATATTAGTTTGATGTTGCCTATAGTGAAGCTAGTGTACGTATCAAAACAAATTGTGAGTTATAATTTCTGACATTTCACGAAAGTTAGTTCGTTAGTTATTGCTAAATCCAAAGACATTACCTGAGCTAAAACTGTCCCCACTTTATCTTCGATTTTACATTGGTCAGACATTTTCTACATATGGTCTGACAACTTGACAGTTTACAACGTTGTCGAGGCAATAAACTAGTCACCAATGAAAACTCTTGAAACAGTACTTGTAACCATGACGACGACACATTTAACTTAACAATTTAACTTTTTTGTTTCCGAGTATGTCTTTCAGGCAGCCGCCCCCTAACACTCCAGCTTTCACTACATCTGATAAGGTGTTGGGGCACATGGGAAAGATTTAAAAATGTATTTTGTTTTTTAATGTGTGCCTTTCTTTACGATTCTCTTGTCACCTACGACAATATGCCATGAAATATACGAATAACGAGCCTGAAAGACAAAACAAAGGGCAGAATAATAACCCATATTTTCCAAACGTAAAAGTCTCGCCAACCTGCTTTTTAGAATAATATGTATATTAATTAAAAGAAAAACTTCACTAAAATAAATTTTATAAGAATGAAAAATTGCAGACTGTTAGTAACACAGTTTGTGCTGAGCGTAGCTTCTTAGCATAACGTAGCACCGGAAGTCGCGTTGTAAGCAGGTCTTCTGTCATAGTTGAAAGGTTACCCGAGTCGTTAGTGGCCCGGTAAGCTAGCAAATTCCCTAATATAAAACACAAGATGTCAGCGACAGAGGAAAACACTGAGATGAGTCTTCCTTGTGTGCTTGTCACCAGCTGTGACAGCGAGTTTAAAGAAGAAGAACTGATCAAAACGTGAGTAATGTAAGGTATAATGCGCATAAAGTAGCCTCAACAAAGCTCTTCGCACAACAGATATTTTGAAATGCCTCCGTGATAATAAGTGCCAAATGCTCATGTCACCAGCAACTTGGCTTGTGCTATAATGTATCTGCTTATTTTTGTCTCAGAAATCCTCAATTCGAAGACTTTGCCTCAGCCGACCAAGCGAGAGGAAACAGTAGCCTGGTACCCTTGGACCATCAACAACAAATATTATACTGCAGATGTCAGGTTGTGTGCTGTACCAACTATTTTTCAGATGTCTTCAGAGATTGCCCAGTCTATGCAGGCTTTCATCGCTTACTTTGATAGTAAAGTGGTATGTAACTTAGGAATGAATCTCAACAACACATGCCTGTGATGCACTTCTAACTTCTATTTTGGGTGGTGTTTGCAGAAAGATGGGCTGGAAAAGCTAAAACCCTGGATTTCAGTAGGTGGAAGAACTTGCTCCTGAGATCCTCATTCTTGTGTGCGACAGAGTCTTTGAAAATGGTTAGTTAAGGGCATATGTTGCTGTGTAGAAGACGGAAAAAAAAAATCTGCTGTACAAAGCATCTGATATTTCATTTGTCTTCTAGGTGTCACTAGACATGAAGCACAACAGTGGTGTTTAGCTCATGCATTTGAGCTTGTGGAGCTCAATCCACAGGAGTTGCCAGATGAGGATGGTGAGTTTTAGACAAAATAGAAATTACAGCTGATAAAATATAATTATATTTTACATATTATTATATTCGTTCTTTTTAACTACTCTATCATTATTGTTTTCTTTTTTTTAGATGACTTTCCAGAATCTACAGGGGTAAAGAGAATTGTGCAGGCTCTGAATGCTAACGTGTGGTCCAGTGTGGAGATGAAGGATGGTGAATTGAAGTGACCGATTATTTATTCCTGTTGGCTGTGTAGTTGATCTCGCGCTATAAAGAGCATGTAACATTTTATATATCTGCATAACAGGGCACAACCAGGGGTTCGGTCTGATGAGCAGTTTGGTGGCCTCCAGACATAACAACCCACGCAACTCCCAGGATTCAGCAGTAAATAGAATTTTTTTTGTCTTTGACACTTATTTTATGTTGATTTATTATCTTCTTATGCAACATGTCTCATTTTCTAACTTGCATAACTTCAAATTTAAATGAGATTTTAAATTTGATAAGTTTTAGCCATGGCATGCTAACCCTGACCCAATTTTTGTGGCAGTCCTCCAGTTTACCAGCAGAGAGCGCGCTCGCAGATGAGGACACCAGCAAGACGGGCAATAGTAAAAACACAAACACACAGGAGGACTCTGTGGGTAAGTAACTGATGTTACGTTTTTTTTTTGTTTTTAATTTTGTTTTTTGTCAAGCCACTTTCCCCAATCTTAAGTAAATGTTCCTGTTGCCAGTTAGTTATGTGCATGTATATTGTGTGGATCCTTGCAGATGCAATGACTGATTTAGACATTCAGGAGCTTGCCACTCTCACGACTGGAGATTCAGATGTGGATAATTTTGAGCGCCTCTTCACTAAATTGAAGGAGATGAAAGGTAGTTGGGGAAAAGAAATTGAATTACTTTGTCCATGAAGTTGAAACAAATGTTCTGTTATTCTTGCTCTCATTGCCCTTGATGTCAGATATTTCTAAACCCAATGTCAGGTATAAATTGTGTGTGATTTGATCTTTTTATACTTCAGACAAAGCCTCTTCATTACCACATGAGCAAAGAAAAGTTCATGCAGAAAAAGTAAGCAACTATATTAGCTTCGGATTAAACTCAACAACTAAAGAAATGGCATCTTTCAGAGGGAACCCTGCATATAATTTTGATACAAATCCTGCTTTTCAGGTGGCAAAAGCATTTTGGATGGCCATTGGTGGTGATGAAGATGAGGTAGATGGGATATCATCAGGCGAGGAAAGCTAAAAGCAGCTACCTGAGACTGAAGCTCTCTCCTGATTTCCCCCTTATTATCCTGTGACTCACACAAGACTCCACACCAGCCGACGTCCTGTTCACGCTTAGGAAGTGGAGATGCTTACAGATGGTACTGTAGGCATAGTGGTATTTTACAGACTTTTGATTCTTATAACTCAGTTAATGTACTGTGAACAAACTGATGGATACTTTGAGAGAAGAAACCAGCAAGTGGACCTGATCTTAAATCCTCTGCCCTGGGTTCTTCATCTTTAGCCCCATGTGAAACACAGTATATGATTATGATGCAGATGGAAAAACATAAAGATTTATTATTTTGGCTTTATGTACTGTATGTCTTTATTTGTTCCATATGTGCCTTATCTTTAGTCCAGAGGTTAAGATTAATCAACATAAACCTTTGAAATTTTTAGTGACAGTGGTATATTTATTGTGAATCGTCTTGTAGAGCATCAGATAAACACACATTGTGGACACAGAAGTTTCACAAACTACGATGTAAATAGCTGAGCAACGAGGGACTCATTACCTGATGAATTTCTGACAGCAGTTATCAGAGGACACTAATGTGACTTTTCGAGGTTCAAGATTTCTATAATTCTATTCACTCTGAACAAGAGATTCTTTAAAACAAAAACATGCCAACCCCTCTTTTCTTCTGTTGGAATTTATTAAAATTTCACATTTCGAACAGTGGTCATTTGAGAACAATTAGGCCACATGGAGAAAAAAAATAAAAATGTAAGACTTGGAACAAAAAGCCAGCTTTGAACATCAAGGAGCACAAAAACTGATAAAGATCTACCACCTACTTAATGTACTGTATTAGTATGGGTTACAGTTGTGCAACTGTTACAGTTTATGTGGTGATTTAGTCTTATGTACTTTTAAGTGCAGGATTAACAATGTTGCATCAGAGTCAGTGGCCAAGGACAGTGAGCATACACATGCCATATATTGTAACAGTGTACATGTAATATACAGTGCTTATTGGACAAGCAGGTTAGCACTACAACTAAAGCATTAGGAACACATTAAACTAGAAGTGCATTATTTACCCAGAAGGAGCATGGTTTTAACATTATTTTGTTGTTGTTAATAACTCAAATCTTTTTTTCCTCCTTTCTCTTTCTCCATTTCACAGCCTGTTGATGCGTGAACTGTAGCAGTTGGTCGTTGTACCTTTCACACTTAAGTCACAGGCTGTCTAAGATCAAACAGTCTGTTGCGGTAACTCATACTGTACAACTGAAAATCATAGTTGAGACGGTGTGGAGAATGCCCCAAGGGGAAAAAAAGAAAAATCTGTTGTTTTTTTTTTAATTTCATTTAATTCTGGACAATATGAACCCAAATTATTTCATATTTTGTTTTAACTCAATATTCATACATTTCTGTATTTCTTAACTGTCAAATATTACAAAAAAAGAAAAAAACCTTTGTTACGTTCTACAGTAGATGGCTACATTCACAAATGCTATTTATGCTAACTTGTGGCATAACGTATGTGAAAACCACTCCTTATGTCGGCCTTGTTGAGAGGTGTTGTCAATGGCTGAAACCATCTCAGTAAAAACACTTGTAGACAGACATCTGACTGTTTTCAGCAACAAGTCCAAAGGCCAGAATCTGTGTTGGTATGATGGGGTTGTATTGGTATCCTAGGAGATCATTTACACCTGTTTAATAGCAGTAGTAATACAGAAACATAGAAATGTAGTGCAACATACGCTGCCTTCAAGATAATTTTTCTGGGGAAAAATGTAAGGGAAAATTTGAATTAAAAAATGAAAATAAAAATGCAACAATGGCCAAGCAGATGTTATGTGTTAGCAGAATAAAATGGATTAAACTAACATCTAAATAGATTAATTTCTTGATTTTCTTAACAGTAGAACATCATCAGTGTTGTGAAAGGAATGCATCTGAAATGCAGGAATAGACTTTTATTAATAAAATAAGTGCGGGAGACAAATTTGAAATTACTTATGTTCATACTGTCTGCAAAAACAAGTGTAAGATTCACTTTTTCCCTTTGTATTTTCCAGACCATTTCAACTTTTTAATTTTAAGTTCTATTCATATGTCCGCATTAAAAAGATTAATGGCCAATCCAGTATTCCTGTATTTCACACTGTAGAACCAGTTGACCTGAGTTAGAAACACCTGCACATAAGCAGGCCATGTTTTGGGTGATATTGCGAGTCAGCCCCGTTACAGAGGTAAGTCAGGTCCACCATTTCAAGCAATGCATACACATGAAATTATAGGCTATAAATATTTATGTACAATCATATTAAGGCAATAATAAAATATATTCCCATGCAGAACAATATCCAAAAATAACTTATAAAATGCCTCTTTCACTGAAGAAAAATAGTTTTCATATAAGGGTTCTATTACCGAAACAATGGCGCTTTCTTTTTTCTTCTTCATATAGAGAAAAAAAACCCAATTAAATGATCAATTAGATCATTGATGCCTTCCTTAATGCCGGTAAATTAACAGGAAAGTACTTTGTACTTAAAATATTAAATTCCATTAAAACACTACAGGCAATTTTTTTTTTTAACAATATTTCAAGGTTCAATTGATAAGTAAGCCTTCCAATTCAGTGCATTTAAGGAGTGGTACTTAGACACTGAAACTTACACTGATGGAAGCAATATTCTGGATCTCAGGTTAATTCACAGAATCAAAAATGTCTTAAAAGTGTAGAAGATGGTCAAGATGAAACTATATCATAGGTTCAAATTGAAGAATAAACATTTCTAATTATGAAATAAAAGCTACATACTAAATGTAAGTGTAATGAGTGATGGAGAAGATTTGCTTTATCTTCAACTTGCAGCAAATACCATGTGGCTGTCCTGCACACGAAAACTAAAAAAAATGAACGTAACCATCAAACAGACAGTGACAAAACTGTCCACATAGCACAGCAGAAGACTGTTTTGTTGATTTAATGACTGAGAAAAATGACTGACTTTTCCTATGTTGTGTGCATTTAATGATGTGGATAGAACTGCTCATCCTAAGACACGCTAGAACAGTGGATGCTGGGAGAGCCCATCTGTGTGAGGACCTTGTCCAGCCATTGCAAGGGACCATTAAGATGTAGCTCTATCCAGCAGGGGGTGCTGGTCACCGTCTGACGTCTGCGGGGTAAAGAGAAGCACAGATGTAGTTTTATCTCTCATTGTTGATGCAGTATCTTGACTTATACCACATCTAGTTATTATATATGTTAATTCACTGCTGGTCATGCTATTGTTAAAGATAATAGTACACTCAGCAACTTTAACTGGTTTAGCACCGGCAGTGAGGCTAAATCTGCAGGCTATTTATGAAGTCATTCAAGTCTTTTCTTCCTAAGTGTTTGGTGCCAGAAATATAACACTCACAACTCAAATCCACTGGGAATCCCCCTTTGCAAAGGGAGTCTGAAATATGTTCACCCTCCCACTCATGTCCCTCAGAGCCCTGCATGCCTACTGCATTCTTCTCTGTTGCCAACTCCCCCCCCACCCCAAACAAGTCTGTTATTACACAACCACCAGACTGACATTATTACTGCCAGAAACAGTATAACTGAAATATACATGAAAAATACTCTGTTTTTGGTTATTTTGTTAACTGTGTAGAAGTTAACTAACGAGCTCTGAAATTCTACTGAAAGTCTACTGCAGGTACTTTTTCTAAAAACAATATCCCTTCAACTACTGGATACAACATTCTGAATCACTCTGCATACTTTTTTATCACTTCAAGTGTCAACATCACGTGAAAAATGGGCTCTGGAAGCTTATAAAAGAATGGAGATGTGACAGCAGGGCAGTGTATGATCAATTTGAATGCCATCATAAGCCATGTGGAAAAGGAAAACAGTCAAGAATATGTAAATGTCCGACTGAATGTCTTCAGGTGAAGCTACTGCAAACATTTACCTGTACTCAGCTCCCCAACCTTTAACAAAACTCATGCGAATGGTACACATCCTGGTGAGCTGGTAGACGGCCTCAAAGCCCTGGTTGACTGACTGGGCAAGGAGGGCAGCAAACTCCTGGTTGTTGAAAATCTTAAGGTTGCAGCCTAACAAAATATTGATAATTAGGCTTATAAGTGAGGAAAGATGATCAGCGGCTGTGGTTCATCTGAGATGAGTGAAACTGATGAAGTTATATCTGGCTTAATTTTAGATGTCTGTATGTATCAATTTTGCACTGACCTGGAGGTATTTTGCATACAGTGGCAGGATGCCAACCATAGCGCTGGTTGCAGTTTGGACTTTGAACAAAGATGGCACTGTCACTAAGACACTCTGCAAACACCTCTCCCCCAATGTAGTACAACCTCACACCCCGTCCTGGAAAGGGAACAGAAAAAGATTGTAACTCAGCACACAACCTGTTGATTATGTTGAGCACAAATATAAAAGGCAGGTTTAATGAGAGGTTACATCATCCCTTTTAAATAAAATGAGTACCTATGTGTCTGCGTGTGAGCTCCACTGCTGAGTTTCGGTTGACGTTGGACAGCAATCCCAAACAGAAGCGTTCAGAGTTGGACGGGTCTGTGAATCCATCTACTGTAAGGGAAGGCTGGGATGCGTGGAAGGTCTCTCCAACACGCTGATTGAGCTCATAGTAGGAGATGGAGCACCAGAAGGCAGAGTCACAGTATGTCACGGGTTGTAAGCCTGGATTGTCGGGGAGATGAAGAAACATTTACAGTTGAAAACAAAGGCTTGGTCACACAGGTAACAGAAGCGCTGTGGTCTAGTTTTGCAGCGATTTTGCTCTGTCCTTGGTGTGAACATGAAGTCCCACAGGGAACATTTTAGAAGCAGAGGGCTTGAAAGCACTGTTTGCTCAGCTGGATTTGTCAGATAATAACTTTACCCAGAGGTTTTGAGATCACGCCAGAGTTGCGTGGTGGTCTGTTTGTTTCTCGATACCATTCTCGTGTCCCACTTCCTGCCAACTCAATGTGAAGTGTGTAAATTAATGCGGTCTAGCTGCCGTCCAGCTCCAAAACAGACTCAGTAGGCATCTCTAGCAAAGCAGAGCAGATGGCTGCTTCTGGGATGTGTACTAAAACCGCTCCGCGGTGCCTTTGGTGGGACTACTCTCACTGACAAGAATGGACGCGATTCACAGCGACTGGCACGGTGCTGCCGTTTCACGGCTGTTCCGCCTTCTATGGGACTCAAGCTTAGGAGTTCAGAGAAAATTTTGAACTGCAATACTTATTTGAGATCAAATCATTTTATTGTGAAGATTACAAACCGTTGACAACATTCACTTTAATTCCTCCTTAAATGATACCAACAATAACACTTGTGATACCAACAATTGAGTAATACCCATTTTTTTATGACCTTTTGCTGGATTTTCGCAAGGACAGAATATATCTGGCAACAAGATGTTTACTGCATTATACTTGTAAAGTCTATAGCTTCTCCGTCCACAGACATTGATAAAACTGAGACAGAGGTTCAATTTATACTGTATTTACTATGTTAGTGTCCTGAGACTAAGCCTCTCAGACATCATCCATCCACTGCTTGTAGTTTGTATTCATTCATGTGATTCTGTGTGACATGTAATATAATGCAAATCTATACTCTGGACTTACATTAACAACATATTCGCTAGGAAATAAAAAATGTTTTACTCACTGTGCTGATGAGTTAAAATGCATATATGAAATGTGTTGTGTTTTAACCAGCTGAGTCAAAAGATTACCCTTTTGGATAAACTTGAGTCATAAGTGACTCCATTCATAAGAGAGTGAGTTATTACTCAAGATTCAGATACAAAGTGATGCTCCTGAATAATGCAAAACTTGACAGTTTGGCATTTTTCTTGGTCGCTCTAGCTCAATTTCAGACCCTTTTAGAAATGTTTTTCCCTTACAAAATAAATAAATATAAACAAATAAAACACCAAGCAACCTTGTGAATACACCTTACTTACTATTCTTTCTGTAGCCACAGACAAACTCTTTGCACCGATGTGTTACCCTAAAGATGGTCATATGGGCCCACTCCAAAGTCAGGGGTAGCCAGTATGACAAAGTAAATGCTGCAGCTAATTTGACTCCAATCATCAGTCAGTGACAGTGAACGCAAAATGGAAAGCTAATTGCTATACTGTGACAATTCAGCCTCACCATATCAGAAAGAAAACTCATTTTACATTTTTATATAAATTCCACTTTAGACTTGGTAGGCATTCTTCAGTATAGCCCTGCTTTGTTATAAAAAGATAGTCCCTTTCTATTGTTGACTGTCATGAGTACAGCAGCATGCTACTGAACACTCCAAGTGCCAAATAGTTGTAATTTTATTATATAAGCACTGCCTCTTATTATTCGGACTATTCGAATAAGTAGACGTGATGAAAAACATGCTTAGTAAGAAAAGCTGACCTTTTCTTTTTTGCTTACCAAGATTACTGTTTATAGCCGGTACAGGATTGGGCGACAGGCTGGGTGAACCTGCAAAAAAGGTGGTAAAAAGGGAATGGTTTAAGAGTTTGGTAAGTAGTTTGAAAAGTATGAAACTTTAGTGGTGTGAACAGTCATATGACTCACCAGTGTCCATGTTATGGTTGAGTTGGGGATCATTTGTCTCACCATCCTCACTTAGATAGCCTGGTGGGGGAGTTTCTGCAATATGCAAACATATACTATGATTGTGCTCACACTCCTTATTTATCAGCATAATATTTAAAACCTGCTAAAAGACCTATTTTTAACAACTTAAACACCTTTCTGTGGCCATGGGAATAAGAGCAGCACATCATATGTAACATTTCAAGAGTAGAAATATATTAAAAGCGTTCTTATCTTACTACATATGTTTTATACAAACTGTATTCAGAACAAGCAGGATACAAACAAGCCACAACCTAAATCATCCCTGAGAAAAAGATTTATCAGACTTTAAGATCAAAATAGAAGGTGAATTTTTTCTCACCAGGAATATAGTTATTCTGAGGCTCAATGCCAGTAGGGAAATTGGTATTTTCAGGGATTGATGGGCTGTAGTCGTCCAATTGTGGGAACTCAGCGGGAATATCTGTGTGGCGTGGGACTAAGACAGGAGGCAAAACTGGAGATACACAAAGAACCAATTCAGTTCTGTACAGTTTGTCAAAAGCATTCAATAATATGTATGACATAGGAATCAACTACACTCACTTGGTGTCTCTACCCTCTGGTAGTGGTAGGGGTTGACACACACTTCATCCTTCTTTGTGTGAAAGGCAAATTCACAGTGGTCGACAGCCCTCAGCTCATGGTGAGACTGAAGGTCTGGCCAACGCCACAAGCGGCAGTAGATCACATGAGGAAGACCTTTTCTGTGCGAGACCTGCAGGCGTCCATCTAAAGACCTGAAAGATGCCACAAGCAAATCATGCAAATTAAATGTATTTGCTCTATGCTGCTTTTCTCACAGCATTACTGAAACCATGTTTTCAGTTGTAAGACAGGGCCAATAAAAGGCTTCTAGATTTGCACAAGTGTGGTACTAAGCTCAAAGATGATTTGCCAGATGTTAATGTATTAAGCTACCACAATAAGTAGCTAAATACTGTATTAATACTGTATAATTCCAAAGCATTTACCTCATGACTGACCAGTTCAATATTTTTGTCCAAATGTTTGTTTTTTTTCCCCCTCAAATGTATTCCTTTTCACTTACTGTGTTAACAAAATTACAAAAGAGAGCATTTTATGCAACCCAAAAGTAAAAGTGGTTTACAAAGGTCATGTTAGACCTATGTAAACCACACACAGCACAAAGTCTACTGATATTCCTGTTGATAGTGTAATGCGAGCATTAGCCAATGAAATCTTTACCTTCACAGAGCATGTTGATGATCACGTTACATATCCAGCATTAAGCAGCTGAAATTGGAATCACTGTGGATCAAGTGTAGTTTGGTATATACATAAAAAGTGATGAAATCTGAAGTATCTGTTTGCTTGTACAATATATGACCATGTAACACAAATGTTTCAATGACCAGAAAGGAGTTAGTGTAAGTCAGTTCTATTTTTCATGCACTTTGACACCAACAACTGCAGCGTTATCTGCAGTCCTGGATAAATGGGCAGTTCAGTAGCTAAAAATCTACGGCACGTTGCTCAACAATTGATGTTAACCACAATGCTTCACTGATAGAGTACATGAGTAGTAGACTCTGTATGGACAGCTGTAATCAAGGTGAGACAACATATAATATCATTAGAATGGCACGTGGTTGTAATCATTTTAATCAATGCCTCATGACAATTCAAATTCATGGGGCTCCCATGAATTCTCAAATACTTCAGATTTCATCACTTTTTATGTATAGACTAGGGATGCACGATAACTATCGGGCCGATAACAGGAAATTATGATGTCACCCCGATAAGTCCGATATCATGATGAATAGCCAGGATTACATATAGATATATTTTTTTCTTTTTTTAACACGGCAGTGCCTCGCTCCCTCTGAGCCTTTAATGACCGGCAGTGAATGTTATGTTCAAGTGACGTCGGCATAATCAGAAAAATTATGTCTCAGTAAGGACAATCAAGAATATCCCCTCATGCCAGAAAACAACTTGTTAACTCGGTCATAATTTTGGTAGTTGCTGACTTTAATTGATATTCGCAGTATTTTCCCACGTTACACATACAAAATAGAAAATATAGATAAGGCCGAAAGAATGACAAGCAAACGAGGGAACAGAGGAATTTATGTTACACCTTAAATGCAGCATTGTGAAACAGTGCATTGAAAAAATAAATAAACCATGGCGGCGATGGTGTAGAACTTTGTTAAAGTTTCAGAGGAAGATAGTTCGCTAGTTATTTGTGACAAATGCTCCAAGCGAAGGAGGGAAAAATAACACAAGCTTTAATATGTCAAACCCGATCAGCCACCTGAAACATAACCGTCGCTTCCATGGAGTTTTGAAATCGCGCTAACGTGGGCAAACCAGCAGCAAGTCAACCCCTCCACTCCCCTCTCCTCGCCATCATCTCTCTCATCTAAAGCTTCCATGATATTAAAAAAAAAAAAAAAAAACTACTAAACCACATTTACTTCAATTAAAGGCATTCATTTGAATGGAACCACAAGCCAAAATCCCTTAAAAGTAATTTCTTTGTTACTATGGAGTGCACTTTTTCAGTTCATTTTCACAGACAAGTCTAACTTGTGTCAGTACATTATGCACTGTACATTATTTTTTATTGTTATTTAGGAATGCATTTTTTCAGTTTGTAATTCTGATGCATGTATTTCCATCAGTTCAAGGAGCCTTTATTTTTTTTTAATATCAGTAAGTAAAACTGTTTTAAGCAGCTTATTTAAGTTGATGTGAGATATCAAATAGGTTTGTTTGATAGCTTTATGAAAATGAGAGGCTTGCAAATAGTTTTTCATTGTAAAAAATAAATATCTGTTCATTTAAAGAGTCAAAACTGTTTTTGGTTTTGTTCATAGTATGGATGTCATGATCTTAGGTATATGTGTGTGTTATCGGTATCGGCCTTTAGGAGCTGAAAGTTATCGGTTATCTGTACCGGTTTAAAAAAACAGTTATCGTGCATCCCTAGTATATACCAAACTACACTTAATCCACAGTGATTCCAATTTCATTCTAGTAAAGAGAACATAGATCCTAGTACTCAGAGATTCAACTAAGGAACGCCAAGTTCCAGCTGGTACTCTCTTGTAAATACTGGTGTCAAATCTGGAACCCCTGATTCTAACTTTATGAAATTGTTTTCACATAACTGTAGATGTTCTGGCCAAATATTTGAAAACAAGACCCCAATTCAGCCTCTCCTCAAACCTCACACAGCAGAACACCTACATTGAAATATTTAATTGAAGGCATATCAGTTACATCAAAAGAAATGGGTTCCAGCTCATCTTCCAGCACCAGCTCCTGTGTAGATGGTTTACAGGGTAATCTGAGGTCAGTGTTTCCATGCCTCTGCTAAATCTTCCCTGGGCGATGTCCCACCTCTGGGTTGTCACTCTGACATACAGATTTACTAAGGTAACCTCATTATTCAGCAGAAAGAGGAAAAACAACTGCCAATATCGATTTCATAAGCATCCTAGCACAAAGCCAACAAGTCTTGTAACATTAAAATCCTGATGGGGAGAGAAAACACTTTCTGCCAAAACTCCAACTCAGCAAACAACCATAACAAGTACAAATGAACACATTGTACAGACAACAGTGCAGTGATGATTGCCTTCATATGAAAAACATATTTAAAGAAAAAGTAAAGGCATTTTTTTAACACAAAGGCAACCACTGGCCTACTTACCAAGATACCTCTATCAATATAACTTGATACAGATATGCACTGACATACATATGGAATTTTACAATTAAAAAAAATTAAAAATGGCCAATAAGCTGTGATAAACAACACTTAAAGCTATTTTTTAAAAGTATGAACTAAAAAATATTGATCTTTATAGTCTTCATAACTAGTTTTATGCAGAATCCCATGTCAACTAGTTTTCCTGTATTATATCATATGATTGATGACTGAAAGTACTCTAACAATAACACTAATTCACTTGACGTAGATGAGGACCAATAAAGTGGCAGTCTCTGAACCCATTGAGATGGAACCACAACCCAAAAAGTGGCCAACACCCTCCCAAAAGCCTGAAGCACATTCCTAAGAAGTGAGAATATGTTTTAATGTTGGTTGCTACTCATGTTCTGACCTCTATGGATGCCATTGAGGGGAATTCCCTGTTTTGTTAGCAAACTGACTGAGAAAATTCCTGTGGATGGATGGATGGATAGATAGATAAGGAGGAAAAACATCACAGAACTGTGGTATAGTTCCGACCAAGATAGACCTTAAGAATTAAAGACATAAGATTAAAATTAAAAAAAAAAAAAAAAGAATAAATGATTTCAACACTAGTAACTTTTCACACTTGAAAATTTGTTATGCTCCTGATTAAGTTTGTTTTCATTGTCATGGCTGAATTGCAACCTAATTTAACAGCACACGTCATTCATTAAAACGAGAAGAAATACAGCTGATGTTTGTGTAGTTCTGTATCACTGTTCGCCTCACATGTCTGAAACTCTTGTCTTAGATCAAAATCCCATACGAGGAATGCCAAACTGAACTCTTAACACAGCTCCCCCAGAGTGAACGCAATCCAGTCTAAACATCCTCAGTGAGTCAGGGTTGGCTTTGCTATATCGCTCCTGTTTATCACGCACGTGAACCGCTGACACGCATTGATGCTACCAAATCATATGGTGAAACGTGAACATTCTGAACAACAGTTTAGACACTCAACAAATATTAACATTTTATTTTATATTAACATCGCGTTATCACATAAACTCACCTATCATTAATTACTTATGGTTAGAGTTGGTCTGCAGGTCATTGTGTTGTGCACAGTGACGTTTAAAATCAGCACAAAAAAAAAAAAAACAGGACAAAATTAAATTATGGGTTAAAATGCATCACTTATTATTCCAGTAACGCATCTTATTACGTGTAGGCCGACAAATAATTGACTGGTGCATGTTTGCACGGTAACTTTATTGATTTTATTTATTTTATTTTTTATTTTACCGGGTTAAGTGGTCTAATGTTAGCTCTAAAGACTGTTTTTACTCTTGTAGCTAAGAGTAACGAACATCAATTCAGTCGAAATATACTGGATGGCAACAAATATTTTATCCTCCCTTCAATAAATATAACAATTAACATTATTTGTTCATTAATAAATTAAGAAACATGGAAAAAAATAGCTTCAATAATAAAACTGCTGCTATGAGCTAAAGGTACCTAGCCAGCTAGCTCCATTAGCTGTCATGAACGTTACCCGACACTAGCGTGCTTGTTATGCTAACTTGTACGCACGAGACCGCCAGGTTACGCTCCTTGTCTTTACCTGGGTATGGTTAAGCATTTCGTGTTGATATTCTGGGTCGTGATGGCTTTTTCCAACTCGTCTAGTTGCCCCGTCCTCTTCAACTTCTTGACTAGACTTTTGACAGCCTTTTCGCACCATTTCTCCTCCTGCCCGTTCTGCTCTCCTTTCTTCCAGCCCAGAAGCCTCTTAACAATTGGAGGAGTGAACGGTAATATGGACATTGTATTTCCCACCTAGATCAACTTGTTCCGGCGCTGTGATTTTAACTAGGTCGTCCAGAGGCGCAGAAAGCAGCGCGCTTGCTGCTCCCGTAGTGAAGTTTAAAAGTCGGTCGGTTAGCTTGCGTGCTGGGCTCAACTCCCAGGCGGATGAAGGCTGGTAGCTGCCCGGGGCTCGGCGGCAGCGTCTTGCCTCTCAGGTTCGCTCCGTCCAGGCTCCCTGTCAGCTGTCTCTGGGAGTGAAGCTGCAGCAGCAGCAGCACCGCCAGCCAGGCTGTCTCCCTGCCTGCCCCTCCTCCTCCCTCAGTCAGCTGCTCTCTTTTCCACCTGTATCAGGCAAGTCTTCAACATATACTCATTGCAGAACTACCACTAATATTAAATAATACTGTACACTGGAGGAAAGAAGCATAAGAGGAATATTGCAAGCCCATGTTCCACTGTGCAATAATTGCAAAGCCAAAATAAATGCATAGACGAATAAACTAATATTGAGCATTTCCCTTTACTACCAACAAGTGTGCAGTATACATAATGTATTTTTTAGAATAATTTATATTCTTAAAGTATTTTCTTACGGGTAATGCCTAGTAGGATATATTCAACATCGAATACAAGTAAAATGGAGGAGGAAAAAAGAAAAGATTTCTAATCAGAGTCCTGTCAGCGCTGAAAAGTGATCCAGCTCTTTTACTGCATTTACTGTACCCATAAATAGAAGACCCTTAAGAGTAATCCCTTTGATCCTATCATAAAAGTGATAGATTTTCACTTTAAAGGCATCTTTTCATAACTGGATGTAGGAGGTGACTCTGCGTTTGGTGATATTTGAGATTTTATGGTATTATTGATGAGTGTACTCCAGGGTGAATCTCTCCAGTAAACAGCAATGTACCCATGCTATAAATAATCTCCTCCAGACCCTGCCCCTCTTAGTTCTTGCTATTTATAACCTCCATCAATGACTGCCGTCTATTTTTAAGAGCGTATTTGGCATGGCTTCTTACTTCCTTCTCTGATAAATATAACAGCTATCTTGGGAGGGTCACCTGAAAACGAATATTAAAGGACACCTTCACGAGTCTCTGCTGATCAGTCAGCAAGTAAATCAGAGAGTTTGTCCTTTTAAGAGTGGTCATCGTCACTAAACAGAGGGTTACAATACAGTTTTTACAATATCCTTACAATGAATTACCAAAGGCTTGCTTGATGAATTGATTACATTTAACTCATTGGGTTTTGAAGAGTCTAAAAAGAGCCTTTGCTAGATGTCTTGTTTTGTCTATTGAGAAGTTTACCACCAAAAAGCACAGAGATAATCTGGTAAATCTTAAGCATTAGCAGAAAAGCTTAAGGTAAAAAGAAAAACAACAAAAAAAACTTTAACTATTGACCCTTTCAGTGGAGAGTTGATAAGATTCACATTGTAACATCCAAGTGGTTATAGACTGGTGTCGAGGTTCTCAACTTCACATATTGAGTATTGTAATATAGTATTTTCAGGTAAAAATCAAAGCTTGAAACACCTTGCTGTCTGCTTAAAATATTGCTTCCTTTGATAAATGAAACCTGCTGTAGATCAGTTAACACTTCTTCTTTTTTTTTGTGTATACTTTGATGTTTTTCTCCAGGGCCAGCATCTTTTAATGCTTATGGAACAAGAGCTGGACAGCTGGTGTGGAGAGCTTTTGTGTGTGTGTGAGGGAAATGGAGGGTCCATGCAGTATGTGTCAGACAGGGGGGCAGATGGGCCACAGCGGGCAGAAGAAGGTCTTAGAGACAGAGTGTGGAATGATTTTGGATAAAAGGCATGACGGCTGGCTGAATAATTAATTACTGCAGACAATCTCAGGGATAACAATGGTATTGTGAAGGACCACTCATGAGCTAGTGTGGGAAACAGGCACGATGTGTCGGAGAGGCCCAATCAGCTAGCGTGCTGTCACATCAATACTAACACAAATACTGAGAAGAGAAGCAGTCTTCTAGAGGTCCATATGGACAAATTGTCATGACATTTAAAGTATTATAGGACCTCTAATTTCTTTTTTTTTTTTTTTTTTTTTAATGAGTGACTGAAATTTTAGTGTGCACTTATGCAGTGACAATGACAATTCCACAATAAATACTGATTCTGGGGGTCAATTATAGTTTCTTGGGTATTATATAATTACAGAATATGAATAGGTCACAGTCACCCTCCACAAACCTGTAATTGCCTGAGCAGCTAATTGCAGTGTGTTAGAAATGTACATGGTTGTTCAGAACAGCTTCATGTGGGTGGGGTCCAGTTCCCCCTACAATCTCTGCCTTCTTTTTTAATCTCTCTTCACGCTGCAAGCTGTTATCTGTTGCTTGTAGCCATCAATCTCTCTCCAGACAGTGGCACTTCTAAATCCGGGACAGTAGTGACCTCCTCCAGCCTCCCTCCCTCCGGCTCAAACAAAAGCCCCTTCGAACCCTCCTCCTCTGACCTCAGAACCATGGAAGTGAGGTGCTGTCACATCCTCCTGTCAGCCTGCCTCCTTACAGTTTTTCCTCATCACGCTGTAGATTCCCTTTTCAAGCACAATAGAAATGTAGAAAAGTCTGTATTACAGTTTATTGGATCAATTTCTTTTGTTTTATTTTCAAAGCAGCTCTATTGTTTTTTCAAAGCCTTTGAGAAGAAATTATTTTAGAACATGTTTTAGGTTCCTAAAAATGTCAGACCTTTATAGGAAGTAAGCAAAACATTGTGCTTGTATTCATTTTTTACTGTCATCACAGCACAAAAAAAAGTCACAAACTAAAACACTTTAAAACAGACTTCAGAGTCAGAGCTAAGTTATTTATCATTTAATGTAATATTATACCGTGTGTTTTAAATCCGTCATAAACTATTCCTTGAGATACAATGGTCGAAATTTACTTTCTCATCAACATTTTTAATTTTAAGATGAATGATGGTCTCAATCTTATGGTTAAAACTGTGTTATTTTGCAGATATTTTACATTTATTCTTCATAGAAAAGTGTCTTGACCTATTTTCTAAAGTTTCAGTTCAAATGGGTCACACTTGGATTCATTATATGAATTCCTAAATTGTTCTCTTGCCTGTCATGCAGTGTTCTATAAAGAAAGTGGGTAGCATAGCCCCACCTCGTGGCGATCTTTTATCGTTACAGCACATTAATGTCAAACATAGACAAGCGCACAGCAGTGTTGCTGTTCAATGCTGTTCATGTCTTCCGTTTCTTTGCAGTGTTGTTGTTTTAGGCCAAATATATTTCTTTGTGTGCATGTTTTAAATATTAGTGATGCTACACAAATGGAAATTCTTTGTTCTACTGAACATTGTTCATGAAAAAAAAAATAAATTACAATTAAATACAATTAAATAAAGATTTAATTCCATCTAGTCTGGTTAATTGTTAATATTTTTGCATCAGTGTCAAAAGCTTTCGTAAAGCTTTTCCAGTTAAAGCTTATAGATTTAGAATTATGCCTTTCTGTTTCCTTTGACTCCTTTTTGTGTGTTTTCTCATTTTTTCATATACCCAATTTTATACCTAACAGACAACATACTGTAATAATAATTTATTTGTGAATCAGTGCTATTAACCCATTGACATTACATGCTATTCCCTAAACACAATTTACATGTTTATTGTGCACAATGGCCCATAACCACATAAAGTTGATTCAAAGGCTTTGCAAAATATCCTCCTTATCTTACATATGGAAAGAATGCAGTATTTGGGCATGAATCATTAACTTCAGCTCCAGGCAATGAGGCTTTTTGTTTTCCCCTCACCTAAAGCTCTGTACTTGTGTATTGAATATATCTCTCCCTTGGTTTCCATTCATGGACCTCATAAGTGAGAAAATCAAGTTAAGTATCCTTTTCTTTAGTTTAATCTTAAGTGCATCTTTAATATTTTTCTATTTGAAAATGAAAAGTTTGAAAATGACATCAGATTTCTTTAAATCAATAACACTTACAGACCCTTTAAAGAACACTGTCCTGCCTACAGAGCTTGATATCAGGTTTTTATCAATGTAGTTTCCAACACAAAGCTTTTGTAAGTTGTCATTTTCCAAAATCTGGTAAATACACTGTCATTTACATTACCACCAAAACTAATGATTGTGAAATTAGTTTCAAAGCAATCAGGATCTCCCCTGTGAAGAACCATGTATTCATATGCATCAAATTGCTTGCGTTAATACATACTATGAATCGTGGGTAATGCAGTGAATAATTCTGACTGCACACAATATTGCTGTTTTCTATTAGACTGGGAACTGTTTTGAAGCTGGAGCCCTGTGGCAATATGCTTGTAAATGGCCATGAATGGATAGTTAAGCATTACTCTTGAACATTAAAACTTGCTTATTTCAGAGGGCTGCAGGCGGTGACGAGCTCTTATTGAACTAATCACGATTTTTGGTTTTATTATTACCCAAGTAATTGTGAAGTATTTGATCACCTTAGTGCATCCTGAAAATTGGGTTTCATTAGTGGAAGTGCAGGCTATTTACTTTAAGCTTCGTAAAACATTTTGAATTTTAAACATTTCAGCATTTATTTATTAGTTTGTTTTCAAGGAGCAGTTGTTGTTTGAAACTCATTAACTTAATGATATCTATAATACATTAAAAGTTCAAGTGATACATATTAATATAGATATTTAGTGTCCCACCCCCCATCAAAGAAAATACTCTAATTAGCGTAAATTGTGGGTGCATTATATAGTACGCAAAGACAGATAAAGCTTTTCACACGTTTGGATAAAACTGCAGAATGGTAGTTTCAGAATGAGCTACAGAGGCCATTGCTATAAAATTCAACACTCCCTCAAAACAGAACCCACTTCCAGATTTGAACAAGACCTGGTAAAACATATGGATGAATCTGTGAATAGGTGAATATGGCTTGCAGCATAAAGGAGCTACAAAATATAAATGTAGTCCTTTTAACTTTTACCTATACCTCTAGTTGGTAGGACAACCAAAGTAAAGGCAGTTTTGGGAAAAGAGGCATTTCTTTTGCCTATGAGTGAGCTGCATACTGAGGAGAAGATCACCTGCCACAAGGTTGTCTGAATAATGGAATAATCACTACCTTACTTGCAGGTGAGTTAAGATCACACATGACAATGAACACAAGAGAAGTGGCCTGGAAAATAGTGGGGCTGGTATGTAAACCAATTACAGTCCTGTTAGGACCTGTGTATACATACAGTAAGCTGTCACTAAAGAATGGGAATTGTTCTGGTTGGATTTTGCAGTTTCACTTGAACAAAGACTTCTTTTAAAGCCACTATATGTAGCACTATCTTTTCTCACCACATGGAGGCAGCATATCACAAGAAAGTTCAAGTGTCAGCCCTGAGCATAAGACACAACAAAGTGCACCTCAAGTGGGACAAAGTGTTACAGTGGATTCACACAGCTGTATTCTGTATTTCTTCGTCATACCAAAAACAACCAATCAAATTTATTCCTGCTCATTACTCAAATAAGCCATGGCTTTGAAGTAGCCCTGCTGCCATGTACGATTTCATTAGCTAGCTCCAGCTGTGAAGCCACAATTCAATTGGCTGATGCTTGCGTTGAAGTGGAAAAAGTTGAATTTCCCCAACTTTTGACAAAAGCAACACAACGGATGTGACGCATAGAACCCACGATTCAGTTTGGCAACAGATCATGTCCCCCCATTCAAAGTCTATGAAGACAGACTCAGATGACTCTTGCAACGCATGTGTGAATCCACTATTACAGGACGTGCCAGACTGTCCCCACTCAGTAGCACAGTATTGTCAGTGGCTCTTTTGTCAGCACGGCAGACCTATATGTCTCCATATGGTCAGAAGTAGCATTGCTCAACTCAGTGACTTTAAAAAAAATACTTCTACTATAAATTTAATGTAGACCTAAGACAGCTGCTAATTTGTTTTGTGAGAAGTGACAAAACTAGCCATTATTCAGATGTTATTTAAATTTTATTACATAATGATGTCATTACATAAATGGCAAAATAAGCTTGGATTTTAAACAAAGCATTAAAAATAATGCCTGCTGTCAAAATAATGTATGTTGTCCTTAGCCATTTTAAATATACAAAGAGATCTGAGCAGATTATGATATAATAACTAGGGTCTTTATGAGTAGAGGGGCACATCTTTGTAGCATCAGAAAAAGGTGAAGGGTCAATTTAACGAGCATCATTGCTCTGGTGTAATTGAATGAATAAATTTAGAACTGGATCTTAATGAAAGACTGAATGCCATTTATTGGTTTCCTTGCTTTTTTTTTTTTTTGTGGAATCATGTTTGTATAATTGAAGTGGATCGAATTGTAATGGACTGTATAAAAATAGATTATTAAGAATTTTAGCAGAAAGAAGGTCACTGGTTCAAATCCCGGCAGGGGCCTTTTTGTGTGGAGTATGCATGTTCTCCCCGTGCTTGCGTGGGTTTCTTCCGGGTACTCCGGCTTCCTCCCACAGTCCAAAGACATGCATGGTGGTTCTAAATTGCCCGTAGGAGTGATTGTAAGTGTGTATGGTTATTTGTTTACCTGTGGCCCTGCGATGAACTGGGGACCTGTCCAGGGTGTACCCCTATCTTTCATCTGAAGAGAGCTGGGATAGACTCCAGCAGATCCTCGTGACCCGATTAAGCGGGCATAGATAATGGATGTATGGATTGAACCTGTTTGCCTTCTGTGTAAAGTGCCCTGTGATTACTTTTGTTTTGAACTTGTCCTTTACAATCAAACCATCAAATGGTGAAAATGAAAACTGGTTGAATTGGCCAGCTTTACTGGCCAAGTAATGCATGTTAACACACACATAAGTCTTTGACTGCTGGCATCTCTATATTAATACATATATTAGGTACATTTATTTTTCACAGAAAATAAACAATGTACATTCAGCATGACACAGTAAAAGCATTTAAATTGCAATCTATCACAGATTACTTATTTTCTTTTTATTTTGTTGTGTGACTTTTACAACAGTAGATGCAAACTGGGGGTATTGACTTGACTCAGTTATGTGTCCTGTAACATAGTGTTTCTGAAAATTAAACTCGCACCCACTACCAGATTACTACTGTTATTTTTTTGAAATCAGAGGTTAAAGTAAAGTAAATAAGGCAGGCTGCTTAAAAGATGCTCAGACCACAACCATATTTTATGTCTGATCTTTCTTTGGTACTCAACATGTCAAGACATTTTGGGTTAAATTAGAAAAGAAGAAACTGTTTTTGTTTAGTTTTGTTTTGTTTGTTCTTGAGATTGCTATGTAGAAATTTGGAGTCTTGAAGATACCATAACTTTCCAGTGGCTTCATCTGGATAATAAAAAAAATAAATAAATAAATAAATTCTAGTTCTGAAACATATTCAGATTGAATATGTAAATGGTTCCTAATCAAGAGTAATTAGTTGAATATACAAATTACAACCCACATAAATGCAAACCACTCTGTTCTGTTTGTGTCTTTGAGATAAAGCCCAACCAGAGAGCTCTTTATTGCAGTGTACCAGGTTTTTTTTACAACCTCTTAAAACCATTTGATTAATTTCATATGATTTTTAGTTTTAGAGTTTGTCTTATTTGTGTTTACTTCCCTAACGACTGCACTTTTCCTAATGTTCCCACATAATATGTGGAAATTAAACAGTTGAATAATTCTTCTTTTTGGTACCACTTATCACTCATTAAAAGTGCAATCTTATTATCTTTGGAATGGCTTAGAATGTGAGTTAATGTGGCTCAATAAAAACAAAGCAATCATGTCTTTTGTTATCTTCAGCAAGAGTTTTCTTTTGTCATTATAGCCTCTGGTCAAGCTATACATTTGCTGAACTTTACCAGCTGAGCACAGAGACACAAAATAGATTTAAAATTATTAGTTTTAGTGCCTCTAACCAGAGAAAAATGCAAACTGCTGGTGAAGGAAAACAAATAAGAACAGTCAGCAGAAACAAGGATTTTTAATGCTTGTAAAGTGAGAAAAGACAATGACACACGACCCTCAATATGAATCTCTTCGATGTGTATTACCATTTTCTCTAAAAATTGGATGGACTTCTTGGACATAAATGTAGTTTTGCCCATGTGAACAACATAAGTGCCAGTGAAACTGGACTGAGAGTGAACGGAGGACTGGAGCAGGAGGAGCAGTCGAGGAGGAAAATGCACACCAGGATTAGTTTGCTTCATTAAATACACAACATAGCTGTGATGCCTGTGTTCTTTCAAATCCATATGTAACCCATTTCCTCCCTCCCCCATCTCCTCCCTTAAAACCTCCGGCTCATTAGTGTTGCCTTTATAACATGACTTTACCCAAATGCAGTGGATTTTTCCATTCTCTCTCTGGCCCATTATCATGCTCACTCGCAGCTAAAAGTGAGGCCAGGAGGAACCTTTTTTGCTTCAGCAGCTTTCGTCAACAGGGGTTGCTTCTTAATAAGCGGAATGGCATGTTTTGTTGTGTTTTGTTTTGTTTTTTTTTTATTACTTTTTTTTTTTTTTTTACAACTTACATACAAGAATCCAGCAGATTTATACCACACATAATAGATGAGCTGGAGTGTGTTTGTTAAGAGTGGATCCTACAGGCTTAAAAAAAAAAAAAAAAAAAAATTCTTTCAATTTTTATTAAATAAATATACTTTTATTTTACCCATAGTGTAATTCTCTGACAGCTGAAGTAAATAATTTCTTCATAACTGGAGAGTTTTTGTTCAAAATAGAAATGTTAAAAGCAGAACTGGACATACATGTTACATATGCCGACCACTGACCTTTCACCTGGGAAGTAATGCTGTCATTTATTTCTCTATCTACTTATTTCCAGTGTCTTGCTGCATCCATCCAAACTATTTTCAAACAAGAAACATGTTCCAGGCAATAACCAAAATTATTTTACTTAAATTTTACAGAATGTCACAACATGTTTAGGAATGGCTGTAAAGATAAGAAATAGAATCTAAGCACCTCTTCCACAACTAACTAAGGCTGCCAAAGACACCCAGAACACATTACTTTCAGGTATGTTCACTATAATATGTCAAAAATCTTAACATATGTTTAAGGAAACTGCGTTAATGCAGTTAGAGTCCACAGGGTGGCATTGTAAGATCTGCTCCAGTGCTTGTCAAAACAGAGAATTTAAAGGGAAGTTGGGTTTTATTTTCAGTGTGCTTTTATAGAAATACATACCACCAACACAGTTAGCAACAGATACTCACAATGTTATGATGTTATACTGTCAGATCTCATAGAATAGTCTAGTTTTAACATTTTTTTTATTAATTAATCATGTGCTTTAGTGTGATCAACTACAATCATTATCAGTCTACTAAAATCCCTTCGTGTCATGACTCTCATTGTATAATTTGCAGGCAAAAACATACAGGATCAGGCAGAGGGCAGGATAATCACAGACTAAAAGCCAAGCAGCAGTTTGAATGCAGCGTCGACTCCAAGAGAGGGTTAGATGATCCAGTTTTCCAACTGGCTCCCATATTTTATAGAGAGCTGCTTAAGGGTGAGAAGTTTTCCTGTTTATCCATTCAGTGGAAAATAATATCCTGTAAAAAGCCAATAAGTTTCTCTCTTTGAACTCACTGAGAGCTTTTCTCTCCCACTGGCTCAGGCTCTTTGAGAGAAACGAGGGCGAGCAGCTTGACGAAGGACTTCCCATCAGCCGCGTCCAACCCTCCACACATGTTTCTGATAGACCTCCACAAGCCTCCGTAATCCAAGGGCAGCTCATTCAGAGATTTAAAAAAAAAAAAAAAAGAATACACGGGTGGGTGAGGAGGAAGAGGTGGCGAAACAGAAGGGAAAGATGCACTAAAAAGCAGAGTGGGAACAGGCCAAAGGAAAGAGGATAAAATGAAACATTTGAGTATGTTGGTTATTGGGCTTCTCAAGAGGCGGCACTTCAAATTTTTAATTGGCTCAGGCTGGGTTGATGTTCTGGGCCAAATCCTTTGTGTCAAGATCATGTTTGTAACAGTATATTTAGAGCCGAGGTTTTTAGACTCCTGTATAGTTTTATATGTTATTCTCAGTTCCTTCAGATTTGACAGCTAAAGAGGATACTGAGGTATCGGACAGGCAATCCCCCCCCACCCCTCACACATTTTAAAAGAAACATGTCTGATACCACAAACATGCTTGAAAAAATTGATTGTTTTTGTAAAAGTGCATGCTGGCAAAGCTAACTGTTTAAAGCTGCCTAACCTGAACCTACATTTGAAGCTCTGCAGCTTCCTAGAAAAAAAACGCCACACACCCTCTACAGGCCGTACCTTCATCTCACCCCCCCATCAATCATCCTGAAACCTGTGAATGAGACAAACGTGTCTAAACATCTGTTGTGGCGCATGTTGTCATTTTAATATGAGGTGAGTGAGTATAGTGTTGAAGGGTTGGTTATGGAGGAGGGAAGGGATGGAGGTCTGTTCTGAGATGCTTCAACGGAAAAAAAAGGAGCAGGGATGGACTGTGAAATCAAAAGCAGCAGGCTACAAAGACGCCCCAGCTGAATTAACTCACATGCAAACTGTTCCTCTCCCCAGAGCAGGCAGATTGGCACAACCCTGTGCACGGGAGAGCAGAGCATCCAACAGGCCTCCTCTCCCTTCTGTCCATCCCTTCACGAGGAAAAGCATGACTGCAAATAAAACGAAGTTGCAACAAACTTGCTTTCGCATGTTGTGTTGCATCACTTAAGAGGCAAAAAAGTGTGTCTGGTGCATCAAAGTGGTCAAGCAGCAAAGGAATCTCTAAAAGCAAACTCATACTGTTCAGCAAGATATTGTTTAAATGTACACAACCTTATTTTTGAATGTAGTGGAGACATCAAAGTTGGACAGAAGTTAAGAAATATGGTCTAAATCCTAAATACTTTAATAAAAGCAATGAGTCCAGTAATCACACTAAATATGAACATTGTATAATATAGAAGAATTTCTGATACATAGTAATACAAAATACTGTAAAAGAATGGGACTTTTAACTATCTTAGAGGGTGCAAACACAGAAACACAAAGGGAAACTGTATGTAAGGGAAGCAAGATATTCAACAGAATGGCAAAAAAAAGTACCTGGACTGCTTTAGGGCAATATTTTATTTATTCATATAGTTATTTATATATGATAAAGACACCTGATTTTTCAGGTATTTTATTTTAAATCTGACATCTTGAATCTTGATCCTATTAATCATTATTGACATTAAACAATCATTCAGGCTGTAATGGACTTCTGTTGTTGTTGTATTGATTAAACCTTTTGGTGATTAGGAAGCAGTAATTTGTGAATTATGTGCCTAAAGATCTCTAAATGTTTTTGAAACATTTGAGAAAGACTTGGCTTGATGTGGTGAGCGATTGCTGAAAAAAATCCAGCCTGAATAAAGTCTTTTAAACTGAAATGTGAATATATTATCCACAATATGCAGTTAATATCGTATTAAAAACTGGATCATTGTTCATTATTCCATAATGCATTAATGTTCTAGTTAAATCGATGTTAAGATCTCATATTTTACATGCTGACCATAAAGTATCTTTTGCATGAAAACAACAAACAAATTTCGCTCACTTTGGCCTATGTTGACTCTTTCTAGTTGCACAGTCAACAATATGCTAGTCTTAATGTACCGCAGTGCATTAATTAAAGCCTTATGGTATGCAAAGTACGCTGGGCAGGTCAAGCGGTGGCCTTTCCTTTCAAGAAAGGGGGTGAGGTCATCGACTGCAGGACAGAGTGACACTGCAAACACAGACACAGACAACACAAACAAGAGACTGACAGCGTTGCCTAGGGTAGGGGGGGAAGTAAGTTAAACTGAATGTGTTCAGATGTGCTTTTTGTATGAGAATGGAGGAGGGCATGTGCACATGGCTGTGTTTAGGGCCTGGAGGCTTGTTTAGCTGACCTCAGTGAAAGCAAACCTTATGACAGAAGGTCTGGCATTGTCTGTGTGCCCGGGCTGCACTGGAGCCAGACGGTCTGCCGGCCGCCAGCTTTGCTTGCTTATAACGGCTGAGAACATCCGATCCCCTTGGGGAGGACGGGAGGGGAGGGGGTGTGCTGCACCGCTCGCTGCTTTCCTCTGTCTTTATCTCTACTCTTTAGACAAGGAACAAGCATTAGCCAGGTCATCAACTCGTATGTTTATTGTGAATAGGCATGAGTGTGTGTGTGTGTGTGTGCGTGTGTGTGTATGAGAGAGAGATGAAAAAAACTCAACAGGAAGAAGGAAAAGTTTGGATACAAGAGCACGAGATACAATTAGAAAATGCTGTCCTTGAGAACAGAGAACACACACAGAGAAGAAAAACGTCAAAAATTTGATTTGGCCAGTCGTGGAAATACTTTCCAACACAAGTAGTCTAACCACCGCCGGTCTCCGTGTCAGAGTATTTCATTGATGATCGTGTCCCCTTTTATCCTGTCCAGTTCACTTCTATTAATTCTTCTATCACACAGAGCCCGAAGCTTTGTGCTCTGACAGAAACAAATGGTCTCTAATCATCTCCAGACGCCCATGTTCAGCCATGACAGAACACTTCCATTCCTCCTGAGCTGTGTATTCACAGTACCCGTCCAGCAAACCTTTCACGGACTCCCCACATCGCCGGTCCTGAAATCCTATGAAAGAAATATGGAACACCTTTTTTTTTTTTTTTTTTAATTTTTCATATTGCATAACTCCTGGAAGGAGGATTCCCATTCCCCTCCCTCAAGTGGGTCGTATTAGTAAAATTTCTCCATGGATAGCATGAGGTAGAACACAAACAAGTGGAAAAGGTAGAGAGTGGAGAAGCAGAAAAGTATTAACCACTTTCTGGTTCAGATCAGTGTGGGAACAGGCAACCATCTCAGTGACAGCATGGAAAAAAGGAAAAGCAAGGCAAAAGAGGACAGACTCTCCCAGAGCAGAGACTCGTGAGGTGGAAGGCAGAAAGGGGAAACCTGAAAATACTAAAGGAGGAAATAGATAAAACAGAAAAAGGCTTTGGCTCAGTCTAACAGTGACAATATAACAAATATACACCCACTGTCACGGTTGAGGCGGGGGAAATTTTACAAGTTCAAGAGAAGATGAAGAAAACAAACAAAGGAATGAGAAAAGTAAACCCAGAAACATAATGCAGATTGATATTTTTTAAATAGTTAGTTTGGCAAAACGCAGACTGTAGCCGTATGGTTTGTTTTTTCTCACTCTAACTTCATACTCACAACTCTCATCACCTGCTCGGTATCACACAGTCTGCAGAAAACTTCATCAGCTTCCTCATCATTTAGCATTTAGAAGGAAACATATTCCCCACTGTAGTTTCTTGCCAAAACTAAAAGAAAATATTCACCAAAAAAATGCTTTAAAAAAAAGATTAAAAGTGTAGAGGCACTCAACAAGCAATACATCGAAGAGAAAGCGGGAGATGAAGGGCATATCAACAGACGTGAATTTTGAAAGAAGACCTTTAATGCACAGTTCCTGTCTATGTTGAGTGGGACAACTCAGTGTTTCATCTGTGAGCCCACTGGTCCCGTACTCCCATAAGTCTTAGACATGTCAATGCATGGATTTAGATGCTGTCAAATAAGGGAAACGTGGCATTTTTGAAGTCTTGTTGACCAGTTAAAGCATTTTACAAGCCACATTCACACACACATTCATACTTTTTCTCCGTCACACACACACCTTGACACAAAGGATCACTTCAGGGGGCAATTTGGGGTTCAGGCCTTTGCTCGAAGACATAGTGACTTAATCAGGGACATGTGGACTGGAGAAAGCATGGATCAGACCACCAACCTTCACTGGCAGACAACTGCTTTGCCTTTTTAGCCACAGCCAGTGACTAAGCATTAGTCTCACATGATTCTGGTTCCACATCCCATCTGAAATTCCATCAGATCTTGAGGTATATAATCCAGTCTGACATAAGTACCAAACACAGTCACTGTTTTTGTTGCAGATGGATCAGGGATGCCCCTTATATTCACTTCCACAAATGCACCAAGGAAGGAAAGCTAACTTTTTAAGTGACAGTTTTTCAAGTTTGTCACAAAAACACTGGAATAGAAATGGAAAAAAAAGAGACATCCTTTTCAGTCTAACATACATATTTAAAGGTCTTAAGTGCAGGCTGCCGTGACATCTAGCAACAGAAACTGCAACTTGTAACTAACAATACACTCCCTTTTAAGGGTCTAAGTACAACTGCATTGGCCTTTTAGAGTTTCATAGTAATGGGAGTAATGGGAATATGAGCACAGTCGAGGAGAGATTTTACATGAGTAAAATCATTGCTATGAGTGTTAGTATTAGTAGTATAATAGTAGGTTGTAATAAAAAAAATAGTAGATAGTGATCAGTGTAATAGTAATTGAATTTAAGTGAATATTATATGCATGAATGTTACACACTGGAACCTTAAAGGAAGTCAAAATGAGCAAATATTTCCATTAAATCATAAAATGTCTCCATTTCAGCATCTGATATGTTTTTTTTTTTTATGTTCTATTGGGAATAAATAATGGGTTTATGAGATCTGCATTCTGTTTTTACATGGTGTCCCAACTTTTTTGGAATTGCAGTTTTATGTAGTGATCAAATCATAAAGCAAATCAGTGCAAATTCTTACAGGTCCAGGCGATCCACATTGGACTGCAACAGATATTTTTTTTACAAACTGAAACAGGGTCCTGCAGCAGATTAACATTTTTTCCTTTTTTTAATAATCAAATTTGCTCAAGCTCTGTTGACTGTAACAAGTTTTATACTGCAGATTGAAAACATATTAATGTGGACATAGCCTCAGATTTTGTGCTACAAATGAGGTAGAGCAAAAACATATGAGATTCACATTTCCACAATTGCAACATTTCAGTTGGGCTTCAATTTTGCGTTACAGTTGTGTGGAAACATGGCCGGTGAGGAACAGGGTGCATTTCGAATGGGTCAAATGAACATGGAGTAAACTGGTTTGCTGACGCTCTGAGATAAAGTGCTTTCATATTTGCATGTCTTGATCAGATCTGTTTCCAGCTTGTTGTGCTGCATGCAAGTGGCCTACACATTTGAAAATAGCTCTTTTATGCCTTCTCACGTACACATGATGAGAGGTTATGAAGTAGATATTCATCTCATGATGATGGTTCTTTACACCCAAGCTTTTTAAAGGTAATCAGCTTACTCAATGGAAAAAAGCACATGTTACATAAAGGCATGGATGTGATATAGGTAAACTTATTTAAACTGGACTTCACCAGAATGCGCTCAAGTTTGACATGAACTAATGGAATCAACGGACTGACTTAAGATTATGCCATTCTTATCATAAGGTAACTGGGAATTAACTGTGTATTTCAAAACATTGACACATTGCCCAGTCATTAACAGGGGGTTTCCTTTTCTTAATGTTTTTGTGTGCGACTCCTTAATAGCCTAACATTTTATCTACAGCGCCAACAGTGAGCAGTCATCTGCTGTCCAGATCCCTCAGTATCTGTCCGGTAGCCAGCTCCTCACTGCTCTCTTACTACACAGAACAAGGCCCAAACAAAGCTGCACATCTGGGGCCTGAGCTGGCAATGAGCCACAAGGTCTCCCTGGCCCTTCTCCTCTTGTATACATTACAGCTCACTTTAAACATTTCCATTCCAGCAGCCTGAAACAGGAGTCCAGCAGACATTCTTTCTGGAACATGTTTATAACATCGTTCTACGGTGCAAATGCTGATTCTTTTGAAGGTGCGCTTAAAGGTAGAACAGTCATGATATCCAGCACAAATTGATTTATCATGTCATTACTCACAGGAGCACATCCTTCACAAAGACTGGAACTCATTCTGTTCGGGTGGCCAGAAGTGACATTTGACACACAAATAGTTACATGAGAGTAACTTTTAAAATTCAGATTTTTTTTTTTTTTTAAAGCTCCAGATCAAATGATCATTCTCTCAGCTATGACTTCATCGTGGCCTTTACAGCTGTGGGAAAATACTGCATATTAGTTCTCAAATCAGCGTGATGATCTTTGTCGAGCGCAACGTCACAGCTGTGATCGTAAACAGAAGAATGAAAGTGCTGTGGTATGTCACAAGACCTGAGGGCATTTCAAATTTTCCCTGTGTAAGAGCACATTCTTTTGAAGATGTTTTCAAGATAATTCCTAACATTTATGGTGAAGACTGTCTTTATTATTCTGAACGCTCCAGCTAAAACAACACGTAGATGATCATGACCGAATTCTCCTGGATTATTTTTACTAAGTCGTTGCTTCCTAAATAAATTGCATACATCAATCTAAATAGTTTATATAAATACCTTCGCAGATTACTGACAATGTTGCTGCTCAAGATTTAAGCTCAACTATTAAAACTGGTATAATTTTTTCATGAAAGAGTGCATACGTATCTCTGATTTGAAAATATCTCAAAAGAAACACATACAGACTAACTATATGTGATCATCCTAAATATTTCAAAGAACTGAAATAACTCACATGGGAAGGGTAACGTCCGTTACAGGGTCTGAATGTTGGTTTCAATTAATTTTCCATGAAGTGCCCAGCCCCAATCTGTCTGCAGGAAATATGAATGTTGGAAAGCATAAAGTGATTCATTATATAGCAGCCGAAGAACAAGGATCGTTATTGTCATTTCAGGTAGGAGCACGATGACACTTGTCACTGCACTGGGGCATCGCTTCTACGAACACTGCATGTACGAATATTATGTACGTAGTATAGTGTGTTTGAGTGGACCCACAGAAATATGCCATTTAAAACACAGCCGTTGGTAATGTTAGCCACATCAGCAGTGCTACATTACAGATTTTTCTGCTGCTGGAGGGAAAATTTTAAAATAATAAACCGAGTCTTTAGCTCTGAAGTTGCAGGGAGTGCCTAAAAGAGATGGTTCAGATCATTTGAGGGCTAAAGGCTAAATCAACATTTAGTGCTGTAGTTGGTGTCAAAAAGCCCTTTCTGATGGTAAACTGAAGCTGTTGTATTGCTCTGAATCAGACTTGATGCCAGTTTCTGGTCTACTGCAGCCTTGACTGCCCAGGGACAAATTTGTTAGTGTTATTTGGTTAACTTGATGAGTTGTAGGCAACATCCGCTTTTTCGGAGTTTAATACTGAAGTAAGAAAAACGGTCAAACCATTGCTAGGTTTGACGTCCATGAGAACTGAACAGGTGGTGATTCTTTTGCAAAACGTTATGATGCAACAAATGTATAATTAGGGGGGTAGTTTTTTGATTGGTGGCTGGCATAGCCAATGGCTAACTGACATTACTTTAGCTACTTAGAGCTTAGCACTGCCTTGACTTCTGAGCTGTGAATAAAAACAGTCCACAGCCATTCTTATTTTAAAGACAGTACATTTTGTCGGACTGTTAATTGTACTAACAAGCCACTGTGACTGCCCGTGGGTGGGCCTGGAAGGGTCCGAGGACGAAGCGTGGCTGAGCAGCAGGCATCCCGTGCTAAGGTGGATCGAACCCTTCAGTGCCGTGCGTTTGACTGAAAGAGCTGGGAGTCAGCTGGGATGAAGCCGCGGGGAACTACGAGGCTGCCTTCATTTTGGTTTCATTCATCCCAGATTCCCGCCATAATTTTTTTCCCCGAATTTGCTGCATTACTGAATGAGTGCTCTGGTGGATTGTGGTCAGTAATATGGTGCACAGTGTCTACATTGTTATTTTCATGATATGATAGTTAAACTTCATAAAAGTATTTGTTACTGAGAAAATGGTGGGATGCAACTGTTGACAGAGGGCGAGAGAAATAGCAGGAATAAGACATGCAACTCTCAGGTTTCATTTTATTCTCGAGTCACGCAAAACACAAAGAACATTGACACAGTATAGGATATTTAAAATCAAAATAGTTAAAATAGATTTTTAAAATGCCTCTGAAATGTTTCATAAATTGTATTAAGTATTAAGTAAGGAAGATAACGGAAGGTATCCAAAAAAAAGTATATTTACTAAAGTAAATGTTCAAAAATACTTCCCGCCACAGCTTAACAAACAGTCGACCTGCAGACAAGACATAGTGTAACTACAGAACAAGCTGTAAGCGCATTATATTTTCTTACATTGTGGTTGTGTCTCTGTTTTGGCAAAGTCACAGCAGTCTTCCCATTTTCACACAGACAGACACAGAGACACTGTGTCCCTATTATATATAATGACATTAAATATATGGGGAATTTGAAAAATGAATAGTGTTTTCATATCTACTGTATGTCTGCTCCTTAATAAGCTGCAATTAAGTTATTCAGTTTCATACCCACTGCCAGACACCTAAATAATCTCTTTTGTGCACTGCAGAGGAGCCAATCCTGTCCCAACCCTTTTCCCCTCTCTTCATCTTCCCTTCTAACTGAACAAGGGTTGACAAGTTCTTGTCGTTCCTCGCCGGTTGGAGGGAGCCCCAACAAAAGAGCCCTTGTTTGAGTCTTACCCCTGTCAGACTGCGCACTTTGATATTAAAAACTCTGCTGAGAGAGGCGGGGGGACGAGGGGAGAATGGGAGCCAGGAGGGAGCATGGGAGCCGGGAGGAAAAGATGAAAAGGACGAAAACAAACTCCTACTGTCTCCCAAGCCATGTTTGTAGGTGTAACCTCATAATGGACTTACAAATATTTGCCCAGTCAAAACAAAATAAAACAGCTCTTTGACTCCGCATGTTGTACAGTAGGTCTGATCGGCCTCAACCGGCACGTACTCGTTTAACAACCACCTGCCTATTCTCTTGTATTTTCACACAGCAATCACACTGACACAGGGAGCCTCTCTTTATAGATGTGAACAGGGCTCTTAGACTGGGCTGGAGCCATCGCCAGAGGGAAGAAATCCCCTGATACTGTACCTCTCTGACTGAAGCCTTGCCAGTGAAATACTAACAGATGCCCAGTTGTGCCCAAAAGTGTGCACGTGCCCGCAAAAATAAACCAACACCGAGGACCAAATTTACCTTGCCCTCAGTTTAAACCTACACCCGAGAGCAAAAGCTTGGCACATGCATTCAGGACTTCCCGGAGAACTCGGCTTTTCATACGAGGGCGTGATGGGACATAAAATGTTTCATAAAGAAAATATGCATTTCATCACATCCTCCACTTAACACATAACGCAGACAGATTCAGGCCTCCTCCTGATTTAAAGCCCATTCAGGCAGCTACACCGATGAGCTTGTACACTTTGCAAGCAGAAGTGACAAGCTGCGGCACGTCGGCCACTCAGGAAGAATGCAGAAGCAAGTGTAGTGAGGATTTTCTTTTTCTGTGTGCTTGCACAGCGCCTGCTATTATCACAATTTTAAGCAGCCCTGAGGGCAGTTATTACAGCATTTATATTAATTCCTCTGGATTGCTTAATTTTGTTCATACAGGCCACAGAAAAACTTCAAGCAATTATAGGAATACCAGTGTAGAAAGAAGATGACACAGAGACTGCACTGATCTGTTTACTACTTTATGGTGAGCGTATTTCGAACAAGAATCCCTGGTTGTCGCATGTCCAGGGTCTCGCTGTTCTGAAGTTGGCCTAGTTCCTGTGGTTTCCATGTTAATAGCTGTTCGAACATCAGCAAGCCTTTCGGCTTTGACAGGCTGCCGCCACTAGTACCTGCCGCCACAGGCAAGGGGATGGGCGCTCACATAAATCTGTTGTGGAATCTGTGAGAACCATATACACAAGAAGAAGCTGCCAAAAGCAACACATATAACAACGTAATTACGCCTGGCTTTGGCCACCTCTCCGCATTTCGTCTGAACAGGTATGTGGCAAAGAGATGACGCCGTAGAGGGAAGCGTTATCTCATCCAGTCACGTGCACCACGGGTTTTTGACTTGTTTATTTTTATACAATATTAATGTACATTCACAGAACACTGTATCGTAACAAACCTCACAGAAAACAGCTTGTTTAACTGTTCAAGAGGATATGCAAGTGCTGTCCATTATATTTGGTCGTTTATTAACATTCCTCTTTGATCCAGAGCACTCACCAGTTCTTTTTTCTTTCAGTTTGTTCACTTTTTTTGAGTTGCAACAAAATTTGAAGAACCTACGTTTGTAGACAGTCTCAGTGTTGCATTTCCAATCTGATCTGTTGTTCAGGTGAACACCTAGGCGTCTGTTTTCATCCAGGATGAAAACAGCATTTGGCTTGTTCCTCATATGGGCTGCACGGTGGTGTGGTGGTTAGTCCTGGCGCCTCACAGCAAGCAGGTTCCTGGTGTAAATTGCAGCTCCTTTTTGTCTAGAGTTTGCATTTTCTCCCCGTGCTTGCGCGGGTTTTCTTCGGCCACTCTGGCTGTCTCCCACAGAGTCGCTGATTATCAGGTTGCAGAAGCCATCACAGAGGTTTCAAATGTTTGTATTCCAGCTTAATGCCCAATTTTTATTCATTGATTTAATTTCATTTTCTAGATCAGGGATTCTCAAACTTTTAATGCTGCGTACCACCTGAGAAACTATTGAGCTCTCCGAGTACCACCATGATGACCAATTTTAATATATATATGTCTTTTCAATTACCTTTAAACACACAGGAGAGATGTTTATTCCTTATTGTGGTTATTTATTGTTACCTGAATTTCATTTGAAACGTTGTATTTGTAATGCATTGTCATGACGTTCCCCCGCGTACCACCAGAGAGCGCTCGCGTACCACCAGTAGTACACGTACCACAGTTTGCGCACCACCGTTCTAGATAAACTGGCTATTTTATTAAATTTACTACACTTTTATTCCCTTAACATATCTTCTTGCAGGGTAGTAGACATGCAAAATCCAAAATGCTAATTTCGCTTTTTTTTTTGCTTACACATATTTAATTAGAAAATGGATCATTTGCCTGCTTAAACATAATAAATAGTTTTGCAACATATAGTTTTAAAAATAATTTTATTGTAATATTTCTAAAGATATTTGGTCTTAATAAAGGTTATTAAATTTGAAAAAGTAATATTGTTCAGATAGCTAACTTTATATCTACTTACCTGTAAATAGGTACAACAGTGAATCAATTAAATGCAACTTTTAAGTTATGCATCAATCTAATTAAGAAATGACATTAAAAAGGACCATGGTTTAAAAGAATGAACTTTCACCAAAATATCAAAAGAAGCAAGTAAGAGTGTGTGATTTGTTTCTGAATACTTCTCCCACCAAAGAGCAGATGTGCACAAAGCTGCACACTGCTTCTCTGAATGCTCACTGTCTCTTTCCTATCTGCTCCTCTCCATCTCTCCACCTCTCTCTGCTCGCTTACAGCGAGGTGCTGACAGAAGTTAGCATTCACAATCTTTCTGTTAAGGCTTTAACAGAAGCCAGATGAAAGACAGCAGCAGATTAAGATGTTAAACAGCCTCATATGGGATGGCACGGGACACGTGAAACAGTTGGGGCTGGAGCGCAGTACAGATGAAGACACACAAAAGCCCAGGAATGTCAGGTGGAGATCATGTTGCACAGCCCTCAAGGATTAAGACAAGTTATTAACAATAGCCTCTCTCGTTTGGTTGAGAAGCCCCCAAGGGACACTTATGTTCTCTGGGGACCCCATAAAGCACAGAGCCTGGGGACTGAATACCTCCTTCCTTTTATCTTTTGATCATTTCTAAAAACATTATCCATTTTTTCTGTTAATAATATTCATAATAATATCAACAGTAAAAATCTGTTTATTGTGCCCGGTACAGTCCAGCTGTACAGAAAGGGAGGTGATTATTGAATGTTAAGTTATACTGTGTTGGAGCTGCCAAGTCTGTCATAAATTGTATGTAGTATGGTCATCATGAAAACTACTTTCAAGATCCAAGATAACATTAAGGCCCATAAAACTTTTAGACAGGGTAGGGAGGTACATTTTAAGGCATTTTAGAAGTTTTCACTGCTGAAAGAAGCTGTCCACCCAACAAAAAATGTAAGGAAGATTGCAATAATCCTTTGAGCTCTGAACTTTATACTGAATTTGTCTTGTTTGGAACAAAGAAGGCATGAGCTAAATCTAATTAGCGATTGACTTCCCCCTCATGTTACTCATACAGGCCCAGTTCAAAGACAGTGAAATAAACACTATTGTTAAAATAATGAAAACCATTGTGTGCGGCTGGACTGGTATTCATATCCCTCCTCCCATGAAAATCACAACAAAATGACTGAACAATTACAAAGACAAGTCAGTTTTGTTTAGCGAGGCTTTTACGTTGAAATAAAATGCTGCTGCAGACCAGCCCAGTAGGCACCAAGAGCAGTTAAGAGCTGCAGCGGTTTCTCCTCTCTGGATTCCTCAGTTTTAAAAGCACCAACTCTGTTCAAATGAGACTGAAAGTAGTCCCCCCCCCCCCAAGTTTTGCTCTTTTGGACACCCAAGCTGACTATGAATGCTGTGTGTGCAATAAACTCCTTTCAACATCCATGTGTGTTTTCCCTACTGTGTTGCATTTGGGAGAAAACCGCTCACTGCTTTGTATGCTTTAATGACTTTCTGTGCAGGGTGGACAATATGCTGAACATTTTCATTTTGACAGATCAGTATGAATGAACACACATACGCTCAGTTACACACAAATTCCCGGCCCCTTGCTGGCACTCATACACTCCAGCAGGTATGTCAGTGTGGAGACAGGCGGTGGTGTGTGCCCCAGGAATGCGAAACCTGACCTCTGGGCTGGAATTTGAGCCTCCTCACTCATCTTCACTCCTCTTGGAGATATATGCTCAAAGAGCTGGCCTCACGGTGTCTCGCAGACTCAAAGTCGAACAATAGAAGGGTTGGTTTAAGTTCTGGCACCAGAATAATGAAAATCTCACATTGCTTTGAAAACAAATGAGCAGCAAGATGGAGTGTGGTCCTCAGTGTGAGGTTTCCATGTCGTTGTTACAGATTAGCTTTTCTGCAAATTACACGGTGAAAACAAAACATTTTAATGAAGGTGCTTTAGAAGTGAAGAGAGGCGAGCCAGCTATGTCTTTGTTTTCTCATGCTAAGCTAAGCCAACTAGCCTTTGGCTGTATATTTACATTAACGTCCCAGAGAGTGACATCAATTTACTTTGTTGCAAGTTTTGAAGTATTGTTTTAAGCAGCTTTTTGAGACAGTGCCATGAGTGTTCAGTCTTCATGATATGTGGCTCCTCTGCATGCAGAGAAACTTAATGCAACAGGATCAGCGATGTGGACATCTCGGCTCCTGAGGAGAGGAGGAAGAAAGCCCACATGGCCGGGCCTAACCGCCTCGGCAGCTCCAGCCACCCAATCAGCCCCAGTCCACACAACCACCATCTCTGCAAGCCAAACCTCAGGCTGGAAGCTTGGAAGGTAAAGCAATGTGACTGCATTTCCTGAGTCCACCCCATTTAAACTCACAATATGGAACAAATTAGGAGGCCTGCAGAAAAAAAAGGGGGCCGCGTTCCTAGATCTTCTCTTTTACAGCCACTTGGAAAAAAAGAAGAAGAAGAAAAAACCCTCAGTCAAACTTCTAAAAGGACAAACTGGGCTGTGGAAAGAAGTTGTTGAGCCCTCGGGGAGATCAATGAGCATGACATACTTTAATATATAGGATTACTTCTCTAGGCACGTGAAACTCGGTGTTAAGTGAGTGTATTTTGCATTACTTAGCACAGAGTTTTTAAAGTGATTCATGATTGGCTCTCTAAAGAGTCAGATTTCCAAAATCCCACAGGCAGGCACAACCACAACGGTGCAGGCTTAAAAGTATGTTTCTGAGTAGTGCTGTAGCACATTGCATTCATGTGCTCCTGCGCTACAGCTAAGGTAGAGGGGTCTGGGGGATTTGATTACTGCCCATAAAACAACTCTATCAAGGCCTAAATTACACATTTCTGAAATTATATTATAAAGAACATGGCAATCACAAAAATAACATCCATGTTTGGCCTGGTGAAGCCAAGTGTGCACTTCAGAAAGAAACGGTTGCATTCATTCAGGTTGAGTCTAAGTTCTCAGAAGCTGAATGTAAACAAATGACACCTGACAATAGCATGAACTTTAGAAGTTACATCCAATAGCTGATAGGTTGAGCACGCTTAATTCAAATCCTTAAACATTTAATATAGTTTCTACAATGAGGATCACAGTGCTCTTATGATTGGTGTTGGAGGCGCAGCAACAGGCGGGTGATAAATGCCGTCAGAACTGGGCCTAGGGGTGTGTGTGAGTGTGTGTGTGTGCTCATACTGTGGCATTCTTTTAACCTCTGTGGAAACTCACAAAAATAAATCCTTTTCGTACGTCAGAGAGGCCCCTGTGCACCCTGTAATTACTGAAGGGAGGGTGGGATCTGCAGAGAAGCACCAGGACCGGGCTGCTTTTGGCTTCTGAAAAACCACCTAAATGCTTTCTGAACTGCCTATTCCAGAGATTGTCTTTCAGGAGGTACAAACAAAAATGGACGCAAGCCATATTTACACATCGGGCATGATGTATAAAAGAAAAAAAGTATTTTCATGGCTGTGGACACAACACACACCTGTGAGTCAACAACACAGGCTCATCATTCACACCAGCTCTCATCCACTGTTTTACATTCAGCTTATTAAAAGTGGAAAAGTACCCAAAAGCATAAGCTTCCCTTTCCCCATCTTGCACCGTGCATCCTTAGCCCATAATCCTCTCTGAAAGCGTGGATCCCCTGCGCGCTTGCATGTGCCAGCACGCCCAGTAAGTGGCGAGCATGGCAGCTGCGAGGAGCCGTAATTAACACCCTCAGCCGAGGTGAGAGGACTTCCGAGGGCCGCCGTTCATGGGAGACAGAGAACAGGAAGCATTCCGGGCACTCTGTGTAATCTCTCTTCTTTTCAAAAGGCGCTATTACTTCACTGTGCTCTCGGGAGCCAGATGTGCAGGATGAGATGTTCAGTAGTAGCTGCAAGCTGCACTGTTTCCACATCTGCCTGGCTCAGGTGACCCACTGACTCATTTTTATGTCACGTTTAACCCCATAAAAACAAATAGAAATTTTGAGTTCTATTATTATTTCTACATTTAACCAAGTTAAGTTTTGGAGGATCAATTTTAATGAGCTGATGGTAAGAACTGTGATCGTGGAGACCTAGAGCACAGGGGAAGCTTACAGAGAAGAATCTACAGTCTAAAGAGTGTACTGAGGCTTTGGCAGGACAGGAGCCATAATAACAGGGTTTCAAAATTCAGTGCTTTAAAAAGCAGTTGTCTGCACCCTCCAATGCGCAGCGAAACCCAAAGGCACATGAGCCCCGCTTGAATCATGCAGAATGAAGAGTGTTTGTTGCAAGAGCTATTACTAAGAAGCCCCCTCTCTGATGTCAGTTTACAATCAATGTAAAGCTGAACCTACAGCTATGTGTATCGTTAACAGTGGAATAAAATGGCGGCTTGTTTTTTGGGGGGCTCAACAGCAGCAGAGTTCTCCAGAAAAAAAAAAAAAAGAAGCTGCTAATCAATACCATTCGTAAACTCACGCAGCAGACAAAGCTGCTTACAAAGCTTTTTCTCTTCTCTCCACTTTGACCAGAATTACAGTCGTCCTGCCACAACTATTCTTGCTCAAGAGTAGGGCAGAGCGGGGCAGGCACTCTCTCAACGATGCAGCCATGGTGGTGGATGTCTCATGGTCACTTGGCTTTT
This sequence comes from Hirundichthys speculiger, assembly GCA_018398805.1. Classification (NCBI taxonomy): domain Eukaryota; kingdom Metazoa; phylum Chordata; class Actinopteri; order Beloniformes; family Exocoetidae; genus Hirundichthys; species Hirundichthys speculiger. The sequence goes on along the minus strand of JAGFBZ010000082.1, from coordinate 1,907,227 downwards.
TTCCGGTCCTGTTTATTTAGACCCCCTCTCACAGACGTGGCGGTGGCTTGTGTAATCTGCTCAGTATGAGTCTTAGATCCTCGCCACCCCATATAATTGTGTGTCAGTTCCTCTCGAGCGGTGATGCGAGCCGTTTTCCCATAACACACAAAGGAGCAGGATAATGGCCCCCAGTTGTAAGGAAGAGAGTGGAGGCAGAAACAGAGGCGGAGTGGAGCCACTCCTCTCTGCTGTTTGAACTCTTCATAGTCTTGGCTCCAGACAGGCAGCAGGCTTGAAGGAGGCTGTCTGAGCCTTTATGGCGGAGATGAAGGACAGAGACGCTGCTCTCAGCAGCTCACAAAATCTGACAGTAGTGCTTTTGACAAAAAGTATTACAAGCTGTCATGAAAGACAGCCTATTCCCTCTTTCTCTTTCCTCTTCCTTCACCAACTGTTATTTACAAACATCCATCCATCCGTTATCTATACCCACTTTATAATTTTTAGGGTCGTGGGGCATTTACAAACATAAAAAAATTTAAATCCCTACCTGATGCCTGAAAGAACCCACTTAAAACACACACAAACAGATAGCCACCCTTGCAATTGAACACTTCCGAGTCAGAGCGTTACTGAATGCCTCCATTGCTGAATGCTGGCAGAGACCTCTGCGCCCCTCCTCTTGCTAACATCACCGCCAACCTGACAACCCAACACTAGCAATTATGAAGGAAGCCAGCTAAACCACATCCAGTTTGGCTGTAGTTTTTAAGATTCCAGCAGGCTTGTAAAACTTCCTGGTTTCTCTGCACACATTCCAGTATCACTGTGGTAGTTTCAAGGTGCTGCATCTTTGCTCATTCATGACAAAGTCCATGTGAGACGAAATGGTAAACGATGATCTTAGCAAGGTTGGCCTAAGAGCTGAAGCGGAGTAGTTTCATCATTTTCTCCAACACTGTCATGTACTACCCCGTCTCCTCTTAGTTGTCGTTACTGGGGCACCTTAGGACCTCAAGGACTTCTGGATCAGTTGAGCTATCTCACATTAAAATGTGATTAAGAACTTATACCTTAGATTCTACTAAACAGAAATGCTATTAGGTATCTGCACATATCTCAGCTTATGCAGACATCCTGCTACTCTTGTCAATATACACTTCCTACTCAGCTGAGCACAAGGACAACAGAAGATCAACCCTTGACCAAGATAGTAGACTGCGTAACTGCATACTGCATTCCAGTCAGTGTATGGTAGTAGGGTCTAATTTTTAATCGCTGCTGTTTGAGATAAGTCAGGTAAGGCTGGATCTATTGGGGGTCAAATTACAGCAACGGGCAGATTAAGAAAAAAATAAAAAATAAATATATATATATATAGACAGATAGTGAGTGTGTACAGAACTAATGATGCAGACCAAACAGAATCATTATGCATTATACGAATACTTTATTATCAATGTGTGAATGGTGTTAGCTTTTTGTCTGGATATTAATAGTATATGAAAACTATACACCAAATCCAGGCTCATCCTAATTTTGCTGTATAATTTCTCAAGTTGGTATTGAAAGTTTCATATATATATATATATATATATATATATATATATATATATATATATATATTATATATATATATATATATATATATATATATATATATATAGCCAAAGTGCATTTTCCTTTTTTTTCCTCTTGTCAATATACACATTGCACCATACATAAATAATTACATTGTAAAAATGACTCCGTATTTACAAGTATAATATATATTTCATATAATATATAAAACTTTATATTAAATCTAGGTAGATGATATTTGGGATAGTTTGTCAGGTCCATTCGTGTTATCTATGGTTGTTGAGGAGAATCTCCAGCCAGCAGGGGCAGGAGGTGATGAACTGTCTTGAGTAGCAGGGGCCCCAGCCCTTAGCAAAGCTGATGCGCACACTGTTGGGGTCATAGGGTCCATCCAGGAAGTCAGCCTCTGTGGCGTGCCTCAGGAGGCAAGAACGCTCATAGTCAAACACCTTGATGGAGTAGCCTGGCATCACCTTTCGCACAACCAGAGTTCTGCTGTTAGGCACATCCAGAGTGGGGGAGTTTACAAATATAGGGTGGTCACTGCGGTTATATGCCCAAACGCCGTCCAACTCTTTGCTGAGGAGGATACCGTAGCCAATTTTACCTCGCGTGCGCTGAACGGTGCTGCTGCGGTGATCCAGGTTGAGCTGGCCCAGGCAGAAGCCTGTGCCCTGAGGTAGATCGTAGAAGATGCTGACGGAGTGCTCGTACACTGTGTAGAGGCGGCCCACGCGAGTGCGGTGCTCCCAGTACGCCACGTTACACCAGTGGCTCTGCTTCGGGGCATCAGGTGACATGCTGGCATCTAAAAGAAATGAAGAAACAGTCATTAAACAAAACATAAACAAAAATAAATAGGCCTAATAAAAAGGAAGGGTTGAGTTTTAAGGGATTAGCTATCTTTTTTATTGTTCAGAGCAGATGGCCACACTATAAATACTAAAGTAGGCACTGTATTGAAATCTAAGCCTTGTACAAATACCACTGCATGTCCACACACAGACACACACACACACAGGCACACTACTATACATATCCTAAGGGTGTAGTGAGGTCAGTCCAGTGGAAGACCTGCACTTTCATTCTCTGTCTCAAGAGGGCACTGTAATAATTAAACACTGACCACCCCACCGATCCGCTTACTGCTGCTCACTCAGGCACTTTCATAACAGATCATGTTTACAAAAATTAAATGAGGATTACACTCCGTCTAGGTGTATCATGTAGGGTCTGGATTAAAAACTCAGTTACAATGATTTAAAAATGATCTTTTTTTCAGCTCGTGCTCATTTTCAGAAGTGATTTTCTTGTTAAAGTGGAACAATACTGGCATGTTGTTCCTAAACATCTTTGCTCAGTAAATCAGCTTCTTAATTCAATTTTCATGGCTGCAGTCTGTGAACTCTTTTCAGTGACAGCCCTCAGCACTCCAAAGTGAGTTACTGCTCCCTAGGTAGACTTCGATCTTCACCATACTGAAAAGACACACACACACACACACACTGGTCTCAGGAGCTGCTTCAGTCCACACTGCTCATAACTGTCCTACTGCTCATAAAATCTGTGGTATGGGGAGAAGGAGAAGACAGAGGCCGGTGGATGAAGCGCACAAAGAATGAAACGTGCAGAGACTTCCATGATCTTCCATCTGTCTCTTCATCATAAACTCCTCGAGAGTGAGGGAGCCCCTTCCTCCTCTTCCCTCATCTTGGGGTCTCCCTCCCCCCTCCACCCAGCTCTTACCCCTGCTGTGGGCCCAGGGACGGCATTCAGCTCCCTGACAACTTAGCACAAGCCCGTGACCCGCTGACCCCCCAGCCTTCATGCTATCAGCTCCCATTAACTCACACACAGAGTGATGCCATTATTTTGCTTCAGAGAGTCTATTGGCACAGAAGATTTAAAGCCTGGGCCTGTGGCCCCATTCTTTTCAGTCTCTCTGCTCTCAGGGCTTAATGACCGCCCGCCCCATTAACAAACGCCTTTAAGGTGGAGCATCGTGGATCCACACAGCAACAAAATGCCTTGCTCACCTCCCACCCAACGAAACCTTTCTGCAGGATGACCTGCACTAGTAAAGTTTATACAAAGATTAGCTAAAACGTTGACCAGACTTGCACATACAAAGTGCCTGCCGGTTCAAGGCACTCCGTCATGGAGGAAGAGAAAAAAAGAGTGAGTGAATGAGTGAGTGAGTGAGTGTGTGTGTGTGGGTGGGTGTGGGTGTGTATGTTGGGGTGGGGTGGGGGGGCTGCAGACAGGCTCTCTGTGTGTTTGCGCACACACTGATGGCTGAAATGACCCCCTCTCCTCAGGGGCCCCAACATGCATGTGCCATTAGTGAATTCCACACTCCAGCTCCTCCACTCTGAGCTCAGCTTTTACTGCAGCACGGCTCGGCCACACAAAGGACTCAGCCTCAACTCGTTTATGGCCCTCTATTGTATCAAATCAAATGGAGCCCACACATTAAGGTAAACCCACTTTGAAACTACACAGAAACTCAAAAGAGCAAATAGCTAACGTCTCCCGCTTTTTGAATGAAAAGAATAAAGCGAAAACAAATCTAGTCAATTGTATCTAGTTTTCACACGCAGCCTTGAAGTAGGACAGCCATTGAGACTGCAAGGATTAAGAAGATGAATAATCAGGAAGAAGGTTCAAAACTAATTTTATGTCAAACTGATGGAAGACAATATGCACACCAAGAGCCAGGCCTTTTTCCTGTCGCTCTTTTGTGTTTAGTGTCTACGTGTGCCTTTGTGTATGTGTTTGGACTGGGATTAAAAAAAAGAAGAAAAAAAATCAGACAACGTGTTTGTTATTTTGTCCTAACTTGGAGGATGAGGGCTCTGAGAATTCAACTAAATTTAGCTGAAATATTAATGTGCCCTTTTTGTGCTTACCTAGATTGTCAGCAGGTGTTTTAGTTCATTTAATTTAATAGCTTGCACTGCTGCCACTCTCAGGTTTGCTATCATCATGACTTTCATGACTGGTGTTTTCAAATTCACATACTCCAGCACCATGTCTGGATGCTCTGTGAATGTTTAACTATGGTTTCCAAATTGAGTTAAGTGAATATGAAGCTTTAATTAATAGTATCGGACCTGAAAGTGATACAGTTCAGAGCAAACCCTAAAGCTGGATATGAGGCGGCG